>CM045758.1:100661098-101061098 GCA_025200525.1 Camellia lanceoleosa | reverse complement strand
AATAGTATATGTTGTATCAGCCGATACAACTGTGATTTTTTCCCTTGGGGATACAAGTACACATATCTGTAGTAGAGGATCCAAATACCTTTATGTAACAGTATCGGTGATATTTAAAACCATGCCTCTACTACCTAAGTCAAAGGAGGAAGGACTGTATGTTGAGCTCTTCAACATAGCGTCACGAGACTCTGGGATTTAATGACTTGGTGGCTAGAGACAAAGGTGTTGATCAAAATGTCACCTCGCTGGGGACATTTATTTCATTTGAGAGAGAGAGAGAGACCGCGTCATTGAGTTTCTTGTATGGATGCTCGAGGATCAATTCATTATCAATCACATGACCTTCATATAAATAGGATAACAAGTAGTACCTTTACACCAAACAAGAGAAGAGAACATGACAAATACAAAAAGTTAGCTCTACACTCAACTCTATGTACTACAGTGCTCGTCTTTCCAGCCTACAACATGTTTTATGAGAAGCTACTTGTTTTATAGCTCCAATTTATTTTTGGGCAAATTTAATTTTTATCCCTTGTGATGGATACCTAATGAATTACGTTTTGGAACGTACGTTCCAAAACATGATACACTTTCGTTTCAATATGGTGAATGAAGTGATCCATAGCGATCCAAAAAGTTTTTCGAATATATTTCCTTTTATCAAATTTAATAAACTAAAGCTGAGTGAAGTTTTGACGTGACAAAATTTAAAAAATGGGTCATAATGCTTGTATAAATTTGTTTCTATATGATTAATTTGAAGAAAAAAAAAATTGCATTTTATTGGATATCTAATTGTTAAAAAAATACTTTAGACTAGTAGTGTCTTAAAATCTTATAGTATACACAAGTTTACCCCTATTGTACCGCAATTTAGAGCATGCGGCATACTGCGTACCTATTCCCATTCTATGTACCGAAACAATCCATGTTCCAAGTAACATTTAAAAACTCATATATATATCACCTGTACATAGTCTCACTCCCCTACTATCATAACTTCCCCACCCCCACCCACAAAAAGCAAAATGAGGCTGTAGAGAGAACAAATAAGTAGCATTGGTGCAGTGGATTTTTTAAAATTTTGGAATTGTTAAAAGAAGAATTGGTGCAGTGGATTTTTTAAAATTTTGGAATTGTTAAAAGAAGAAGAAGAAGAAGAAGAAGAAGAGATGAGGAGGAGGTGTGTGAGTTGCTGTGGCGAACAGGATGTCGGGCATCAAAGATGGCGGCAAAGGCAGTTCGCCGGCGGCAGAGGCTGGTTGGGATAGGTAGGGTTAAGAATGGAATTATTTGGAGTGTTCAAAGTGAATAAAAAAATTTCAAAATTTCACTTGGGTGCTCTAAGTAATGGGGTGTTGAAAATTTCACGGCCACCGTCTTAGCTTCTTATTTGTTTAGATTGAAATCCATCAATTACAAAACCACCACCTATCATCATAAGCAACCAGTTTCTTTTTTTTTTATGAAAATAAAGGCAAGGCAATCTTAAAGGGACTACTGTTCCTACTATCAAAATGTGAAAAATGACCAAAAAAAGATTCCTACCTTTCCCTCACAGAAAACAATTTTGGGACCAAACCCAATGAAAATATGGGTTCACAAAATATTTGTTTTCCTATCATTTCCCCAAAGTCAAAAAAACAGCGCAGAAACCAATCAAACGAGAAAAGAAAACACAATGGAACAAAAATCAGAGCACACAGACACAATAAATAAAGGAATAAATAAATAAATCATGATTTAATCGGAACTCAATAACAGAAAAATAGTGCACAATATTGTATTTGACTAAAATAAAAAATTGCAAAATTAGCAAAACGAACAGAAAGCAACTAATAAAGTAGACATAATGATTCTACCTCAAAACCGCTCTTCAAATATCAAATTTCGTCCACCGCAAGCTACCTAAAGCACCACATAATTAGAGAGGCGATAATGTGAGATTTGAGAGAGATATCAGAGAGAGAAAGAGAGAGCAAATACCTAGTTTGTGTGTGCAGAGCAAGAGCAAACGTTGCAGAGGCTGAGAATGGAGTTTGGAGGTGCCTTTTTCAGTCTTACCGTTGTCGGAAAACAAATGGTAAATAAAAAGAAAAAAACAAAAAAAAAAATGTTTTGTTAAGAATATTCAATCCTTGACAAAAAATATCCTTAACAATTCTTTTTGGGTGTTCTTTTTGGGTATTGTAAACTTAATAAATTTTTTAGAAAAATTTGGAAAAAATTTAGAAACAAGGCCAAAATTTTGAAAAATTTTAGAGAGTGATCTTGGAAAATTTTACAGAGAAAGTGATTTTGAAATTTTTTTTTTCCTAAATCAATAAACCAAACAAAATTTTAAAAAAAAATTTCAAAATTTGTTTCTCAAAAACAAACCAAACAAGGCCAAAGTATCCATAACAATTCTTTTTGGGTATTGTAAACCTAATAAATGTAATGTATTATTTTATTTTTTCTGTGAGGGGGGAGGGGAGGGGAATTAAAATAAAATATTCTTCTTTATTTATTTATTTTTTTTATACAATTTTCTCTCAATCTTGTCAAGTGGTATTAATTATAACTCATTATATTATTAGTTATGAATTATTATGATATTTTATAATCTATTGTCATTATTATTTTAGCTATGATAAAAAAAAATAGTTATACTTATGTGGTGTTTGATTATTACTGATTTTCTTTTTAATTATAATTGAAAGTTATTTAATTGGGACATTTTGCATGTGGAATGATCCAATATAGATTACAATTTTATAAATTAGACCAATCAAATTATTTTTTAATTAAAAGATATATACGAATGAAAAGTTTTGATACCAAAACATAGATTAATTATTGAATCAAACACAAAATATATTTGAGTGGACAATACTTGATTTGCCAGTGAGTCCACTTTTAAAATTTTTATCCATCCATTCACATTAATTATCTATTTTTGTGCCTCAATTGTATGTTTATAAATTTTTTATTAACAAAAAAATTACTGATGATAATCTTTAGAAAAATTCTAGTTTCTGTTTGTTTGTATTTTATATATTTAAATATTTAAATTTTTATTTTTAAATAGGTATGAGTTTTTTTTTTTGTAAAATACTATTAAAAAATAAGATTTTTGGTGCTCATTAGCTGCTGGTGCAGACAATTTGCAAATTTTTTTTAAATCGTTAATTTGTAAAAGAATCATGTAAAGTGTTAAAATAAAGTAAACGGTAAAAAATGAAAAAGTCAAGAAAAAGTAGATAAAAATTTGAGTGGTGCTACCGTACGTGCATCAATTAGTGTATTAACATTAATTATGATATTATTATTAACGGTAGTGCTACATGTACTAATTAGTATACACATTAGTATATTATATTGATCACATTTATTATACAAGTTACAAATATCCAAAATCATACAAATAATATCACATCATCTGTTGGTACACTACTTTGTACATTAATTGGTGCATATAGTATTGAAAAATCTAGAAATCCCCTAGATATCGATTTGTGATTATGTAACAATTTTAAGCAGTATATAACAATCTCAATCAAACAATCATGACAAATCAACACAACGATTTTAACGTGGAAAAACCACAATTGGACACTTCCAACTGTGATTAAAAAACCACGGGCAACAGCCACAAAACAATCCACTAAGAAGATTTAAAAGAATTATACAGGTAAACTCTCAATTACCTAGCGAATCCACGCCTAATTGAACCAACCTTTATGTGCCTCTTCCAACTCCGTCTTCACCTCAAAATTGTCTTTACAATGAGCCACTCCAGAATCCACCGAAGCTTCAGGCTCGAATTCTTTAGAATCCACCGAAGAACAACTCTCTCTTTCTTGTGTATAACAAACAAAACCTTTGATGTACTCTCTTTAAACCATGAGTTGAATACTCAATAAAATATCAAAGAAAACTAACAAAATATCCCTAGATATAAACCTTAAGAACCAAAAAGAAGATCTGAAGGGATTAAATAGTTTTGGGAGAAAACCAACTATTTATAGAAAATCCAAAAGTAATCCTAGTTGTGGAAGAAATCCAATTACTTATAGAATCCAAAAGTAATAATAGTTTTGGAAGAAAATCAATTTCTTAAATAAATCCTTGTCAAACGGGATTGCCAATAATAAAACCTAACAATCTCCTCCTTTGGCAATGCCGTGACAAAACACACCTAACAAATAAAATCCTAATCACCCCAACCCATTACAACCAACAGACACAAACTTCTTTCTCAAGATTAAGATCTGCAAAACAGCTATTAGTGCAACATTCTCCAAAACAACTATTAGTCTTACAAGAGTATATGAAAAAGCAATAAACATATGGCTAGATTATCCTGAAGCATTTGAAGCATGAGATGGAAAACATGAATAGATGTGACTTGGAGATTTTAAGAACATGTAATATGAAAACCTGAAAACTTTAAGAACATGTAGCATGAAAACCTGAAAAATAAGACACATACTCCCCCTTTTTTGTCACGAATTGACAAAGGAAGCGCAATCAACTAAAGCCATATCATAAACCACACAAGCAATGATATGATGATGTAAATATCAAGAGCATGCAAGAAGGAAATAATAAGCAAACAGTGCATAGCAACATGCAAAACAACTAAAGCCAATCTCCCTTACCAAACAAAACAAAGTGTTCATGCTAACAAACTCTTGTAGTGATAAACCAAACTCCCCCTTACTAAAAACAATGAACAAGAAGAAAACGACAAAAAATAATATGGTGGAGCAAGTAAGGAATTTCTGATTTGTACCTTGAAACACACAAGATTATCCAAGAAGCACCGCTACAAGAAAACACAATGTGCACAACCTCTAGAAGATTCCTCATAAAAGAAAGTGATGCATTATGTGAAAAGTATAGATCCCATGATAAAAGTGTGTGTGTGACTCTTGGAGTTCGACAAACACTAGATTCAATCCTAGTAATGATCTGAAAGTTGAACCTCCGACAAGAGAATCTAAGCACAACAAAGGAAAGTCAAACCACTAGGAATCAACGGGTATTTGATGAGTAAAAGCGGAGGCTCCCCCTCAATCAATGAATCATTTATTTTTTCCTTTTTTTTCACATCTTTTTCTTTTCTTTCTTTTGCACATTTTTGTTTCTTTCTTTTTCACACTCATTGGCGGTTGACACGCTCAAGAGTATGGAAACCGAACCAGAGAAGCATAGATATTGTAACAACCCAGATTTTTAATTATTCTGTAGAATTTATATTAATATTATTTAATCTCAGTTCGGAAAATATATAATTTATTATATATTATTATGTGTAATTTTGTAAAATAATATAATTATTAAAAGTTTAGGGGTCAAAATATAAATAATAATAATATAGATAATAATAATAATAATAATAATAATAATAATAATAATGATGAGTGTGGTATTAAAATAAATAATTAATTTTGTGTTGGTATATGATAAAGTGTAATTTAATTAGAAATTAAATTATTTATATAATTATATTAAAAAATTGGGTCAAAAGGTAATTATCTTAAATATCTATTAAGGATAAGCATAAATTTAGATAATGATTATTGAATCCGCGGAAGATTCGTACAGGGCCACGTATACCCTCTCCTTTGTATATAAATAGGAAGGATCTGATTCACTGAGCGGAAAAAAAAGAAAGAAGAAAAGAGAGAAAGAAAGAAAACAAAGAGAGAAGAAAAAGAAAGGAAAAATAATGGAAGTTGAAAGAGTCTTTGATAGTAAAAAAAAAAAAGTAAGGTATTGAAGTTAAGGTGAGTTATATTATACCTTGCGTCACCAAAATGTATTTTACGTATGTTTTAACTTACCATACTTATTTTATACAAGTTATGTTTTTAATAAAAGTTATATTTTATAAAGGTTTCAGTTACGTGGTTTTATTTCTGAACCCTATTTGTTTAAAAGGAAATCCATGGATATGTTTGTTTTACTTTTAAAGAATATTTGGCTATGACCTTATATACAATTATGTTTTGTAAGTACCACTACGGGAGTCCCACGCCTTGGGGGACTTAAATAACTATTGGCCTCTATTTGACCACTTTGTGGTCCTCTGTTTGTCATGGATCCATTGACCTCTGTTCCGTGCGGAACAAAGTGTTGTGCGAAGCTAAGTACTACACTATTGTGGGAGCTACCTCTAGAATCCGTACGAGCCACCTCTTGAATCCGTACCTCTGTTACATTGTCACTTACGTGACCTCTGCTCGATACATTTGCATCGTGGTTATGATTATATATTCATATAATATATGTATTTCAGTTTCTGCTACTTAAATGATTTGTTTATGTAAATGTTTTGGCCTAACTAACGATCCATGGTTATTTCGTGTCCCTTATACTCTTGGTATAATATTTCTCACTCTGCCATGTGCTTATAGTTGTTTACCAATTTTCAGGAAATAATGCAATTCAGAAATAGCTTTTGGAAAATCTTAAATGCGAGGCTGCGGATTAGACATACATAGCACTTTTATTGATATTTTTATATGTAAATAACGACCTTTTTGGTCAATAAATTTTATAATAAAAATAGAAGCTCCAATGATTATTTTGGTACCCTTATTTAAATATTACTTCCGCTCGCATTTATTTATTTGCTTTTGAATTGGCCGGAGGTAACCTCAATTATTGGCCATCACGATGCTTAACCCTTGGGTATGGAGAGCGGGTCGTGACAGATATAATAAGGATGGCTTGGTTGGTGACTCTAAGATAGCATTTTCCTCATGGCTGGACTACAAAGAACAGAGGAGAAAGCAGTGGAGATGCAAAAAGATGGAAGATGGTTAAAAGACTTAACATCACCCATGATATGCTAGTATAGGTCAATTCCTCTAAAAAACAAAAGATACCATGCCAGAAGTCCATAGAGAAAAAAGATCACTAAGGCAGAAAACTTCAAAATTTGCTAATCCAAGAGTGTGTACAGAATGAGACATACTAATCAAAGAACACACACTCCAAAATGAGTAATGACCACAGAAAGCACACACATAGTAACATGTAATGGATATTCTCATCAATTCCAATATGCACCAAGGACTACTCAAAAAATTTCAGCTTGCAAAACCATATTAAGAAAATATTTTTGGATTTTTTTTTCCATAGAATTTCCCTCACGAATTGTATCTATCATCACAAATCAAACAAGATCTCGTTCTAAAAGAATTAAAAAAAAAAAAAAAAATAGAACGACCTGCTCTGATACCAATTGAAAAATCTAGAAATCCCCTAGATATTGATTTGTGATTATGTAACAATTTTAAGCAATATATAACAATCCCAATTTAACAATCAAGACAAATCAACACAACGATTTTAACGTGAAAAAACTACAATTGGACACTTCCAACTGTGATTAAAAAATCACGGGCAATAGCCACAAAACAATCCACTAAGAAGATTTAAAGAAATTACACAGGTATACTCTCAATTACCTAGTGAATCCATGCCTAATTGAACAAATCTCTATGTGCCTCTTCCAACCCCGTCTTCACCTCGGAATTGTCTTTACAATGAACCACTCCAGAATCCACCGAAACTTCAAGCTCGAATTCTTCAGAATCCATCGAAGAACAACTCTCTCTTTCTTGTGTATAACAAACAAAACCTTTGATGTACTTTCTTTAAACCATGAGTTGAATACTCAATAAAACATTAAAGAAAACTAACAAAATATCCCCAGATATAAACCTTAAGAACCAAAAAGAAGATCTGAAGGGATTAAATAGTTTTGGGAGAAAACCAACTATTCATAGAAAATCCAAAAGTAATCCTAATTTTGGAAGAAATCCAATTACTTATAAAAATTCAAAAGTAATCCTAGTTTTGGAAGAAAATCAATTTATTAAAGAAATCTTTGTCAAACGAAATTGCCAATAATAAAACCTAACAAGTATTATTTTATTATTAATTCTACTCATTATATAAATTACAAATATAAAATTTTTAGACTAATACTATATGCACCAATTAGTGCGCTAATTAATGTACCAATTGATAATGTCGTATAATTTAAGATGTTTTTAGTATATGTAATTTGTATAATGAGTGGAGTTAATAATAATGTCATAACTAGTATTGATATATTAATTAATACATTAATTAATGTATATAATACCACTCAAATGTAAAATAGAAGTAATTATCAATATATATATATATATATATATTTTGATAAAAGGGTATTTTAATTCTTATGGAAAAGATTCTTTCCTAGAGTAGAGTGCATTTTATTATCTTTACAAAACCCAAAAAGACAAAAAGAACAATTATTTTATTACCTTCTACAAAAATCCAAAAAGAAAGGAAAAAGGGCTCTCTCCACTAGCAGTTGTCCGGATCCCACTCAGAGCTCGTTTGTCATATGGCTTTTTTATGCTTTTTATTTTATTTTATTAAAATAGTTATAAAAAAATAAAATGTACTAAAAATTTAATAAGATAAAATGTTAAATTTAAATTATAATTATTTCATTTTTTCTCTTAAAAAGATAAAAAATCAAAAAACATATCTCAAATAACTTTTTAACCTTAAACTAAAATAATTAAAAATTCAAAAAATTAAAAAGCGACTCACATCCAAACTAATCTCAAATGAGTAAACCATTTGTTTTATTTTATTACTAGCGTATGCCCGTACCTGAAGACACGGTGTAAATAATGTTAGGATTATAATATAATTATAATCGCAACACTATTTGAATTTAAGATTAAAATACAATTATAAAAATATATTTAATAGACTAAAGCTACAATCACGAACTACACCAGACCTTTGCATGCCTATGTTACTTGATGCCACATTCACCACGTGCATCTTAAAACTACAAAAAGAGTATAACATTTAGTATACTATATATATATATTGGTCAGCAACGAAACGGGAATAACATATATATGTCCTCTAAATCATCATAATAAATGCTATTCATCTAGAAGTAGCGCACGTGTATAAAGAATTTGAGGATAAGATTCGCCGAAAGCAAAAAATAACCAAATTAATAGTTAGTAACATTACTAAATGCATTTAAGGTTAGCAACCAGTATATAAATGTATATACAAATTTAGACGGTTTACTTCAAAAACAATTTAATCCACATATGAGTGAAATCAACATCAATGATTCAATAGTAAGAAAAACATACTAGGAAAAGAAGAAAATACTTGTAGTTCAATGCCCCCACACAATTGACAACCCACACACAATGATGGTCCATTTTCAGCACACACCTCCCACCTGAAAATAACATACAGAAAAAAGAGAGAGTAATATATCTGATTTATTTTATCTGAAACAATTGGAAAAGAAAATAGTCTCAAGAAGAATTGGGTATACGAACTCACAAACAGAACAATGATGGCACCGAGGTGGTTTCGGCTGGTTGCACTTCCGACAATAACAGATCCTTGGATTCACTGGGTCTGCTGACATACCACCAAATTCTGCCTTAGTCAATGGATCGGTCTCACCACAAGCCTCCAATTAGGTGGCACACTACTCGGATCAGTAAAGACAACAGCGAAGTAACTCCACAATAACATTACTGACTGCACAATTATTATGATTACATGCCTCTTTAGCTACCGTTTGCATATAAATATATCAGTTGCCACTTTTTGGTTTTTGGAAATAAAAGTCAAAACTGCATAACCCTGTTCTTGTCCGGGTCTCAATTAATTCAAGAAAAATACAGAAATCAGTATATCCCAAACTCCTAATGACATTATAGAGCTAAAATATTATTAAAATTGTCAAAGACCTTCGATCAAGTAATTAATACATAATGAAAGACAGTGATATTTTCATATGACTGATGATGAGTGAAAATTGAGAGATAAGTTCCTTCAATCAATCCAATTGTAATTAATAATTTCTAAACATAAAAAAAAAAAATAAAAAAAAAAAAATAAACCTTGTAGCCAATACATTAGCAAACACAATAAGAAAGTAACATCTTTATACTTACTTGACAATTTCTTAATGGGCTAATATTAATGGGCTAAAGCAGAATAATTGGAGTACACAGATAATATCTCAGGCCATGGGACTCCATTATTGGCCTAAAGGATAATATCTCAACATATAAATAAGGTTCCTTACAACAGTACTCTTAACCAAAAAACACTTCCAATGAAAGTACATACACACACCAGCAACATGATCAATACAGGAATAGAATTTTAACCTTCCAGCATCTAATAGAATTTTATTTATTAAAGTTTAAGAATCAAGCAATATACCTTAAAAGCCCCAGCAGTTGCTCTCGAATCGCCAGTATCTTGTTCAAGACTTTCTGTCTTTGTAGAGCCAGACCTTGTGAGTGCATTTTCTGAGGAACTCAATGACGACTCAAGATCTATAACTGCACTTCTCTTTACAGGTGCGAGAGGAAGTGCTCTCAACATATGATTCTGCTTGCCATCCAAGGACTGGAAAGCAATAACTTGGATTTAACTGAGCAAAAGTAAGCTTCTAGCCAATTGATGCATGCAATCCAAATAAAAAGGAAAGAAAACCACCACAGAAAACATACCAACAAAGTTCACACAAAATATTATGGCCTTCATCTTACAAAATAGTGAGCCATCAAGGTTGAGTCCTACACTATAAAAGAGCTCAAAAGCATCCAATTCACAATTGATGATTCAGATGGGCACAACTCTCAATCTATGATTCGATAAGACAAAAACTTCACATAATTTATCAGTGGCCTTTTACATATGATTGATGAAAAAGACCATCTACCATCATTCATTAATTACAGCCAGTTGAAAACATCATAGAGAAAAACACAGGTAAGAAAACCATTTCCAAGAACACAAACCCAATCAAAACAATGAGAGAATAGTTTGTACACAACTTGTGTGTGTCCACTATATACATAACAATACAACAAAGAATCCAAAGATATAAACCCTGTATTGACTGCCTTACATTAATTCATTTTTCAGATGTTTATAAGTAAATAAAAGCAAACAATCCAAGAACAAAAGCAAAGCTTAGATAATCAAAACATCAGGCATTGTGCACATCTTCACTAAAACATGAAAATATCAGTCCAATGAACCCAGAATCTAGAAGTTGGGATTAATCTTCTGTTTTGGGGTTTGAACAGACAGCCACAAAGAACATCAATTTAAACCATAGAGACAAAATAAAAATAGAGCAGATTGTTTGAATAACCTGAAACCAACATTTGAATTATTATAGATTTCTCCAACTTTGCTTCTCTATGCCACAAAAAGCTTGGTTCAATTTTGGATGCTTTCAAAACTATAGCATGGTATCTGGATTGGGTGTGGACCAAGTTTATGTTCTGGGTCTTTTCTCTTGTTTCACGTCTCGTAGTGTATCACGATAAGCCAAATGCCGCCACAACATCTGATACTCCCTTACATTTGAAATCCCAGTTGCAGTCTTCTTCACCAAGGCATTCCAATCAATCTTCACATCCTGAATCTGAGCCACTTCCTGAAGCAATGTAAGCATTGTCGTCGCCTCATACCTACAAAATCACAAAAATCAAAAAATTAAAATTAAAATTCAAAAAGAATACCTTTATAGCCAAATATTAATAAACAGAAACAGAAATTCCAAATGTACAAAGGCGTGTAAATGAATCGAATCAATTAATCAAACCAGAAGTGTATTAAAAAAGAAACCTTTGAAGTAGAGTGGAGATATCCTTTTCGCTGATTGAACCCTTTTTGTGCTTCTTCGTTTCCTCAATCATTGTGATTTTTCAACTGAAATCGCATCACAAAAATAAAAAAATTCAAATTCAAATAAAAATTCAAAAAGAATACCTTTATAGCCAAATATTAATAAACAGAAACAAAAATTCCAAATGTACAAAGGCGTGTAAACGAATCGAATCAATTAATCAAACCAGAAGTGTATTAAAAAAGAAACCTTTGAAGCAGAGTGGAGATGTCATTTTCGCTGATTGAACCCTTTTTGTGCTTTTTCAACTGAAATCGCATGTGCTGAAGTGAAATTTCCAGTAACCAGAGCTAGCCGAGTAAAGAATCACTTCAAAACTATCTCTGTCAATTTATTTTTCTAGGTTTTCTTTTTCAAAACCCCCCAAAAGAGAAAAGAAATCAAAGGAAATGGTGGGGGTAAAAAAAGGCAAAAGGGATGTAAGGGAAAGGAAAGAAGAATTGAAATCAAAGAGCGAGAAGGGAAGAGGTAGAAAAAGGGAGAACTTACCTTGCGATGAAGAGGAGCGTCGGTAGCAAAACTTGGCACACTGGGTATGGAAGAAGAACGGGAGGGAGAGAGAGATAAAGAGGGAATGGGGTTGGTGAGAACATAAAAGGGAGAGGGATAAAGATAGAAGAGAGGGGAGACGTGGGCAAGCGGGAATGTGAGAAGAGAGAGATAAAGATAGAGTAGAGGGGAGACGTGAGTAAGGAGGAGGCTTAATGTTTGGGCAGAAAGATATATATTTAGGATTGATATAAACTTAAGGGGGGTTATCTGAGCCGTCCATGTGAATATATAAATGAATCATAACCCTTAAAATGTCCTAGTAGGACAAATGTTTCTAGGATAAATTCGAAAACAGTCTTGCCTTATTGTATAGATTTGTTGGGGAGCTTCCTTTGGAAGTTCTTTGTGGTACCAGCCAACAATGAAAAGAAAAATAAAAAAGAGACATTTTGTCTCCTAACACGTATGGCAGAGCAAAGAAAGGAAGAGCCGACAGGGAGATCAAAACAGAATAAAAAGGAGAATTATAAATAAATAAAAAGAGAATTTTTTTTTTTGAAGATATGATATTTTTTATAAGATAATAATAATTTTATAATAATTAACATCTCTCAATATTTTTACAAAAAAAAATTTGATTCAGATAAATTTTGTTTGACATAGAAAAATTTCAACTCTAACACAGAAAAATTTCAAAATTTCTCTGATATGATTATAAAGAAATTTCATCGAGGGACATTAGATAATGAAAAAAAAAAATAGAACTCTCTTACTACACGAAGTTAGAGAGAAATGTTTTCCTAATTTTTTCTAAATAAAAATAAGGTTTGAGTTTTTTTAATAAAATAAAATTTTAATTTTATTAATTTAAATATATATTTTAAATTTATTTTATTACCTTTTACAAAAACCCAAAAAGAAAAGGAAAAGGGCTCTCTCTACTTAGAGCATCTTCAATGGTTGTTGCTATAATACCATTGTTATTACTATAATTTGGCAATGAATAGTGCTATTTTGCCAAATTATAGCAATGGTGCTCCACTGGTCACTTGCTATTTTGGTAATTCTCAACCAACTTTTCCTCTAAGTTTGTAGGTGTTGTTTGTATATAGGTTTTTTTGTGATTTTATTTTTGTTTATTTTTTGTCTTTTATGACTTTTTTTTAACTATTTGTAAAAAAAATTATATATTTATATTATTCCCGACTAGACAAATATATAAAAAAAATAAATATAATTCAATTTGAAAAATTAAATAGAAAAATTAAATTTGAAAATTTACTTGGTTTTCTACTGTTTCAATTCTGTTTTTTCAACTGAATTTAGAGCTACAAATATGTTCATATTTGCTGATGTGGCATGTTTGGTAATTGCTATTTTACTTGCCAAATTTGTGAACAGATATGGCATATGCCATCTTTAGCAAGTAAAATAACAAGCTATTGGAGACCCACTTTTTATCACTATTGCTATATTATAGCTTTGACCAGTGTTTTGAGAGCTCCATTGGAGATGCTCTTAGGAGTTGTCTGGATTCGAGGCGTCGATTTTTTTTTAAAATCAAACACTTATGGGTATGTTTGGTTTGTGTTTGAGAGATATGTTTTAGAGATAAAAAGTACGAAAACATGTTTGGTTTGGTTTTTTTTAAAAGATGTTTTGGAAAATGATTTTGAGAGAGAGTTTTGGAAAAAGTGATTGATTTGATATGTGTGAGAGAGAGATTTGTTTGGAAAACTTGTTTGGTTTGTGTGTTTTGGGAAATTTTTTTGGAAAAATTTGTTTGGTTTGATTACTTTTGAAAACTTATTTGTAGAGACAATTTCCTAAAAAAATTTCAGAAAATCAAACCAAACGAACCCATAGCCTTCGTTTGAAAATTGGATTGGTTTTTTGGTTTTTTTAATTTTTTTTAGATTTGTTTGACTATTTTCATTTGAGTTAAAAAGTCTCTTTTTTAATTTTTATAAGAAAAAAAGTAAAATAATTATAATTTAAAGCCAAGCTTGGCATCTCCCCAAAAAGATAAAAAATCAAAAAGTTACTCAAAAAGTTAAAAAATTATTACTATTTAACCAAAAAAAATATTAAAAAATTAATTTTCCACACATCCATACAACTCAGCAATCAATTCGGTTCAGCGTTGTGCAGCGTTTGTGAAGAAAAATTGCACAGTTTGAGTGCAATTTTCACACACTGTTGTTCGGCCCGTAGGGGCAATCACGGGTCCCGTTTTGATAATTTGAACCGTTGAATGTGTAGAACTCGTCGAGTACTATATGTCTGTAAAAAATCACCTTCATCGGATATCGATAACTACATGATCAAATCAGTTTTGTATAAAAAAATAGATGGTGTTATAATTAACGATTGAAAAAAAAAACAAATATGATAAGATAGTTATCGATATCTGATCAACGTGATTTTTTATAGGCATATAGTACTCGACGAGTTCTACACATTAAACGGTTCAGATTATCAAAATGGGACTCGTGATGGCCCCCACGGCCAAACAAAACCGCCCAGTGCAACACCCGAAAAGTAGCCAATAATTTCTTACAATCAATTCGGCTATGCAGATTGTACGACTATACAACACACATCTCTAATCTTCTCCTACACACTTCTTTATACAATTTTTTAATACATATTTTTTCATAAAAAGTCAAAAAATTAACTCAAACATTCATATTTTTTTTCTTAACTTTTTAGTAAAAAAAGACAAAAAGTGTATTTATTTAGGACACCCCAAATAATCCCTAAATATAACATTTTATCTTATTAACTTTTTAATTTATTTTATCATTTTATTACTAAAATAATCCCAAAATCACACGCCAAACATTGCCATAATAAGAAGTTAATCGCGTGGTTTTTTGTTTTCATCTTCTGTTTCCGAGATGTGAATTTTATTTTATTTTTTAAATACTAAACAATGGATAGGATAAATTACAATTGACCCCGTTCCATTTTATCATTTCTCCACTCTAAGAGTATTTCTTTTTTTTTTTTACACTTTGACTGTTAATGTTTGTAAAAAAAAAAAAAAATCTTGTTTAAGGTGAACTAAAATAGTATATTTTTTTATCTTTTGGTCTTTTTTAGATCACATTACCTTTCTACTTTTTGATACATCTTTTCGTAAAAAGTTAAAAAATACACTTATTTAGATCATTTTGAATGGAATGCCACGTGGCATAAAATGTAGAAATTAACTTTTTTTTTTCCCTTAAGTTTCACATTATTTCACTTTAATTCTTAAATTTTTTTTTTCACTTTAGTTGTCAATATTTGTAATTTTTCTTAATTTATTCCAAATGTTCATTTTTGTTCAATTTTAAAATCCAAATCCAAACCCAAATTTCAACTCCCCTCTATTTCGCATATTCGAATCCACCATCAAACTTCCATTGTTCTTTTACTGCCTTCTTCTACTACAACCTCTTCTACCTTTCGTCTAACTATTGCCTCCTTTTGTCTCATTCTTTCATCATAAAACCTATGCACTATGACTATAATTCATATAAACCCAAGCACTTTTTATAAGGGATGGGCTTGTTTCCAGTTGGGTTTTTTAACTAGAGAGTCTTTTTGGGCCTTCGTGGATTTACCACGAAACTTATATCGATAATTTTAAACCGTTTAATGTGTAGAATTCGTTAAGTACTTCATCTCTATAAAAAAATCAAATTGATCAGATATCAATAGCCACTTGATCGTATTATATTTGTGTTAACAATTTATTTTTAAAATTATAGTTATCGTTGACACAAATTTGATGTAATTAAATATCTATTGATATCCAATCAACGTGATTTTTTTGCAAGAATGAAGTACTCAACTAGTCCTAAATATTGAATAGTTCAAATCATCGTTGTGGACTTCATGGTGAGCCCATGGAGCCCAATAGCACGCTCCAATCTGAAATTTGACTGGAGACAAGCCTAGGCCTTGTTATAATGTGAGATCCTATATGCACCTTCTTACATAATTTTATAGTGTGTTACGTATTTTTACGGTAAATATTATGTATTTTATGGTATTATTACACATTTTGCCGTTAGAAAATATTTGGATAAAATAATGTGTAATATTACCACAAAATGTGTAACTTTATTTCTGAATAACAAATTGTCGTAATTCTTATCAGAAAAAAATACGTAACATTTATCACAAATATGCATAATATTTACCATAACAAAACATAACAGTGCATAATGTTTCCCTTTAATTATATATTTTGTGCAGAAAAAAAAAATAGTTTGGTGAAAAAAACACTAACTATTTTCATAAGTTTCTCTTTTTTGGAACAAAAATATTTTTTTAAAATTCAAAAAAAAATAGTTTTTTTGATTTTTTTGGTCAAATTTGTTTCTAATTATTCAAAAAAAAAAAAAAATCAGAAAACAAATTATGAAATTTCACCAAATATAATTTATCTTTAAGCAACTTGACTTCCAAAATGGCATTTTTCTATTCAAATTGGACGATATCTTGTCTTGAGAATAAATTGAGAAAAATTACAAACTTGAAGGGTGAAGGCAGAAGAAATAAAAATTAATGGCCAAAGTAAAATTTTAAGTAAAGTGCATTTTTTTTTTTTTTTTTAATGCCATATGGGTGTTCACGCGGCACCACGTGGCTATTAACATGGCATTTTTTTGGTTTAAAATTGGATAGAAATTTATTTTGAGAGTAAACTAAAAAAAAACATATCAAATGTTAAACATCAAAGTGAGAAAATGCTAAAGGGGCAATTTGGGAAGCTAGCTAAAAGTTAGTTGTTAACTTTTAATTTGTTTTGGATCACATCATTTTCTACATTTTTTACACACAACATGACAAAAAATGTCAAAAAAGCTAAAAAGCCAGTTTTTAATCAACTTCTCAAATCATCCCAAAATTTAGAAGAAATAAGGTGTACTTTACATTAGTGCTGATCAGCGGATCTATCAACCTGCCAAACCTGCCCGACCCGACACCAAATAGATGGATGCGTGGCAGCTGGCGGACGGGTACGAGCCCATATTCTGGATTTTCGCAGGTTCGGGTTGGGTGGCGGTTGGTCCGTCGTTTGGTCCGTCGTTTCACCCATGAAACCCGACCCGTCCGCTTTGTCTCAAATTTATTTATTTATTTTTTTATAAATTTGTTTTGTACGCTCCATTTTTTTTGATCTCATCTCATCTCACTCAGTAAACCTAACCTAACCCACCTATTATCTTCTTTGACAGACAACTGTCTTCTCTCTCTCTCTCTCTCTCTCTTCCCCAAAAACCCTATCCATCTACCGATGATGACAGCAATCTTCTCCATTGTCCAACCGACCAACAACGACTGAAAGGTGAACGGCGTTCTGTTCTTTTTTTTTTTTTAACTCCCTTTTCTGAGAATCCCAGATCCCTTTCTTCGATTGAAAGAGGATCGCCACTGATCGTGGTGGTGGTAACTTACTACTGATGAGATCTGTTCTGTAATTTTTTTTTTGTCTTCTTTTTTCCTCTTCTTCTTCTCAATCTCTAATCTGTGTGTTTTTTTTGTTGTTGTTGTTTTTTTGTTTTGTTTTGTTACAGTTTCTGAAAGCAAAGAGGTGGTGAGAGTCAGAGTGTGAGGGTTCTACACACAGAGAGAAAAGAAGCTTACAGAAATACAGTTCGAAAACCAAAGAGAAGAAGCTTGCAGTAGTTCGGAAACCAGAAAGGTTTGTTTTCTTTTGCTTCTTCTCTGCAATGGATTTGAAAGTACCTGTTTGTTGCAAATTGGATGTTTATTGTTTACATTCTATTTAGCCCTAAATTTTGTGATTTTGAACCTTAATTCTGTTAGTCCTAAATTCTGTTAATTTGAGTTTGAACTAGACTGAGAATTTGAGATCTCTTTTAGTCTGTGATTTTATATATGTGTTTATGATTTATTGTTTTTTTTTTTTGTATCGGTGAGTCTGTGATTGTGATTTTGAGTTTAAACCATTGAAAATGGGATGTTTACATTCTGTTAGCCCTAAATTCTGTTAAATCTGTTATCCCTAAATTTTGTGATTTTGGATCCTTAATTCTGGTAGCCCTAAATTCTATGAATTTGAGTTTTCGAACCAGTCTAAGACTTTGAGCTCTCTTTTAGGGGTGGTTTGGGATGATCTAAATAAGTATACTTTTTGACTTTTTATGAACTATGGGTTGGGTATGGGTTGGATTTGAAGTGATGTGGTAGAGAGGTGATGTGACTTCAATAAGATAATTTGACTTAAATAGGATAATGACTTTTTAACTTTTTTTAGGTTATAACAAACAAGGCCTTAGTCTGTGATTTTATATATGTGTCTATGATTTATTGTTTTTTATATCTGTGAGTCTGTGACTGTGATTTTGAGTTTGAACCATTGAAAATGGAATGTTTACATACTGTTACTTAGTCATAAATTATGTTAAATCTGTTACCCCTAAATTCTGTGATTTTGAACCCTTAATTCTGTTAGCCTTAAATGCTCTGATGTTCACATTTGATTTGAAATTTGTTTATGTTAGCCCTAAATTCTGTTAAATCTGTCATCTTGTTTGAAATTATAGGGAAAAGCAGTTTATTTGATAATCTTTCGGTCATGGATCCTTCAAGCGAAGAAATGAATGACTTTTTGGTGTTTTCTTTATTAAATAATTTCATTTTTTTGTTATACAGGTTTAGATGGCTCATGGTTTGGCTTAAGGAAATAAATAACTTTTTTGATTTTTTTTTTTTTGAATGACTGTAATATTATTTTTGGATGCACAATTGCACAATATTTTGGATGACTGTAACTTGTTTTTTTTTTGAGCTTTGGATGACTGTAACTTGAGCTTTGGATGACTGACTGTAACTTGGATGCACAATGTTTTTTTATGTTTTATGTTTTATGAGTTTTATGTTTTTTACATTGCCCACTGGAACATAGATGATAGATGTGAATATTGCATTGCATTGACCACTGTCCAAGTTGTTCATTGAATATTGGATGCATTGTGAATATTGCACTGTTTATTGACCACTGCCTAGGTTTAGATGACAGATGTGAATATTAAGTTTAAGACTTGGTTTGCCCACACTGCCCAGGTTGTTTATTGAACATTGGATGCATTGAATAAGCTATGAGTTGCATTGCCCACACTGCCCAGGTTGTTTATTGAACCACTAGATGGATGCACATAGATGTGAATAGAACTTATGAGTTGCATTGCCCATGTTGTTTACAGTTTATTGAACCACTGGATATAGATGTGAATATTGCATTGTCCAAGTTGTTTTTTTAGGAAGTGCACGATTGAATATTATGCCCAGGTTTTTTTTTTTTTTTGGAAGTGCACAATTAAATTATGTTGAAAATTTGTAAATTTTTAAACCGCCAAACCAATTCGTATCCATCCGCCAATCTACTTAATCTGCATCCGCCGGATTGGTGGACGGATGCAAATTGATTTTCTTCAATCCGCCAATTTGGCAGACAGATGGCGGATTGGAGGTTCCGTGGCCGCAATCAATCCGCGCCCACCCTTACTTTACATCAGTTCAAAAAAATAGAGAATTTTTTTTCTAAGATCCCTGATATTAAGATTTTATAAGATAAAAGGACATACAATATTTTCATAGTAGTTAGGATCTCCTTAATATTTTCACAGAGAAAATTCGACTTAGAGAAATTTCGACCATGACATAGAGAAAATTTGAAATTTCTCTAGTATTGAGGGACCTTAGCTAATAAAAAAAAATATATCTTAGACCTCTTCTGCTACACAAAGTTAGAGATGAATGTTCCACTAATTTTTCAAAAAAAAAAAAAAAAAGGTGTACTTTACCCTTGATATATATGTAAAAAAATATTAAACTAAAATATTGTAAAATGTCTATATAAATAAATTTTGTTAATGTGTACCGTTAAATTAAATATTAAAAAACTTAACAAATTATATTAAAACATGTTAGATGTTATTGAAATCAAATTTTGTTGTTGTTGTTGTTGATGATGTTATTAAGGGCTCATTTAGGAATTGATTACATCGGTGACAAACAATGTCTAAATCGTTGATGAATGCTTATTGAGCAAATTGTTGAGTGTTTTCTTCTTAAATTGCTTTTGGCAATACCTAAAAACTTCACATTTAATTTATTTTTTTTTAAGTAAATTTTTTTAAAAATTATTTCAATTTTTGTTATTTTTCTAATCTGTGTTGTCATGATAAATCTAAAAAGTACATTTTTATGAATTTTTTAAAAAAAAATTAAAAAAAACAAAATAAGTCAAAAAAATCTACTATTTTTTTGCTTATTTTTGACTTTTTCAATTTTTATTTAGTATTCTTTAAAAATGTTATTTGTTGGGAAGCTTCCTTTGGAAGTTCTTTGTGGTACCTGCCAACAACCAAAAAAAAAAGACGTCTCCTAACACAGAAGCGGCGGCAGAGCAGCAGAGGAAGAGACAGGGAGATCGAAACCGAATAAAAAGGAGAATTATAAATAAATAAAAAGAGAATTTTTTTTAAAGATATTTGATATTAAAATTTTATAAGATGAAAAAATATATAATATTTTTATAATAATTAAGATCTTTTAACATTTTTATAGAAAAAAATTTATATCCGAAAAATTTTATCCGACTCAGAGAAATTTTGACCCTGACACAGAAATTTTTTTGGTGTGATTATAGAAAAATTTCATCGAGAGACCTTAGATAATAAAAAAAAGCCTTAGAACTCTCCTACTATACAAAGTTGGAGATGAATGTTTAACTAATTTTTCCTAAATAAAAATAAGGTTTGAGTTTTTTTTAATAAAATAAAATTTTAATTTTATTAATTTAAATTATTCATCTATTTTTAGTAATTAAAATTGATGAAAAAAATATATTTTACTCATTAAATTCAAAGATCATTGGGAGAGAGAGAGAGAGAGAGAGCGCTATGGGAACTTCTAATCTATGCTCGGTATCTATATATATATAGAGACAAGACAAAATTGGGCCTCTAGATTGTACAATGCATCCTAAGGCCAAAGCAACTAGTATTACTCTGAGACCTTAACAAAACGAAACAATACCTCTTCAAAAACCCTAACCACCAACTTGAAGAGTGACAGTCAATCGTCACAAGACAGACAATACTTTTCCAATATTAGGGTGATGCCACACCCCATAACCTAAACGAAATAAAATCAATTTGGACAACGACCTAGGATTTCCATCAACAAAGACTACAAATCAACATTAAAAGTTCTACTCCGATGTGGAGTTTATAAAATGGTTTTAACAATATACCTTAAGTTTAATCAAGACTCAATACAACTAGGCAAAGGCCCAAACTATACATGGCCCTCAAGCTAAAAGCTAATTCAACTCAACTTCTAAGACTTTTACTCTGAGTTGCAACACAAACTCTACATTAGTATTACGGTGACTCACAATTCGACTAACACAACTTGCGAGATATTTAGATATTTAGGTTTTGTCATAAGTTTTGGTTATTTTGATATGTTGGTGTTGTTTGATAAGTTTGGGAAAAGTTAGGGTTTGAATTGTAATTTGATAGAAAGGGGGTTTTCCATATATTAAACTCCATATGCTTATAAGTCATGAAAAATGACATTGATAGTGTCTGTTGGCTACATATTTTGTACAAGCCAGTTACAATTCAACACGTGGCAGAATAAGGGTAATATAGGAAGACTATTCAAGTCTTCGATCCTTATCGTACATGTGGCAGTTAGTATTGGTTCTCACGTGATCTGAGTAGCATTGGATCAGTAAAGAGGTGAAAGGTGACGTGGCTTCGACGGTTACTCTGATTCAAATTCAAATATAGAAGGGAAGCCTAACTGCAAGTGATGGCGTAGTGGAACTACTTATAAGGCAGCATGATCAACGATCATGAAGGAGCAGTTCGACGGTTTGAAGTGCAGTTCGATGGTCATCCTTGAGAAGTATAAATAGCGGGGAAGACCCCAGAAAAAAGACCCAGACTCAGATCATACAAACCAGTCTTACTTTACATATTTTCTTTTCCAGTTTTACATTTCCAGTCTTTACATTTCCTGTTCTTTAAATTCCTGCTCTTTATATTCTCAGCATTTTAAATTCACGACTTTGCACTTCATTCATAGGAGTAGTTTCAAGTAGATTGTTGCTGTAAACCTCTACCAGGCTGAGTTTGGATCATTGTAAGTTTTCATTCTAATGAAATACTTCAATTGCTCTTCATTTAACTGTTATTTTGCTTAATTTCTCCTAAGTCAAGCCACCAGTAAAAGTCCTCTTCATTGAGGTTGAAAGAACTAAAACACAATTGTCTGATAATTGGTTGGCAATTAACATTTCTGTAAGGACTGATTGATCATTGTTGGCACGCTCGCATTTACGAAAATACCCTTCGAAAGCCAAAAAGCCAACAGTGTCAAATTGAGATAATTAAACCTTAGGGTTAATTTTGAGGAAAGGGGGAAAAGCCCTTATTGTTGAAAATAAATTAATTTGTATAATTAATTTTGGGAAAAGTGTGGAATTAAGTTTAATTCATGAAATTGGGGAATTATGAGATTGAATGGTGTGGTTGGATAATTTAATCACTCACCTATGAAAATGTTGAGATTATACCTGTTGATACATTTATTTCCTGTTTAGAAATAACTGTTTGGGCTATCGGTGGAGGATAGTCGTGATTGTTGTAGACATTGCATGCTGATTAGAGAAAACTAAAACTAATCACATAGAATAAGTCATTGAATATGACGGTTGAATTAATACAGCAAATACGTGTATTGATTGAATATGGTATATGACAAGTGTTAAATACATTGTATATGCATATTGTTTGAGAGGAGATAGGGGATGTATTCCATGGTTTGAGGGAAGATAGGGGATGGACTCTCAAACCTGTTTAGGAGGAGAAAGGGGATGGACTCCACTAGTACAGCAAATACATGTACTTATTGATTTATGGAAGTGTTTTAGTACAGCAAATTTGTGTACTTATCGATTTATGGAAGTGTTTTAGTATGAGCCTTAGCCTCACTAAATTGTTGATATTGGAAGTAATATTAATATGAGATGTAGTCTCATTTATTGTTTGGCTAGGTTCTGAGCCATGCTTGTATAAATGGAAAGTTAGGTAAATAATGGAAAGTGAAACGTATCATGGACATAATGGTCATGAAACAGTATTGTGATGTAATTGATTTATAAGTGTTAACCATCTATCGAATGCTATTGCTTTAGTCAATGCTTATATTTGGTTTAGTATATCTTTGCTGGGCTGTGGCTCACCCTATATGGGAACATCATTTTCAGGTCCAGGTGATATGCTACCTCCAAGGACTTAGCTTGGGAGGACTTGGAGTTGAAGACTCTTTCTTTTTAGTTAGTTTGTTATTTTGATGTTACATGTAAATTCAAGCCAAGGGCTTAATCTGTAATTGAGTTAGTACTCATTTCTTTTGTGTCCAAGTGTTGGCTTGGAAAGCTGTAAGTCCATAGGGCATTTACTTTCATATTATATGTAATATCTTCTATCAAGAATACTCTGATGAATGGAAGAATGTCTATTTTTCGTAAGTCAATGCATGTCAATATTATTTATTATGGGTTTATTTTGAGGGCGTTACAACTTGGTATCAGAGCGTACCGGGTTTGAATACTTTGGGTACGTGGGAAGTGATTAGTATCACAATGGGTTCGTCTCGTTTGATAGAGACTTAGCTGTACTGCTATATGCTTATATGATAACATGTTTACGTGACTATGTGGGTATGGAATATAGTTTCTAGGATGTTGATTGGACCCTTGAGTTTCTGGTAGTCTTGTTGGAAAAGCACTTGATCAATGCTGTTTCCAGCCGAAACTCTAGCAACGCCTCGGGACTGTCATTATCCAGGAATGAAATTCGTAGGTGCTTATGTGATTATGTGCTTACGTAGAGTGAATTACTGTTGTCCAATGTATTAAGACGTGAGTGTTATAGCTTTGACACATTTATTAATGTGCTAACTTATTAATCGTCTTTGTTACCTTTATTAGGATGTCAGGACGAGGACGAGGACGAGGACATGGTAGGCGTGTTAGCGTGGTAGGCAGGAGATGCCCATACCGGATGAGATTCCGGAGCAGTAGGAGGGAGTTGGTCAGGTCAATGTGGCCGAACCAGCGGGTCAGTAGGCTATGGGTGCCTTAGCCCGCGAGATAGCAGGGGCATTCAGGGAGTCCGCGGGCATTCTCAGGGCTGAGAATCAAGCCCAGGTTCATGTTACAGATGCAGGGCCTTCTTTTCTGAAGAGGGAATTCTTCCGGTCTAACCCGGACGAGTTTTTGGGTGATCTAAAAAAGCCACTTAAGGCGGATGTATGGCTCGAACAGACAACGAATATGTTTGAGATGCTTGGCATCGAAGACAGGGTATTGAAAGTGACCTTGGCATCTTTCCAACTAAAGGGGGATGCGGGTCAGTGGTGGAAGTTCACAAAGGGTCGTATAGGAGGGACTTGGGAGGCCTTTATAGGTGCTTTCCAGGAGAAGTTCTTATCTCCAGCTGTTAAGGTGAAGCTGGGAGACCGGTTCTGCTAGCTTTTACAGCTGAGTTCCTCAGTAGCCGAGTTTGAGGCTGCATTTACTAGTTTGTCCAGGTTTGCACCTGAACTTGTGGCGTCCGAGGAACGCCGTTGTATCGAGTTTGAGAAGAAATTGAGGCGTGGCCTCAAGATGAGGATTGGCGGGTCTATGGTTCGAGACTATGGGCATTTGGTTGATGCTGTAGCCCATATGGAGATCATGATGTAGGAGGAGGAGGGGTAGAGGGGCTCCAAGAGGAGTCAGGATGGCCAGGGTGATGGCAGGAGACAGAGGGGTTCTAACCCTCAGCAGTCTCAGGGTGGTTTTGCTAGATTGACCTTTCCAGTGCCGAGTGCAGGTTCTGGTAAAGGCAGCTAGGGAGACATTACCTGTTTCAAATGTGGTCAGCTAGGCCATAAGTCTCCAGTTTGCCTGCAGAAGGGAGGAGGGCAGAGAGCAGTATCATCTTCGGCTCGACCTTAGAGCCAGAGTCGAGCGAGGCCACCTTGAGTTACGGTGTGGTGCAGAGCACTGAAGAGGTTTTGCCCGGTTGAGTGCACATCCGTGCATCTGGTTTGAAGCGGAACTTCGAGTCATCGGCCACTCGGTCGATTCGGGCCTCGAGGGCCAATCGAGCCTCATCGTCCCGATCTGCAAGATCTTATCTTATGTTCCTAGAAGTGAGCAGGTAGATCAAAGACCGTCAGGACGCGTGTATGCTATTACCGCGCAGGATCTTGTGCCTGCTCCATCTGTCGTGAGAGGTACCTTCTTGTTTTGCAACTTGGTTGCCAATGTATTGATTGATACGAGTGCATCACATTCCTTTATATCTGTTGCATTTGCATCTGTCTTGGGTTTTGGAGTTGGCACAGTTAGCATCTCCTATTTGTGTTGTATCACCTGTTGGGGGTGAATTGATTTTGAAACAAGGGTGTCGGGGCTGTGGTATAGAGGTCGCCGACCGCTGACTTTCATTTCCTTTTGTTGTTATGCCTATGTCAGGTTTTGATGTTATTTTGGGTATGGACTGGTTATTGTCATACCAGGCTGTCATTGATTGTTACCGCTAGAGGTTCACTGTATGTACCTCGAGCGGGAATTGTTTCCATTTCTTAGGGGATCGGGTTGGTAGTGTTTTGCCACCGGTGTATGATCTGCGAGGGCGGAGTGAGCTTAGTGGTCTCCTCTCTAGTTTTATGAGTAGTGAGTGTGATGAGACCCAGACGGTATTGCCGAGAGTGGTTTGTGCGTACTCGGATGTTTTTCCCGAGGATCTTGTTAGTTTAGCACCGTATCGAGAGGTCAAGTTCTTTATTGACCTAGTGCCTGGCACGGCACCGATTTCCATGGCACCTTACTGTAGACACCCCATTTTTGACCGACCTTAAGACTCAGACGTCGCTGATTGAGCACTCGGTGATGTTGCATACTGTGCTCGTTCCGAAGTCTCAGAGTCGTGGCCGCGCGCCCTGCCTCCGGACTTTCGAACCCTCTTCTCTACCTTGTCTCGGTTTGCGAACCAGACTCGTTTTTCTCTGTTTTCTTTCCCGAGGGAAGGGAGTGGTCTTGTAGACTATCTCCCGGTGGCCGTGAGCTACTTTTCGTGGCCGTAGGCCATTTTGCCGTTCGGGGCGGTTCGGTTTTGGGCCGTTAAGTGTGTGCCTCGGCTCGGGACCGACCATCTCCGACTTCTCCGGTTTTGGCGGAAACCTCTGCTTTTAGTGTTAGGACAGGGGCCCTGATGCCCACTAGCGGCGAACACCACTTAGGTGCCCATTTTTCGACCGGCTGCGTGATTTGGGCCCTGAGCATTCATTGCATCGGCCTTCTCCGGTTTTGGCGAGACCTTTGTTTTAATATTTCGAAACCACAGGGCCCCGATGCCACCGTGGCCGTATGCCACTTCGGTGCTCATAGCGGTTTTGGGACCCCAAAGCGGTTTTGGTCGAGCATTCATTTTGCATCCATCTTCTCCGGTTTTTGGCGGTACCTCTGTTTTGTCATTCCAGAGGACCGGGTCGCGGATACCCACTTCGCGCCGAACACCACTTGGCACCCATGACCCATTTCGGGATCCCGATTTGCTCGGTTTTGGCCCGAACGTTCATTTCTCATTAGTTTTGTTCAAACTTGGCGGTACCTCTGTTTCAACATCGGGAAGATCCTTTGGGGGTGGAGGCCAGCAATTATCGAATAACGGTTTCGCTCATCCGGAGCCCGTTTTGCTCACTTCCGCCAATGTTGAACACCTTGGGGTATTTTCTTCCAACCAAAGTTACATATCTGTGATGAGGGACACAGGAGGACCCTACCAACTCTTGGTCGGCGAAACTGTGAGTTTCATTTTGGGCCTCTCCTTCAAGCTCTATGTTGTGACTCACCTTGGTGTTGCCAATTTCGGCCTTGGAACCTTGTTGCACACATCTAGGAGGACACTTTGGTATGGTGGTCGGCGAGAAATTGTGCCTTTCATTTTGGGCCTCTCCTTCAAGCTCTATGTTGTGACTCTGGTTCGGTGTTGCCAAATTCGACCACAGGGCCTTATTCTACACACATGGGAGGACACTCTTGTATGGTGGTCGGCAGAATTTTGAAGTTGATTTTTTGAGGTGGTGGCCGGCCATAGGAGGTGGTGGCCGGCCATGGTGGGTGGTGGCCTACCACCTTGAGCAAACCATCTGGCCAGGCCAGACTTCGCTGTTCAATTGTCATTGCTTTTCAAAGTGTCTCCTCATCAGGGGACATTTCGGGAGGAAAGATTGGATGCTTTCCTCCTTTTACACCCCATCTTCTTGCCTATTTGAAGGCCCTCCCCTCCTTCTTCAAGGTTAGAAATTTTGGTCTCAAGAACACTTAACCAAATTCCCTCATTTTCATAGCTTTAAACTCCAAAAAGCTTCAAGTGTCAAGGCCATTCCTTCATCAACACCTAGCCTCACCATCCCTACCATCACTTCAGCAGCAAGGAGGTGAATTTCAGAGGTTGAAGCTACAAATCGAGCCAAGAATCAAAGAAAGACAAGTCTTCAAGGGTAAGTCCTCAAAACCAACTTTTAGGGCATTTTCTTGATCCTTTTCTATACTTTAATTGGTTGAGAATTGGGGCTCCGACCCCTACTGATTTTGTGCTTAAAATGAGCCCCTCTACAACTTTGTAGAAGGGCCCAACCTCATTTGGTGTTTGTATACACTAGTTCCTTCAATATTCTTCAAGTTGGTAACATTTTTGCATGCTAAAATTGACCTATTTGTGTTGGTTTTTGGGGGTCCGACCCCTACTGATTTTGTGCTCAAAATGAGCCTCTCTACAACATTGTAGATAGGCTCAACTTCATTTTGCCTTTGTATCTACCACCTCCTTCAAATTTCATCAAGTGTGCCACTTTTTGTATGCATTTTTTTGACCTATTTGTGTTTGGTTTTAGGACTTCGACCCCTACTGGTTTTAGTCTTATTTTGACCCCCTTTACATGTTTCATGAAGAAGGTTTGGTCATTTGGTGTATAGATTGCATGTCTTAGGTTATACCCTCTTGTGGCTTCATTTTTTGCCTTCTATTTCTAGCATATTTGTCTTATGATTTAGAGACCGCCATCTTCTGCATATATGCTTATTTTTGGGTCCTCTTTAATGTTGTAGAAGAAAATTTTTCTATTTAAATTTTCTATATACTACTTGCTTTGAAAATCCTCTCTTTTACCGTATTCTTGCGAGCTTTTGTTGCCATATCTATGCTTGCATTTTGGCCATGTTTATTACTGAAAAAATGCCATATTTGGGACTGCCTTGCTACTGTTCTTGCTGCCATGATCATATTTTGCATGTATAGCATGGCTATAGGCCATTTCGGGGCTTAATTTCGTACTTTCGGGATGAATGCATGCTTCGGGTGTCGTTTCGATTTGTTTCGGGGCTGTTTTCCCCTTTATTTAGGTGCTGAAATTCCACTACCATGCTTGCATATCATTTCCCGGGCTATTCGTATCATTTTTGCATTGCCTCGGTTTGCGTGTCAATGGGCACGCGGCGAAACACCTCATTTTATCATTCGGCAGCCTATGTGAGTGTGGTTGAGGCCCTCTCATGTTGGCGTAAGCCCAATTTGCATTTTCATGCTTGTATGCCATTGCCTCGATTTGCGTGTCATGGTAGCGTTTTACTTTTACCCGACGGCCTCCTATGAGTGGTGAGGCTCTCCCATGTTGGTGTAAGTCCATCCGGCATTCGTATGCCATTTCATTCTTTTCATCATCGCCTCGATTTGCGGCGCTGTGAGGCACGCGTTTGAGCGCCGATTTATCCGATTTTCATTCTTTCATCGCCGCCTCGATTTGCGGCGCTGTGGGCACGCGCGAGGCGCCGGTTTTATCCGATTTTCATTCTTTCATCATCGCCTCGATTTGCGGCGCTGTGGGCACGCGCCCGAGGCTGCCGATTTATCCGATTTTCATTCTTTCATCATCGCCTCGATTTGCGGCGCTTTGTGGCACGCGCTTCGAGGCTGCCGATCTTATCGATTTTCATTCTTTCATCATCGCCTCGATTTGCGCTGTGAGGCACGCGTTTGGCTGCCGGTTTTATCCGATTTTCATTCTTTCATCATCGCCTCGATTTGCGGCGCTTTGTGGGCACGCGCGTTTGAAACGGTTTTATCCGATTTTCATTCTTTCATCATCGCCTCGATTTGCGCTTTTGGGCACGCGTGTTTGAGCACCGGTTTATCCGATTTTCATTCTTTCATCATCGCCTCGATTTGCGCTACCAGGCACGCTTTTCAAGGCACTTGCCGGTTTTATCCGATTTTCTCATTACATCATCGCCTCGGTTTTGCGTGCGTGTGCACGATTTCGAGGCTCGCTTTTATTATCGATCTCCATTTTGGTTTCGTCTCGGTTTGCGGCGCTGTGGGCACGCGCCGAAACACCGGTTTATCCGATTTTCATCTTTCAGCATCGCCTCGGTTTTCGTGCCCGTGGGCACGCATTTCAAGGCATCCCATTTTTCGTAGCATTCATGTGTATTCATCCCAATATTGAGTTGTACAAATCGTCTCCTCGGCCATCATGCATCGATATGCGTGATTGGTGGCGGATCAAGACATGCATATATTTGTGAAATACTGCGCTATGCCCTTCTGCTCTCGATTGCGGCAAAAATGAAGAATTATCGACTTTAGAATCTGGGGCGCAATTAGAAAAGCGCAAGCGAGGCTAATCGGGGCATCGGTGGATTCTGCGCCCGCGACCCGGATATACTATCCACGAAGCGGCGGGTCCACGGCTTGCACGCCGATCTCAATTCTTTTGTAATTAATTTGTTAATTAATTAGAATCTGTATTTGAATTGTATATTCTTTTATTGATGCGTATTATTATTTATTCGGACCCTCTGCGAGGGCATAAATGTAATAAGGGTGTGTGAGTGTGATGTATGTCTTCCAACCCCATTTCTTTCTCCCTTTTATTTACCGCTTTGAATGGTTAGATATAGGGCATATTTCAATTAGCATCTGACATAATGACATGTTTGCATCATTCATCTGTATTGCATGCATCGAACTCGGCGCATCATACAAACTGCATTTGTATTTCAATTCTAAGTTGAATACATGTTAGCCGTTGCATTTCATATGCCATCTCTAGAATAGCGAGCACTGCTATAGTTGCATTTTGCATGTGTTGCATTAGGCATTACATATATTTTAGGATCATGCATGATTTCTAATAAGCTTCTGTTTTGGCTTGGAGTACTCGGTAAGTGGTTATGCTTTAGCATCCTTGCATGCGTGTGAGTGTTGCCATGATAGCATGCTTACCATGAGGCTAAATGCTTATGTGATATAAGCGCCTTGAATACTGTGGGTGGAGGTTGAGTTATTTGAATGGAGCAATTCATCAATTGTTTGTTAAGCCCACTAGATTGTGGCAAAATCGCATTTTAAGCCTACTGCGGGTAGCAAACCATCTTTCACAAACAAACATGAAATGTTTTGTTCCAATCGAACGGCCCGATCTATACTTGTTTCTTTGCGAGCATCACATAGTAATCCTAGGCTAATAAGGAATAAGAGCATACAATGTTTTTCAAAATCGAGATATCATGGTTAGTAGAGGCGGTCTTTGGCCGGGCGAGAGTACTCACGATGTGACCTTCCCTAATCGTACCCAAGTTCACGAACCAACTTTGGTGATAGCGGACCGTGGCCTTTTGGCCTTGAGTCGGGGTTTCCTAAATTTCCCATTTTAAAATATTTAGGTGGCGACTACGTTATCGCAAAGCGATCCATGTTTGGCACTTCTTTTCTAAAATCTGTTTCCTTCAAAAGCGATTTGCGGATTTGAACTCTTTGGTTGAGATTGAGAACCGCAACAAAATCGGTCAAAACGTGGCGAGGTCCCCATGGCGTTATTCTGTGGTCTAGCTCTTCCTTGACTCTTTTGCCTTTATCCATAATTTTCTTGAAATTTGGTAAGGCTTTCTGTCTGCATAATTGGAAGAATTTTGAGGATGCATGCGGGGTTAGAAGCTGCTAATACTTCTGAACTCTTGCTTTCAACTATCGGCGTTGGAGCTCCTTGGTAGCAAAGATGGTTGACTTCATCTTAACTCAATGTGTCGGTAATCTTTAGCTTCTCGCTAATATAGTTGGTTCCTATTTGTCTTCGGGCATAGGTCTTTGGTGACTCAAAATCATAAAACCTTTAAGCGAGGCATAGGAAAGTATTTTACTAAGGGATCTATACGTAGTCAATCATGGTAAATACCGGGCTTGGTTCCTTTAACTTCTACAGAGAAAGAAAAACTTTTGTGAGAGGTTTATTTTGGATTTTTGAAAAATATATCTTGAGAGTTTAAAATTTGAAAGCGTTTAGTGGGTGGTTGACTATTCCAAAGGTTATCTAAAGACAACTTTTGAATTTGAATCTACCTCTATTCTGTCAAGGTGCAGAATTTTGTTACGCCTTCATGAATGGGAAGAGAATCCTCCAAAATTCATGGTCTTCTTTGTTCTCCATTATCTGCACAAAAGTTAAGCGGTTATCTTCTTTTCTAAATAAATTCTCCTACTTAGCCAATCTGTTAGCCTATTATCACTACCTTAATGTGTTCAAATTCTACCTTATATCCTTGTCCTACTATACAATCTAAAAATTTTGCCCATCTTCTAGTACTTAATTTACGCTCATTAAGTTTATTATGGAATCTAACTATTGCCTCTGTCTGTTCTAATTGTAAATGGTTTGTGCAAAAATAATCTAAATTTATTTATTGCATAGACTACCCTAATATCTCGAAATCTAAAATTTGGTCATGGTTGTATCTTTTTCTTTAAATTTTCGAGAACTATATCTACAAATCGTTCTTTATTCTTACTATCATATTTACTAGGTTTAGCTAACGAGTTGTTCCCCATCCTAGTGACTTGCATCTGTTTCTACAACTATGTATTAGATTCTAAAGGAAAGGCTGCAGTGCAGTAAATTTCTACAAATGTCCTTAATTTTCTGACTAAGGCTATATCTTGCTTATTAAAATATTTTTTGTCTGTGGGTGTGGTTTCTTGTATAGTGGTCCTATTATTTTGCTAAGGTTGGGAATGTACATTCGCGTAATTTAAAATTCCTAAAAATGATTGAAGCTTTTAGTGTCTTCTAATTTATCTGGATAATCTAAAATTTTCTTAACTATATGAGGTTGTAGTTTAATTTTTCCATCTCTAGCTCCATTCCTAAAAATTCTATATGAGGTGTATTTAATACCATCTTCTTTTTGCTAATTATTATTCCATTGTTTATGAATTCTTCTAATGTTATATACAAATGATCTATGTGACTATTTTTATACGGACTAAAGACTAAGATGTCATCAATATATACCAATATAAAGCTATATTTATTAAATATACTATCCATTTCTGTTGAAATATGGAAGGTGCATTTTTAATCCAAAAGGCATGACTAGCCATTCATAATGTCCTTGTGGGCAACAAAAGGCATCCATGGTATACTTTCCTCTTCCATTTTTATCTGCCAAAATCTGATTTACAATCAAATTTACTAAATATCTTTCTTATGTATTCTATTTATAAGTGATCTTTATACGGTATATTGTATTTATCATCTTACGTATTATCATTTAATCTTTTATAATTTATTACCATTCTAGCTTTTCCTCTTTTTATCTCTGCATGATTTCTAACCATAAATCTTTGCGCTTCTATGTGGACTATTACTAGGTCTAATTACTCCTAAATCTAACAATTCTTTGTCGAGTTCTAAACTCTTCTATATCTGTGGTGTGTGATCTATTTGTCTTTGAGGTAATCCTATAGTCTCTATTTTTTATATCTAAAAGCGGCTAAAATTTTATTTCTCTCCCAATATTTCATGAAATTCTCTCCTAAAATTTACATTGTTTACCTAATCTTATTATCTCATCTAAATCATTTTACGTCCTTTTGTATGTTGGTTTTTCTTTATTTTTCTTATTTTTTGCAAAAATTAATTCTAAATTAACTATTTCTTGAAAATCTTCTAAGTTCAATAATCTCCTTTATCTTCAAAATGAACTTCTTCAAAATCTTCTAGCTCATAGTTTTCCATATCTAATTTATTTAAAGAAGTGTTTACTATCTCATTAGGGATGTATATTTGGGCTAGCTAGGAAAAATATTTCTACTTGGAAATAAAAACCTGAGAGGCGAATCTACTCCTATGGTACCACCACGCGCATGCAACTTTCGATGAATGGGCGATAGTGCTAAGGGCATAAGCGGTTGGTGTATTGATAGTTCGTTTAAAGAAAGTGATGTTGTGTTGGTGATTAACATACGCCTTGTAAACTAAGTATGAAATTAAGTCCTAGAATGAAAGGATGATTACATGCGCTATTGCCTATCCAAACTTGTGGTAAGAAACCATTCTATGTCTTGATCTTGAGAACCTAGAGGGTGAAAACTAATCTGGCGCCATTAATGCAATGTGTATATGTTTGTTTGGTGCCGGCTATCTTTGACTAAAATTTGGTGTTGCTAAGGTACTCCATCTGGTGGAACTACATCTTTGTTCTATGTATGATTTACTAGCTCTGTATCTATCATGGCATCTATGCTAAGGGTTTTTCTATAAACTTAATTACACAAGAAATCTCGACTAAATTAGACTTGGGTATATGAGGTAATTAAATGGTAAATATGTACTATCTGGTTGAGTTTGAGAGTATTGACTAAGGGTTGAGAATCAACTAAATTGACTAATTCTAAAGAGTTCATATGATCTTCAACTAATTTATCTTTCAAGGGGTATTCTTGTGAAATTGTTCTAGCTTCTTTGTTTAAAATTTGTTTATTTTCAATTCTAAACATTCTATGTCAAAACTAGTCTTAATTTCTATTTCTCGTATTTGAAGTTTTAGTTCTACTTGTACTTCTAATTCTCTATTTGTTAGTTGTAATTCTCTGTTTTCAATCTTGTTATCTTTCCTAGTATTTTCTAATCTTATCTTATGTGTCATATGTAATTTTTCTACACAAATTATACAATAGGTTATCTTTGCATAATAAACATTGAGCTCTTTTATTTACATTTGAAACCAATTACAATAGGCATCTAGTTGTATCAAATCCTAATCCTATCTGAAAACTATCTTGACATTAGATTATCTGGATTACATTCCATCATAAAGAAAATATCTTGAGTCTTTCCTATTTCTTGGTTAAGCTGTCCTAAAAGATTATCTACATCTGTATCACTTTCTGAATCACTATCTGAGCTTATAGCTTCTAATTGATATTCATAATTACTGACTATACTATATACATCTGAATCATCACTATTTATGCTAACTATATCTTCTTCTAAGTCTTCTATAATATTTAATCTTTCTATCTGCTTATTAGTATTAGGTTTGTATCTTTTTGGGCAGTTTTTTGCAAAATGATTGGGCTCTCCACATATATAACAATTACATTTTTTACTATTGGGTTTTTTAACATATCTTTGTTTTCTTTTATCTTTTTCATCTTGGGGTAATTTTTTGTAATTTGTCCTATTAAAAGTTCTACTTTTCCTAATGAATTTCTGTCTTTTCCATGGTTTTCTATAATTTTTCTTCCAATATTTATCTTTTCTATATTTTCCATATTTTTTGTATTTTTTCCTATTATATTTATCTTCGTATTCTTTGAGGGTATATATTACCTTTGCTACAAAAACCATAATTTTGTTTTTTCAAATCTTTCTGTATTTTAACTTCTATACATTTTCCCCTGAGTCTTTGAAATGTAAAAATTATCCTAGGTCCTATTCCTAAACTTCCTTTTATTTTTACTTCTCCTGAGGCTATTTGAAATTTGGTAAGTTTGTATAATAAATTGACCATTTATTTTCTATTTCTCTTCCTAGTTCTCAGGGTAATTTTAAAATATTTATTTCCTATCTCTTCATCAAAACTTTTTCGATTCTTCTTTGCTATGGCTAAGTATTCTTTGCTAAAGGGTACAATATATCTCCAACTTCCTAAAGTCATTTGATCTAATTGAGTTAATGCTATGCTTTGAGTATAAGTATTTCTTCTAGAAGGGTCATATCCTATAAGTATTTCTTTTATAAAACTTGTAAAATTCACAGGTTATCTCCTAAGTCCTTAAGTTGTCTAATTATCTCCTCATATTTTCCTTTGAATGTTAAATATATATTAAAAGTGAGTCTCTAAAAGTGTTTCCATAAAGTCCCACATATCGGTTGTCTCATAAGGATTACTTATCCATGCTTTTCTGCATCTTTTCCCATCTTTCTATTACTTCTTGCCATATCGAGGGTGAATCTAGCTAAATCTAAAGGGTTCCACAGTTTGTTAGTGGTTGTAATTGTATACTCATATCTGGTTGTCTCGCTTTCCATGAAATTTATAGCTTTTATTTGGAGTGCCTTCGCTCGTCTGAGCTTGCTAATGGCCTTCTTCCTCCTCTGTATCTTTGTATTGGTTCTCTGGGATCTTGTACAGTTGGTTGTGGAGTTACTAGTTCTGTGCTTTACGTGTTCATATAAAAAGTATCTTCTCTGAAGATTGTTCTAATATTTTAATATCTTCTACCTTAGGTTTTTACGGTATTCTAAATATTTTCTTTGGGATGTATAATATCTTCTATAATATCATCTACATATGCGTATGAAATTCTTGATCTAAAAATGACCTTTGCCTCATCATGGGTATCTCCTCTGGCTAAGTATTCATCATATCTGGCATCTAATATCTTGTTCATATCTTCTAGGGTAAATTTTTCTAAATCTATCTCATCAATATTATATATCTGGTTTTGTGATATTGTTTTTTCTTCTGTCATTACATAAAACTGATTTAATTCACTACGATTATCTTGATTTTCTTCTCTATCTACCTTTGCTAAATTCATCATCTTGGATTTCTACGGTGCTACATAAGTATCTTGAGTAAATCTAAGCGCATAATTTCCATCTCTTTTTGATATAATAAATTATCTTGAGGGCTAATCTTTTTTGTCCTAAAAGTCTCCTAATTTCCAATCTAGTCTTTGCATTATCTTGAACTAAATTTTTAGTGGTAATGCTTTTATTCCTTTAAGCCTAATAATTTAACTATCGATCATTTGTGAGTCTATAATGAGTATTGCTTTACGTCTTTGCTAAGCGAAAAATCTGTGCAAACTAATAAATTCTTTTCTCCTTTTTTCATTTTGTATCCTCTACTCTTTATTCCTATTTTTATCTTTTTATGAAAGGTTGAGGTTGGTAATAAGAAATCGGTGTAAAATAAACTATTCCTCCTTTATCATTCATATCTAATTCATAGCTACCTAAAAGACTTTTGTCCTACATCATTAAATCTATCATCATAAAGACATACAAAAACTTTGGCTCCTAAATTTTCTCACGGTTAATGCTTTAACTCCTACTACTACTAATCCTAAGTGAGTCATTTTAAGGTGTTCATTTTTGCATATTTATAACTTTCTCTCTCTATTAAATTTAGCTCTATTTTTCATCTTCTGAGTTACACTAATCATCATTCACTATAATGTTTAAATAAATATTGTTTTTATGTATCTTTCCTAATCTATATACATATTTAAATTTGGAATTAATTCTAATTTTTCTTTCTTAAATTTTTCTATCTGTTGTTCTACATCTACAAATTCTTCTACCTTAATATCTTCATCATTATTACGCTTTTTGCTACTACTACCCTTAATTAATTTGTTTAAACATTTTTATTTTACGTAAACTCTCTGGTGATTTCTTTGGTGGTAACTTAAGCTTTTCAAAATATTTAGCTATATCTTCCTCGTTTATACGAGATTGGGGTGCATTGGATACTTCTACTCCTTTTCCTTTTTGAAGTATTGTTTTTTCTAAAGTGGCTAAACTTGATTTTTCTAAGCTGTGTATCTGTTCTAATAGATAGTCAAATTTTTCACACAATCTAATTAAAAATAAAATTTCTATATTATTTCTTCTTCTTATTTTATCGATTGACTTACTCCTTGATAAATCTTGATTCATACGGATTATTATGAAAATCTTACCTTGTTTTAAAATTGTCGATAATCTCTATTAGCCTTTTTATCACTTTGCTCATAAACTAAGATCTAACTAATTGTTCTAAAATTTCTAATTTACATTTTAAATTATCTTGAATTTGATTAATCTGTTCTATTTGTTTAGCTATTTGATTTGTGGCTGAAATTAATGTTTCTATTTCTAGCTTAGTGGAAAATTTTTCTAAATTTAAATCTATTTTTTTTTGTAGGATGGAACTACTTGATCTTGGATATAATCTAATTTTTTATCTTGATCTTTAATTAAACTGCGATTATTACGAAGATGTTCTATGGATGAAATAAAAAGATTACTAATTTTATCTATGTCCTTTTTAATATTTTATGCAAAATTTATCTGATAATCTATGATACTATTTAGCTGAGGATTATGTTCACTATGAATCTGATGGGTAAAACTATCTTCAAAATTACAACGGAAATTATTTTTATTTATGCTATGGCGATGGTTATGGCTGCTGAGTTCTAAATCTAGATACTCTACTCTTTTCATACACAAAATTAACTCCTAATTTAAAATTATTAAAAGCTACTATAATATGAAATTTATAACTAAAATCTCCAAAAATAAAAACTACTCTATTACCATAAGCAAAATGCATAAACTACTTTAAACTGTCCTAAAACCGAACACTGCTCTGATACCATTTTTTTTGGGGGTTGTGAGTTAGTGGTCTACCACTATTTGGGATTGGGCTGAGAATTATCTAATTAATTCTACAGTTATGCTAAAAGGTCTTCTAGCTGTTGTATAGCTAATTTTAAGACTTCTTGATTTATAGTTAGTATACATTTTATCGAGAAATTTTTAAGCTGTAATTTTCTAGAGATCTACGAAGCTAGTGATAAAAAGCTGATTTTTAAACTATAATTTTCTAGGGATGCTGTAGAAGCTAATGATAAAAAGCGATATCTAAATTTTTGATCTTCTAATTCTTGTATTAACTCAATACTAATTTTAATTTTATTCCTAAGATCTTAGTCTAAGGGCATATACTAATTTTTTTGATTTAGTTTTTTAATTTTTTGGAAATAAAATTTACATCTAAGGCAAAGAAACTTTGTGATTTTATGAAACTAAAGTCTAAGTCTAGGATTTCTAAAGTCTAAGTCTAGTGAAAGTTAAAATCTATATCAACTAAATTTTTTTGGATTTTTGGATTTTTGAAAGTTAAAGTCTCGTCTAAGGAATTTTGGGTTTTTGAAAATTATTGTCTACTTCTAGGGGCATAGGAATTTTTTGATTTTTGAAATTCTTATATAATATTTCCTTAATATTTTTACTCGGGTTGCTCTCCTTTTATTCTAAAATTATTTTCTATGGCAAAAATTCTTTTTATGAAAAGTTTATTTTCTTTACATGTACTCCCACCTTGGGACTAAGGCTCGTTCAACATAGTATATTTTTATTCTCTAATTTTTACTTTTCCTTTACGCCTACAATTTGCCCTCCAACGCCTATCCACGGCTCAAGCGGGCTCTTGACTAAGGTCACTTTCGGTAACAAATTAAGCGAAGATACTACGAAGGTTCAAAGCATGTAATATTAATGAGCAAACAAGCATTCCATAAACTTAATTTTTTCCAAACAGAAAATAAATTTTTAGAATAGAAGAGTTACCCTTTCGAAATATTTAAGGAAAAAGAGAAACTACTCACACTTCATATTAATAAGAAATATACTTACAAAGATTATATTACAGACTCTGAAACTCTGAAAATACACTTAGAGGTTTTTTGAGAGGGGTTGGAAATTACAAAGCAGAGTGAAGTGGTGTGTTCTCTGTATTTTTCGTTCTGCTTAATCCGTTGGCCAACATGCCAATTTATACAACTCAAAAAGGAAAATAAAACAAAGCTTCAAATCTTTGGCCATCAAATTTACGTCCAAATCTTCAAAGCCTATGTTAGCCTATACCTTAGGCTTTTTGAAAAATGGAAAAAGACAAAACTTATATATCTATGAGATTATCTACAAACTTTTGACTCATATCTATAAATTTTATCAATAAAGATTAGGATAATGATATCGGGTACTACTTTTGGGCCCCATCGCATATCATTCAATCCTTCTTTTTTGACAAAATTTTGACACTAATTTATTACAAGATACGTATAAAAGATTTTCCTGACTTTTCTTTAATAAAGCAAGATAAGAGATATCCACTTTATTAAAGTAGTGAGTGAAGGAAAATCCTTATCAGCAGAGACTTAAATAATTACAGACACGAAATATCTACAAAAATCTTTTTGTTTTTTCTTGGCGTGCATTTTTACGATATCTAGAGAATCTTTATCTTCTATGGTCTCTGTCTTTTTTGCTTTGGGCGCCAATTATTGATGTCGACTTGTGGAGTGATGCTTCTAGGTGGGCTTTTGAATTTTTGCAAATTGAAAGAGTAACGTAGCACAGTTCTTTTTGAAATTTTGTAGGAGTCTTCTAGTGGGACCCATTGTTTTTTTTTTTTTTTTTTTTTTAGCCATACATTCTATCTGCTAAGTCATCGGATCTGCTGCTTTGAGAGTTGGTCATAAAGTCTTCCCCATCTCCATGGGTGGTTCCCATTCTTGATCATTTTCTTCCATTCTGGGTGATACATGTGAAGCGCCATCTTGATAATTAAGTCTTGACTTTCATTGACGAATGTCTCTTGGTGAATGGATATCACAGGATAGCTAGATTGCGATATATCTTCGATGTCTATCTTCACAAACTAAATGTCCATAATTTCCATTATAAGCTAGTAAAGTGTCTTTGGCAAATTTTCTCCATTTATTGGTGATCTTTTAGTGGAAATCTTTTTTGAGGGGCGGGGTCTCCTATTGAGAAGTCCGGGTATCCAGAATGTAGAGGTTCCTCTGAGGTACATTTTGTGTTTAGTTGAATTGCACCATACTCCCTTCCACTACGGTAGTTTCTTTGTCTATCAAGGCTTCCACATACGGATGATGTTCTTCCATTACGCCTTTATCTTTGTATGAGCAAGCTTGTGTCCAAAACTATCTCATCGATTTGGTTACGAAAAAATTAATCGGTGACAAAACCATAATCTAACAATTTTGGGCTGTTAGAGAACAGGTTTTGCCTCGGTTTTCTATCTGCTATGGCTCGAATGTGGCTAGATTTATCTGGCAAAAGCAGAATCTTTGAAATCTAGGTTACTTGACATCTACCAAAATGTTAGGACCTCTTTTGCATTTTTCTTCTTCTAGCGGTGCTCTTTATCTTCGTAACTATAGATCCAATGATAGGCTAAGCGAGGCGATCGACTCTTGCTATGGAGAGATCTGAAGAAATTCTTTGAATAATAACTAACTTCGTTATTTTTGCTATCTTGACTAAGGTATAAATATAGGGTTTTAGGTCTTCTATTATTTGGCTTGTCTCACAAAGGGATCGAATGATAGAATGCTGAAGAAATACATTCTAGCACTCAATTGGTCAAATTCCTCCTTTGGTGAGTTGTTTGATTCTGGGCTAGGTAAGGAGGTTGGTGTTTTTTGGAGCTAATTTTTTAAGTGACTAGTTAGGGTTGAATGGTTGCTCTCAATTGTTTTCTTCGTCTCGGGTGGTCTAGCTCTTCATGACTCTTTGCCTTTATCCATAATTTTCTTGAAATTTACGGTAAGGCTTTCAATGTCTTGCATAATTGGAGAGGATTTTGAGGATGCATGCGGGGTTAGGCGCTACTACTTCTGAACTCTTGCTTTCAATTATCGGCTGGTTGGAGCTCCTTTGGTAGCAAAGATGGTTGACTTCATCTTCTCAATGTGTCCGGTAATCTTTAGCTATCTGGCTAATATAGTAGCTTGGTTCCTATTTGTCTTCGAGCATAGAGTCTTGGTGACTCAAAATCATAAAAACCTTTAAAGCGAGGCATAGGAAAATATTTTACTAAGGGATCTATACGTAGTCAATCATAGTAAATACCGGGCTTGGTTCCTTTAACTACTACATAGAAAAAAACTTTTTGAGAGGTTTATTTTGGATTTTTGAAAAATATATCTTGAGAGAGTTTAAAATTTGAAAGGCGTTTAGGATTGGTTGACTATTCCAAGGTTATCTAAAGACAACTTCTTTGGTGAATCTACCTCTATTCTGTCAAAGTGCGAATTTTGTTACGCCTTCATGAATGGAAGAGAGAATCCTCCAAAATTCATGGTCTTCTTTGTTCTCCATTATCTGCACAAAAGTTAATGGTTATCTTCTTTTCTAAATAAATTCTCCTACTTAACCAATCTGTTAGCCTATTATCACTACCCTTAATGTGTTCAAATTCTACCTTATATCCTTGTCCTACTATACAATCTAAAAATTTTGCCCATCTTCTAGTACTTAATTTCGCTCATTAAGTTTATTATGGAATCTAACTATTGCCTCACAATCTGTTCTAATTGTAAATGGTTTGTGCAAAAATAATCTAAATTTATTTATTGCATAGACTACCCTAATATCTCGAAATCTAAAATTTGGTCATGGTTGTATCTTTTCTTTAAATTTTCCAGAACTATATCTACAAATCGTTCTTTATTCTTACTATCATATTTACTAGGTTTAGCTAACGAGTTGTTCCCCATCCTAGGTGACTTGCATCTGTTTCTACAACTATGTATTACGATTCTAAAGGAAGGCTGCAGTGCAGTAAATTTCTACAAATGTCCTTAATTTTCTGACTAAGGCTATATCTTCTTGATTAAAATATTTTTGTCTGTGGGTGTGGTTTCTTTGTATAGTGGTCCTATTATTTTGCTAAGGTTGGGAATGTACATTGGCATAATTTAAAATTCCTAAAAATGATTGAAGCTTTTTAGTGTCTTCTAATTTATCTGGATAATCTAAAATTTTCTTAACTATATGAGGTTGTAGTTTAATTTTTCCATCTCCTAGCTCCATTCCTAAAAATTCTATGTGAGGTGTATTTAATACCATCTTCTTTTTGCTAATTATTATACCATTATTTATGAATTCTTCTAATGTTATATACAAATGATCTATGTGACTATTTTTATCTGGACTAAAGACTAAGATGTCATCAATATATACCAATATAAAGTTATATTTATTAAATATACTATCCATTTCTGTTGAAATATGGAAGGTGCATTTTTAATCCAAAAGGCATGACTAGCCATTCATAATGTCCTTGTGGGCAACAAAAGGCTGTCCATGGTATACTTTCCTCTTCCATTTTTATCTGCCAAAATCCTGATTTACAATCAAATTTACTAAATATCTTTGCTGTCTGTATTCTATTTATAAGCTGATCTTTATCTGGTATATTGTATTTATCATCTTCTGTATTATCATTTAATCTTTTATAATTTATTACCATTCTAGCTTTTCCTCTTTTTATCTCTTGCATGATTTCTAACCATAAATCTTTGCGCTTCTATGTGGACTATTACTAGGTCTAATTACTCCTAAATCTAACAATTCTTTAATCTGAGTTCTAAACTCTTCTATATCTATTTGGTGTGTGATCTATTTGTCTTTGAGGTAATCCTATAGTCTCTATTTTTTATATCTAAATGGCTAAAATTTTATTTCTCTCCCAATATTTCATGTTGTTCTCCTAAAATTTACATTGTTTACGCTAATCTTATTATCTCATCTAAATCATTTTACGTCCTTTTGTATGTTGGTTTTTCTTTATTTTTCTTATTTTTGCAAAAATTAATTCTAAATTAACTATTTCTTGAAAATCTTCTAAGTTCCAATAATCTCCTTTATCTTCAAAATGAACTTCTTCAAAATCTTCTAGCTCATAGTTTTCCATATCTAATTTATTTAAAGAAGTGTTTACTATCTCATTAGGGATGTATATTTGGGCTAGCTCGGGAAAAATATTTCTACTTGGGAATAAAAACCTAGCGGGAACTGAATCTACTCCTATGGTACCACCACGCAACCCATAACTCGATGAATGGGCTATAGTGCTAAGGGCATAAGCGGTTGGTGTATTGTGATTCGTTTAAAGAAGGCGATGTTGTGTTGGTGATTAACATACGCCTTGTAAACTAAGTATGAAATTAAGTCCTAGAATGAAAGGATGATTACATGCGCTATTGCCTATCCAAACTTGTGGTAAGGAAACCATTCTATGTCTTGATCTTGAGAACCTAGAGGGTGAAAACTAATCTGGGCGCCATTAATGCAATGTGTATATGTTTGTTTGGTGCCGTCGGCTATGCTGACTAAAGCTGGTGTTGCTAAGGCTGTACTCCATCCTGGTGGAACTACGTGTTGTTCTATGTATGATTTACTAGCTCCTGTATCTATCATGGCATCTATGCTAAGGGTTTTTTCTACAAACTTAATTACACAAGATATCTCAACTAAATTAGACTTGGGTATATGAGGGTAATTAAATGGTAAATATGTACTATCTGGTTGAGTTTGAGAGTATTGACTAAGGGTTGAGAATCAACTAAATTGACTAATTCTATAGAGTTCATATGATCTTCAACTAATTTATCTTTTAAGGGGTATTCTTTGTGAAATTGTTCTAGCTTCTTTGTTTAAATTGTTTTATTTTCAATTCTAAACATTCTATGTCAAAACTAGTCTTAATTTCTATCTCTCGTATTTGAAGTTTTAGTTCTCGCACTTGTACTTCTAATTCTCTATTTGTTAGTTGTAATTCTCTGTTTTCAATACTGTTATCTTTCCTAGTAGTTTCTAATCTTATCTTATGTGTCATATTTAATTTTTCTACACAAATTATACAATAGGTTATGCTGCATAATAAACATTGAGCTCTTTTATTTCTGGCTGGAAACCAATTACAATAGCTGCATCTAGTTGTATCAAATCCTAATCCTATCTGAAAACTATCTTTGACATTCGATGTCTGGATTACATTCCATCATAAAGAAAATATCTTGAGTCTTTCCTATTTCTTGGTTAAAATTTGTCCTAAAAGATTATCTACATCTGTATCACTTTACGAATCACTATCGACGAGCTTATAGCTTCTAATTGATATTCATAATTAGTGACTATCCTATATCCATCTGAATCATCACTATTTATGCTGACTATATCTTCTTCTAAGTCTTCTATAATATTTAATCTTTCTATCTGTTTATTAGTATTAGGCTTGTATCTTTTTGGGCGATTTTTTTGCAAAATGATTGGGTTCTCCACATATATAACAATTACATTTTTTTACTATTGGGTTTTTAACATATCTTTGTTTTCTTTTATCTTTTTCATCTTGGGGTAATTTTTTGTAATTTGTCCTATTAAAAGTTCTACTTTTCCTAATAATTCTGTCTTTTCCATGGTTTTCTATAATTTTTCTTCCAATATTTATCTTTTCTATATTTTCCATATTTTTTGTATTTTTCCGATTATATTTATCTTCGTATTCTTTGAGGGTATATATTACCTTTGCTACAAAAACCATAATTTTGTTTCTTTAAATCTTTACGTATTTTAACTTCTATACATTTTTCTCTGAGTCTTTGAAATGTAAAAATTATCCTAGGTCCTATTCTAAACTTCCTTTTATTTTACTTCTCCACGAGGCTATTTGAAATTTGGTAAGTTTGTATAATAAATTGACCATTTATTTTCTATTTCTCTTCCTAGTTCTCGGGTAATTTTAAAATATTTATTTCCTATCTCTTCATCAAAACTTTTTCGATTCTGTTGCTATGGCTAAGTATTCTTTGCTAAAAGGTACAATATATCTCCAACTTCCTAAAGTCATTTGATCTAATTAGATTAATGCTATGCTTTGGTATAAGTATTTCTTCTAGAAGGGTCATATCCTATAAGTATTTCTTTTATAAAACTTGTAAAATTCACGGGTTATCTCCTAAGTCCTTAAGTTGTCTAATTATCTCTTCATATTTTCCTTTAAATGTTAAATATATATTAAAAGTGAGTCTCCTAAAAGTGTTTCCATAAAGTCCCACATATCGGTTGTCTCATAAGGATTACTTATCCATGCTTTTCTGCATCTTTTTCCCATCTTTCTATTACTTCTTGCCATATCTGAGGTGAATCTAGCTAAATCTAAAGGGTTCACAGTTTATTAGTGGTTGTAATTGTATACTCATATCTGGTTGTCTCGCTTTCCATGAAATCTATAGCTTTTATTTGGAGTGCCTTCGCTCGTCTGTGTTTGCTAATAGCCTTCTTCCTCCTCTTGTATCTTGTATTGGTTCTCACGGGATCTTATGCAGTTGGTTGTGGAGTTACTAGTTCTGTGCTTTACGTGTTCATATAAAAAGTATCTTCTAACTTAAATTGTTCTAATATTTTAGTATCTTCTACCTTAGGTTTTTACGGTATTCTAAATATTTTCTTTGGGATGTATAATATCTTCTATAATATCATCTACATATACGTATGAAATTCTTGATCTAAAAATAACCTTTGCCTCATCATGGGTATCTCCTCTGGCTAAGTATTGACATATCGGCATCTAATATTTTGTTCATATCTTCTAGGGTAAATTTTTCTAAATCTATCTCATCAATATTATATATCTTATTTTGTGATCTTTGTTTTCTTACGTCATTACATAAAGTGATGATTTATTTCACTACGATTATCTTGATTTTCTTCTCTATCTACCTGCTAAATTCATCATCTTGGATTTTTACGGTGCTACATAAGTATCTTGAGTGAATCTATTTGCATAATTTCCATCTATTTGATATAATAAATTATCTTGAGGGCTAATCTTTTTGTCCTAAAAGTCTCCTAATTTCCAATCTAGTCTTTGCATTATCTTGAACTAAATTTTTTAGTTTGGTAATGCTTTTTATTCCTTTTAAGCCTAATAATTTAACTATCGATCATTTGTGAGTCTATAATGAGTATTGCTTTACGATCTTTGCTAAAGAAAAATCTGTGCAAACTAATAAATTCTTTTCTCCTTTTTTCATTTTGTATCCTCTACTCTTTATTCCTATTTTTATCTTTTTATGAAAGGTTGAGGTTGGTAATAAGAAATCTGGTGTAAAATAAACTATTCCTCCTTTATCATTCATATCTAATTCATAACTGCCTAAAAGACTTTGTCCTACATCATTAAATCTATCATCATAAAGACATACAAAAACATTGGCTTCTAAATTTTCTCACGGTTAATGCTTTAACTCCTACTACTACTAATCCTAAGTGAGTCATTTTAAGGTGTTCATTTACTGCATATTTATAAGTTTCTCTCTCTATTAAATTTAGCTCTATTTTTTCATCTTCCTGAGTTACACTAATCATCTGTTCACTATAATGTTTAAATAAATATTGTTTTTTATGTATCTTTCCTAATCTATACACATATTTAGCTGGAATTAATTCTAATTTTTCTTTCTTAAATTTTTCTATCTGTTGTTCTACATCTACAAATTCTTCTACCTTAATATCTTCATCATTATTACGCTTTTTGCTACTACTACCCTTAATTAGCTGTTTAAACATTTTTATTTTACGTAAACTCTCTGGTGATTTCTTTGGTGGTAACTTAAGCTTTTCAAAATATTTAGCTATATCTTCCTCGTTTATACGAGATTGGGGATTGCATTGGATACTTCTACTCCTTTTCCTTTTTTGAAGTATTGTTTTTCTAAAGTGGCTAAACGATTTTCTAAAGCTATGTATGTCTGTTCTAATAGATAATCAAATTTTTCACAAATTCTAATTAAAAATAAAATTTCTATATTATTACGTCTTCTTGTTATTTTATCGATTGACTTACTCCTTGATAAATCTTGATTCATACGGATTATTATGAAAATCTTACCTTGTTTTAAAATTGTCTGATAATCTCTATTAGCCTTTTTTTATCACTACTCATAAACTAAGACCTAACTAATTGTTCTAAAATTTCTAATTTTTGTTTTAAATTATCTTGAATTTGATTAATCTGTTCTATTTGTTTAGCTATTTGATTTGTAGCTGAAATTAATGTTTCTATTTCTAGCTTAGTGGAAAATTTTTCTAAATTTAAATCTATTCTTTTTGTAGGATGGAACTACCTTGATCTTGGATATAATCTAATTTTTTATCTTGATCTTTAATTAAGCTGCGATTATTACGAAGATGTTCTATGGATGAAATAAAAGATTACTAATTTTATCTATGTCCTTTTTAATATTTTACGCAAAATTTATCGATAATCTATGATACTATTTAGGCGAGGATTATGTTCACTATGAATCGATGTGTAAAACTATCTTCAAAATTACAGCGGAAATTATTTTTATTTATGCTATGGCGATGGTTATGGCTTTGAGTTCTAAATCTAGATACTCTACTACAAAATTAACTCTAATTTAAAATTATTAAAAGCTACTATAATATGAAATTTATAACTAAAATCTCCAAAAATAAAAACTACTCTATTACCATAAGCAAAATGCATAAACTACTTTAAAAAGCGTCCTAAAACCGAACCTTTGCTCTGATACCATTTTTTTGGGGTTTGTGAGTTAGTGGTCTACCACTATTGGGATTAAGTGAGAATCATCTAATTAATTCTCTGATTATGCTAAAAGGTCTTCTAGCTGTTGTATAGCTAATTTTAAAACTTCTTGATTTATAGTTAGCTGTCTATTTATCTGAGAAATTTTTAAGCTGTAATTTTCTAGAGATCTACGAAGCTAATGATAAAAGCTGATTTTTAAACTATAATTTTCTAGGGATGCATAAAGCTAATGATAAAAAAGCTGATATCTAAATTTTGATCTTCTAATTCTTGTATTAACTCAATACTAATTTTAATTTTATTCCTAAGATCTTAGTCTGGGGCATATACTAATTTTTGATTTAGTTTTTTAATTTTTTGGAAATAAAATTTACATCTAAGGGCAAATACTAATTTTTTTGATTTAGTTTTTTAATTTTTGGAAATAAAATTACATCTAAGGCAGCAAAGAAACTTTTGTGATTTTATGAAACTAAAGTCTAAGTCTAGGATTTCTAAAGTCTAAGTCTAGTGAAAGTTCAAAATCTATATCAACTAAATTTTTTGGATTTTTGGATTTTTGAAAGTTAAAGTCTCATCCTAAGAGATTTTGGGTTTTTTTAAGTGTTATTGTCTACTTCTGAGGGCATAGGAATTTTTGAAGTTTTTGAAATTATTATATAATATTTCTTAACCCAACAACATATTATGATTGCTCATTTTGAGGCATTTGACAACTTGGTATCCAGCGTCTGGGGTTTGAATACTTTAGATGCGTGGGGCCAGCGATTAGTATCACATTGGGTTAGTCTGCGTTTGATAGAGACTTAGTGTCTTTGTTGTATGCTTATTTGATAACATGTTTATGTGATTATGTGGGTATGGAGCGTAGTTTTAGGATGTTGATTGGACCCTTGTGTTTCTAGTGGTCTTGTTGGAAAGGCACTTGATCTTCTTTGCTTCAATGGAACTATAGCAACACTTTGGGACTATCATTATCAGGAATGAAATGAGTGCTTATGTGATTATGTGCTTCGTGGAATGAATTATTGTTGTCCAATGCATTGGGGCGAGAGTGTTTAGTTTCGGCACATTTATTAATGTGCTAACGTCTTTATTTCTTGTATTAGGATGTCGGGAACCTTGCGAATCGCGATGGCGTGGTAAATAGTAGGCGAAGATGCTTGTACCAAGAGATTCAGTAGTCTGAGATCCGGCGTGATCTGAGGAGGTGTTAGTCGAACCAATGTGGCGAGCCGATGGAGTCGTGAGCTATGGGCACTAGCAGAGATAGCGAGGCATTGAGGCGATTAGTTGGCATGCGAGAACGCGAACCCGGTAAGTTGTTGTTGAGAATCTTTGGATCTTCTTTTTGAAGAGGAGTTCTTCAGGTCAATCGGACGAATTTTAGAGTGATCTAAAGGCAGCTTAAGGTAGATGAATGGCCGAGCGGACAAAGAACATTTGGGATGCTTGGCATCGAAGATGAGGGTTGAAAGTGACCTTGGCATCGTTCGGTGAAGGAGATCTTGGTCGGTGGTGGAAGTTCACTAAAGGGTCGCATAGGAGCTACATGGAAGGCTTTGTGAATGCTTTCGAGAGGTTCTTATCTTATTGATCGAGAAGGCGAGGCAGGTTCATCGAAACCATGATCGATTCTTGATGCAGAGTTTGAAATTGCATTCACTAGTTTGTCGAGGTTTACTTTGAGTTGGTGGCGTCAGAATGCTGGTTGCATTGAGTTTGAGAAGAAGTTGGTATGACCTCAAGTTAAATATTAGGTCTATGATTACGTGATTATGGGCGTCTGGTTGATCTTGTAGTAGCCCATCTGAGATTATGATCGAGGAAGAAGGAGGAAGAGAAAGGCTCCAAGAGAGTCGGGATGGCGGGGTGATGGCAAAGAAGCGAAGGTTTTACTCCTCGCCGGTCTCGGGGTAACTTTTCTAGATCCACTTTTCGATGGGAGTGCTAGTTACAGGAAAAGGCGAAGACATTACTTGTTTCAAGTGTGGCGGTAAGACCTGAAGTCTCAGTTGTCTTGAGAGGAGGCGAAAAACATCTTCTTGACTCGATCTCGAGTCAGTCGAGGTGAGGCAGTAGCTCACTTGTTTTCAGTCTGATCGAGCGGGGCACATGAAATGTATTGCCGTGGGCTGGGTGGCACACCTAGTGCATCGGGTTTGAAGCGAACTTCGGTCGGCCGGCCGGCTCGGTCGGGTCCCGGCCTCGAGGCCAATCGAAACTTCATCGTCCCGATGATGCAGCGATCTTATGCTCCTAAAGGGTGGCAGGTTGATCGAGAGGTTATGCAGGCGCATGTATCTTTATTCTTTGCGTAGGACCTTTCTGCTCCATCGGTTGTGAGGTACCTTCTTGTTTTACCTTTCGGTTGCTAATGTTTTGATTAATCTGGGTGCATCTCATTCCTTTGTGTCTCTTTGCATTGCATCTGTTTTGGAGTTGGAGTTAGCTCGATTAAGCGTCTCCTATCGTGTAGTGTCATCTCTTGAGGTGAATTGATCTTGAAACAAGGTGTTTGGGGTTGTGATATAGATTCGATGATCATAGAATCCCATTTTCTTTTGTAGTTATGCCTATGAAGGGCTTTGATGTTATTTTAGGTATGGGTAGTTATCGTCATACTTGAGGCGTTATTGATTACTTCTAGTTAGCGAGAGTGTTTCCATTTTACGGGGGCCGGGTTGGTAGTGTTTGCCATAGGGTATGTTTCACGGAGTGAGCTTAGTGGTCTACTTGCTAATCTTTGATTAGTGAGGTGGATGAACTTCAGTTGTGTTGCCAAGGGTGGTTTGTGAGTACTCGGACGTCTTTCGAAGATTTTGTTGGTTTGCTACCGCCGAGAGATTGAGTTCTCTATTGACCTAGTGCAACTGGCGCCAATTTCTATGGCACCTTATCGTTTTACTGACCCGAGTTAGTTGAGTTGAAGATTGACTTGAGTTGTTAGATAAGGGCTATATCCGTCCTAGTGTTTGAGTGGAGAATGGCCCTTTGTTAAAAAGGTGGTGCTTTGAGGCGTGTATAGATTAGGAAATTGAATCGGGTTCACGGTTGGAATAAGTACCTATGCCTCGTATTGATGATTTGTTTGATCGGTGAAGGGTTCCGTTGTTTTCTAAGATAGACTTGAGATCGGGTTATCACCGGTTGAGAGTTAAGGAGGAGGATATTAGAAGGCGGCTTTTAAATGCATATGGCCACTATGAGTTTCTGGTGATGCCATTTGGGCTCACCAATGCACAACAATGTTTATGGATTTGATGAACGGATCTTGAGAGAATTCTTAGATCGTTTGTAGTCGTCTTTGTGGGCGACATTTTGATTATTCACCTTGGAGGAGGAGCACGAGAACACTTGAGAGTGGTGCTTGAGTTACTTAGAGCCCATAAGCTTTATGCTAAATTTGGGAAGTGTGAGTTACGGCTAGAAGAGGTGAAATTCTTAGGCCATGTCGTTTAGGGGAAGGGTGTCGGTTGATACATCTAAGGCGGAGGCGATTGCAAAAGGCCAGAGCTGACCTAAAAAGTGTATTTGAGATCCGTAGTTTTACGGGATTAGTGGGTATTATCATGGGTTTGTGAAAGATTTCTCTAGGTTAACCGCCTTTGACTAGATTGACTCGGAAGAGTCAAATTTGTATGGAGTGAGACTTGTGAAAAGTCGTTCGAGTTAAAAGTTAAATGACCACCGCTCCAATATTGATTATTGGGAGAGAGGGTTGGGTTATCACGATCTATTGTGGCCTTCACGAGAGGTTTGGGTTGTGTGTTAATGCAAGAAGGAAAGTGGTTGCCTATGGTTCCGCGTCGGTTGAAAATTCACGAGAAGAATTACCCTCATACGATCTAGAGTTGGCGGTATGATATTTGCCTTGAAGATTTGGAGGCATTATCTATATGGTGAGAAATTGAGGTATTCTCGGATCATAAAGTCTGAAATATCTGTTTACAGAAAGACTTAAATTTGAGGAGGAGGTGGATAGAGTTTATTGAGGATTATGACTTCGAGTTGCATTATCATCCGGGGAAAGCCAATATTGTGGCCGATGCCCTTAGCAGGAAATCTATTGGTGACATTGCTAGTATAGCCATCCGAGAATGGGAGATGTTGGGTGCAATTGGGGAGTTGATTTGCAGGCGAATCGAGTTGAAATTGTGACTTTGTTTTACATTGTTGCCTGACCTACACTTGTGACTCGAGTGTTAGAGGCTCAGAGAGGTGACCTTAAGGTAGAATCCCTCCGTGAGAAGATTTCCGGTGGGAAGGTTGAGAAGGGTTTGACGATGTATCTCGACCTAAGTGTGAGATCACAAGGGCTGTTTGTCCGAGTCTTGCGAGAAGAGGTACTCAGAGTTTCATCATTGGCATATGCGGTGCATCCAGGAGGTACTAAGATGTATCGGGATTTGGGTCGCCAATTTTTGTGGAGGGGTATGAAGAGAGATGTGGCAGCTTTCATGTCTAAGTGCCTTACTTGTCAGCAAGTGAAGGCCGAACATCAGAGGCCAGCGGGTTTGTTGCAACCCTTGCCTATTGACGAGTGGAAGTGGGAGCATGTCACTATGGACTTTGTTGTGGGCCTTCCGAGGACTCGGCGGGGTAGTGATGCTATTTGGGTGGTTGTAGACGGTTGACTAAGTCGCACTTCATACCTATGCGCGTGAGAGATTCGGTAGATCATCTTGCCGACTTGTACATTCGGGACATAGTGAGGTTGCACGGGGTCCCAGTGACGATCGTCAGAGATAGAGATCCTCGTTTCTTGCTAGATTGTGGCGAGTTCTGAGTGCCTTAGGCATTAAGTTGACCTTTAGCACGGCTTATCATCCTCAGGCGGCAGGCGGTCCGTACTATTGAGATCCTTGAGGATATGCTTCGGTTGTGTTCTTGATTTGATGGGTGTGGGAAAGGCACTTGCCTTTGGTGGGTTTGCCTACAACAACGGTTCGATCTAGTATTGGTATGGCACCGTTTGAGGCCTTGTATGGCCAAGTGTAGATCTCGGTTTGTTGAGCGAGGTGGGTGATGCACCTCTATTGGGTCGAGTTGGTGAGAAAGCGACGGAGAAAGTTGAGCTTATCCGTAAGAGACTTATTCTGAGTCGTCGAAATCTTATGCAAGCCGTAGGAGGAGACCTTTAGTGTTTGAGGTGGGTGATCATGTCTTCGAAGATATCACCTAGACGAGGATTGATGAGGTTTGGGAAGAAATTGTCCCCTCGGTTCATTGGTCCTTTTGAGATCCTTGAGAGGATTGGCGGTTGCTTATCGTTTAGCTTTGCCACCCATGATTGTCGGAGTACATGACGTGTTTCATGTGAGTATGCTTCGGAAGTATGAGCCGGATCCATCACATGTGTTGGATTGGACTGATTTAGTGGTTGACGAGGATGTCTCGTATGAGGAGAGACCAATTCGAGTTTTGGATAGACGGGATCAAATTTTGCGAGGCAAGACCATCCCTTTGGTAAAGGTTATGTGGAAACATCACGGGGTGGAGGAAGCCACTTGGGAACGTGAGTTGGAAGTCCATGAGAAATATCCGGACATGTTTATTGATTTGTAATCTTGTATTTAGATTTTGTACTGTTGTTGGACTTAAGAGCTTTATATATGTCTTAAGTTGTAAAACATTGAGAATGTTTTGGTTTAATGATAGTTGTTTGAAATTTGCTTCATAATGGAAGTGGAATGCCACATTTATAGATTGAATGTGTTTTATATATATCATGGAATTGAATATGATATGGAAATGGGAATCATGTATATTGAAATTGTTAAAATTGGAAGGAAAATGCATAATACTGATACAGGTTGAAATATATGTTGTTTTATATATACATATTGTGAAATGCCTCTTGATAAGAGATGAAATGACCGGTTTTGGGTCAAGTGGTTTATTATTGTATTATCATATTGTCGGAATTGGAGAAAAACCTATTTTTGAAAAACTTATGCTTAATTTCGGGGACGAAATTCTTTAAGGGGGGGAGGTTATAGCGACCCCGGTCTTTTCCTATTTGATTACTGTATCCGGACTTAGGTTCCATGGATCTTATCATTGTATAATTGTTGCTGTCGTCCTTTATTTTCTCATTTGAGTTATAGGATGTGTTGGGCAGGTTGGTTGGGTTCGGAAACCAAGTGTTCTTTGTCGATTTTGGGTTGGTCGCTCGGCGAGGTTTGGTCGCTCGGCGAGGTTGAGTTTTGTCTCTGGTGGCAGGCGGGGTTTCTTCGCTCGGCGAGAGATTGCGTCTCGTATAGACACGAGAGCAATGTTTCTTCGCGGCGAGCTTCTCCTTTCGAGCAAGCGAGGTGTATGTTTTCGAGTTCTTCGCTCGGCGAGCATTACATCGCTCGAGCATGCTTCTGAGACGAAGCATTGCATTCTTAACTCGGCGAGCTTTTCTTCGCTCGGCGAGACTTTCTTGTGTCACAGTCGCTCGGCGACCATGTCTTCGCTCAGCGAGCTTTGTTTTAGTTTATATAGGCGGCGGGTTTTTGATCGATTTTTCATCTTCTTTTTGGATTCCAAACCCTAGGTCCGACTTCTCTCTCCTACTCACCTTTTCTCTTAGGTTTGATCTATTTAGAGTGCGTTTCTACCTAGTTGCTTTATTAAAAAAGGTAGTGTGGGTCGAGGGCTTCAGTTTAATCGAACAATCTTGGAGATGGAGCACTTTGAGTTTGGGTCATCATCTTCGTCTTCTCTTTTTGGGTTATTTCTTCGAGGTAGGGATTTCCTACTCCAATTTATGAGTTTTGTTCTAAGTTTTGGTATTTTGATATGTTGGGGGTATTTTGGTAATTTTGGTTAATTTACATCACTCATCTATCTAATTATTGATTTATTTATTTCAGTCTAGAGATAAGCTTTTGGGCTATCGGTGGAGGATAGTCACGATTGTTGTAGACATTGCATGTGGATTAGGGATAACTGAAACTAATCACATTGGCTAAGTCATTAATTTTGACTGTTGAATTAATACAGACATTATGTGTATTGATTGTTTGTTGTATATGTTATGTGCTTACATACATGTATTGGTTGAGCATTGCATATGCATATTGTGTGGGAGGAGATAGGGGATGGACTCCATTAGCATCACTTTTATGTGTGCTTATTTATATTGAAGTGTTTTATTGTTTGGGAGGAGATAGGGGATGGACTCCATTAGCATCACTTTTATGTGTGCTTATTTATATTGAAGTGTTTTATTGTTTGGGAGGAGATAGGGGATGGACTCCATTAGCATCACTTTTATGTGTGCTTATTTATATTGAAGTGTTTTATTGATCTGACACTAAAATGTGTATCAAACTGGAAGTATGAAGTGTTTTGATGTGAGCTTGAGTCTCATTTATTATGTTGAGATTGGAAGTAATGTACTGTGACATACAAATTCACTGTTATAGTTTGGCCAGGTTCTGAGCCATGTTGGTAAAAAGGAAAAGTTGAATAACTAATGGAAAGTGAAACTGATAATTTGTATTATCCATCTATTGAATGCTATTGCTTTATTCAATGCTTATATTTGGTTTAGTATATTTCTACTGGGCTGTGGCTCACCCTATATGGGAACATCATTTTGAGTCGTGATTCACTACCTCTAAGGACTTAGCTTGGAAGGATTTGAACAATGAAGCCTTGTCTTTAGTTATTTATTTTTATTTGAATTACATGTAAACATTCAACCCTAGGGCTTTATTTGTATTTGAGTTAGAACTCATGTTTTTGTGTCCAAGTGTTGGCTTGGCAAGATGTAAGCCCGTAGGGCATTTATTTCGAATGTTATATGTAATGTCTTTATTTAGGATACTCTGATGAATGTTTTATGGTTTATTTTCTTAAGTAATGCATCGTATTATTGTGTATGTTATGGGTTATATTTTGAGGGCGTGACAGAAAAATACTAGCAACAAAAGAATGTGACCCTCCCTGCTGCTGTTGTTGTTGCTGTAGATTGAAAAATTTTGTCACATGATATAATAAAATAATTGTTTGATTTCCTTTTTCTTGCTTTGGATACCCATGAATAATTATGATTATTTTCCTTTTCTTATGACCTATTTTACTGGATGCATCTAATAATTAGAAGAAAATTAACTTTCAAATTTTGAACTACACTTAATTTAATTATTGTATTGAATCTGACTTTTTTTTTTTTTTTAATTGAGTCTCTGTCCAAAATAGGAGTACTTTTTTATTATGATTATTGTATTGTATTTTATTGAATCCTACTTTCTGGAATATAATTTGAAGAGGAGCACTTTTTTTCTTTTTTCTTTTTTTTTCATTTGTTCTTATTCTACCTTCTAGTTGTGAGAGATGTCATCTGGCCAAAATTCAACAGCTAATTCCACTCAATCCACAAGGGGAAAATCTGATATTGCATGGGCACATGTTATCGAGGGACAAGATGTCAATGGGAAGAAGACTTATTCATGTATGTATTGTGGGAAAACTATTAAAGGTAGAGGGATTAATAAAATGAAGCAACATCTTGCAGAGAAGTCAAGCAAGGTTGGGCCATGTAAAAAAGTTCCCCCAGATATTCAGTATCAAATGCACGAGTCTTTGAAAGCATTTGATGAAAAGAAGAAGCAAAGTGAAGAAAATTATGATCAATTAAATCCTTATGGTCCGGGTGGTTTTGAATTTGAGGGTGATGATGTTTACATTAATGTTGATGATGAGGCTGATGAGGTTGTGGAAACAATTCCTCAAAACAATAAGGGCATTTCAATCAATGAAGGAGCTGGAAGTGGCAACCAAAACACCGCTCCAGCGAACAAGAAGAAAACTGGACAACAACTCTTTCGAAAAAACTAACTTCTAACCTGTTTTAAACACGACCAACAATTCAACTCGACTACTAACACAACGACAAAGGATATGAACAACAATTAAAGTACTGAATCTCAGATCTAAGAGTGTTAAATGGGTTGGGTCTAAATCGGAACCGTTATAATATCGATATTGATGCATATACACAATATGAATATGTTGATTCTCCTTCTATTGTACCTAATATCCCTCTTCCAACAGCAACATCATCATATAGAGGCACGTCTAGTACTGTTTGGGAGCATTTTGAAAGAGTACTTGTAACTAATCTTGATAGTATTACTATATTTAAAGTAAAAGATAAATATTGTGCACATTTACTTAGTGTTAGATCTGCAGGTGTCGCATGTTCGGCAGTTTCTTGAGCTCACTAAACAGTTTGGACCCTCAATTTCTTGGATCTAGTTTCATGTGTGCAATGTGAAACATAGATGAGAGTCCAAATCAGATCTCAGAGTCACCACCTAATATTTTGGAAAAATTAGGACACACGTGAGTCTTGCCAAGGCCACTGTTTGTCATAACCAAAGATATTTTGGTTAGGAATCTCAGGGATGAAGAACAAAGGTCATTAATTGAGCACCCCCGTTTACCTGATCAAAAGATCAGCCTCTACTAAACCCTGATATGAATTTTATAAACAAAATATGTTCATATTCCAGTTATTAATTACTATGTGAATTAAACAAGTATAGACTATGTCATTCATTTTGGAACAATTTGATTTCATGCATTTTGAAAGAGTTTTGATGTACAACTCACAAGAAATTGAGTTCATAAACATGAAAATTAATATTATTCCAAATTAAATGACACAACCTCCATCCACGGGCATTCATAGAGATATATCACTTAAGCAAGTGACAGCATGATAAGATGCTTAGACATAGTAAAAAAACACTCACAAGGAAGATGCTAAAGCATAAACACTTACCTTGTATTTTTTGACATCCTGCAAAAGATTGCAAAAGAAAGTTAGAAAATTATGCATGATCTTAGATTCAAGATTCTAATGCAATACATACCCAAAAATGCTAGAAATTCGGCTACTAATACATGACATGTGAATTATCTCAAAAAATAGGGTAGCACACCAAATCACATAGAAATTGATTAAACCCACAGATACAAATTAGCCGAATTTGGATGCATGAAATATGAATGTAAAGCATGGATGTGATGAAAAAGAAAATATGATTGTATTTACAAATATGGAAAGCGAGTAAATAAAAGAAAATGGAAAGAAGTGGAAATTGGAGATTATTACAACAAGATAAATCTAATAAAACATACAATCAATATATTTACAACATCTAAGGATAGGTGGCCTAGCCAACCAATTCTACATGTTAAATCACATGTTTAAAAATAAGAAAACTTGCTGAAATTATAATTAAAGGATGAGAGAACAAGGAAAAAATACAAGAAAAGAAGGAATCTACATTATCCAAGGATAGGTGGCTTAGCCAACCATTTCCACAAGTTAAATCACATATTTAAGTATAAGAAAATTTTGAAATTATAATTTAAAAGATGAGAAAACAAGAAAATAAATAAATAAAGAATCTACATTATCTAAGTCTAGGTGGCTTAGCCAATCATTTCTACAAATTTAAATCACGTATTTAAGTATAAGAAAATTTTGAAAATATAATTTAAGAAGATGAAAGAACAAGAAATAAAATACAAGCAATTAAAGAAACTACATCATCTAAGGTCAGGTGGTTCAACCAACCATTTCTACAAGTTATATTACATATTTAAAGATTAGAGAAATAGAAAGAAAATAGATGGAAAAATTGCAAAAATTTACCTTTGGAGGAAAGGATGAATTTTCTGATTTCCAAACTCTCTTCCTAACACCCTCAAGGTTCTAAAATATGCCCTAAATTCTCAAAGAAAAGCTTCAAGTCCTAGCTTCAATGGAGTTTTGATGGTATCTCTCCCCTCAAATTGTTTTTTTTTTTCCTTTTTTTTTTTAAAAAAAAATAACAACATCTTTTCTTTCTCAAGAAAATTTCCACTTTTCTAAAAAAAAATAAATAAATAAATAAATAAACCAACCCCTTTCTCAAAAACTAACCACATCTCCTCTTCACTAGAATGAAGAGAATATATAGAAAAAATGAAGATCCTCATCCAATGTTTTTGTCTCCCATTTTCCTCAAAGAAAAATCAAAGATCCCTTTGAATGTTTTTGTCTCCTCTTTTCTTCTTTTGAGATTCCTTCAACAATGAAGGAATATCTCCAAAAGAAAATTAAAAAAAACAATTCCCTTAACAATGAAATGGATTTTTGGATGGAAAAATATCTAACAAATAGACAGGTGGACAAAATAAGTTTTTGAACCGGTCTAAAACAATTTGGCCAAAACAGGTATAAAGTTGGAATTAAAGCTCGAATCTGACTTTTCTATTGAGAAATTCTTAATATAGCACATTCCACTTTTCATTATCAGGTGTTCGGAAGAAAGCGCTCAAGTCTTAAGGTTGGTCAAAATATGGTGTCTACAGCAAAGGGTACTAGCCATCTAAAAAGGCTTGTTCAAATACATTTACAAAGTCAACAATTTGATATTAGAACTCAAATGCAATTATAGGTTTCATCAACTGGTAATTTGCAAACATTTTCATATGATCCTATACATGCACAAAATTATGTAGTTAATTATATTATTAAAAAATAACAACATTTTATCACTAGTGAATATCCTGGTTTTTTACAAATGGTTCACGAAAATTTTGCCTTGCAATATCAAAATTGTTCAAGAAATACCACTAGAAACAGGAGTTTAAAAAAAATTAAGGATATTAAAAGTGAATTATTTGATATTTTTAAAATTTTGAGTAGAAGAGTTTGTTTAACATTTGATCTCTAGTCAAATAATGGTTTAAAATATCAATGTATCACTGAACATTTTGTTGATAATGATTGGAAATTAAATTTGATAACGATTGAAACTTACATAAAAGAATTATTTCGTTTAGATTAGTTGAACTTCCATACATTGGTCATTCACTTGGGGTAAAATTAAGAAATGTATTATATGAGTGGGCTTTGCAAAATAAAATATTTACCATTAGTTTAGATAATACAACATATTACAATCAGATTGTAGCTCATTTCAAATCAACTTTACAATTACTTGTTATGGTGATTTATTTTATATTCATTGTTGTGCTTATATTTTAAACTTGATTGTTAAAAAAGTTATGCATGCATACGAGACTTCTGTACTGGTAATAAAAAATGCGGTTTTTACTATTATGTCTTCTGCTAATCAAATTTCGGAATACAGGAAAATTTGTCAACGAGAAAGTATGCCATTTAAAAAATTAATTTTAGATATAGATAGCAGATGGAATTTGAATATGATATGCTAAGGACATCTTGTAAACAAAGAAAAGTAATAGATTTATTTTTTGCATCAACATGAATAGGAGGAGTACTGACTCCCACAGAACTCAATTGGCGCCAAGTGTAACGCCCCAAAATAATTACTATAAACCACCCCAATATTAATTACATAATAATCGGTGATGAAATAATTATCTTCTATTAATCCCAATTACTTGTACAAAAGAGTAACATATGCAGATATACATTCACAAGTCTAACCCTAAATCTATAGCATGTGTTACAACAAGAGATAAGATATGAAAGTAAAACAGATAATAAATGCCCTAAAGGCTTACAACTTTTCAAGACAGTGCTTGGTTATAACAAAAGTGGAATTTAAGTCCAATACAGATAAAAGCCCTTGGCCTGTACAAAAAATTTTTTAAAAAAAAAAAACCATAAAGGCCAGTGGGCTCTTGCTTCAAGTCCTCCCTAGCTATTGCCTTGGCGAATGCGTGTCACTTGTACTTGAAATGTTTTTCCCACATAGGGTGAGTCAAAGCCCAATGAAACAATCCAACACAATATATGAATCTTAACAAAGTTACATGGTGAATGCATATGCAATGCTCGTGCCAAAGCGTTTTACATCTCTTTCTAAAAACCATGTAATGCCACATTAATATCGTATTTCACAAAACATTTCCTTTGCAATAGAAAATAGGTAGTGAATTACCCTCTGGGAATCTCAAAACCAATACAACCTTTCACAGAAATTTCGTCCGCAGGAAACCGTGAACTAGCACCCATGTAAACATAGGCCATACAAGCATTACTATAACCATTTTATAGATATTTCGTCCATAGGATCGGCACCCATATAGATGTGCAGTTTTTACGACTTTCACCATGGGCACTCAAGCCAACTTATTTCAATGAGTCAATACATACTTCCCAGTATCACCCATTTTCTCAAAACGATAAACAATTCCAATGTATAAATATGAAATAATGCCGGATGCAAATGGATGAGAAAATAGTTTCAATTTTCCTAATTCTCATGCAATTTCTACAACAATCATAACTATCCTCCACCGATAGGCCAAAACAGATATTTCTAAACAGATAAACTCTCCAAATTTCAAGATGTGAGTGATAAAACATATCAAACTCCGCCATCCTCATCAAAACCAATCCAATTTCATATTCCCAACACCAATTCCATAATTTATATAAAACCAACTTTCAACAAAATTAGGGCAAAACCCATTTTTCTTCCAAAATCTATTTCACATAACGAAACCAACAATTTTATCACAATTCAATTTCATTTCCAATTCCACAACCATTTCCATGAAACTATTAGAAAATCCCCTCTTTTGAGTTTTGACCGAAAACCCTAGATTTGTTCAAAAAAATTTCCCAAATCACAATATTATTTCAAAATACTAATAGTTAAGTTAAAAATCATAAGAAAGTATGGAGATATCCCTACCTTAAGCTAGAACACGAGAGAGAGAGAGTAGGAAACTCAAAAACGTCGAAAACCAACTTTGCTTCGATTAGAATGAAGCCCTCGTCAAGCACTATCTTTTTAACAAAGGCACACGGGTGACAAGATCGACAGATCTAGGTGTATTTGAGGAAAATAGGTGAATTTTAGAGAGAGAGAGAGAAAAAAAAATAGGGTTTTGAAAGGTTTAGAGAGGGAGAGAAGTGAAAAAGTCACTTAGAAAAGTGACTTTACGAACTGATATATGCACAGCTCGCTCGAGCGCAAGATGTGTCGCTCGTGTAACCAAAGACAATAAGTTACACCGCTCGAGTGCAAGAAACTTTGCTCAAGCGAAGAATGCCAACTTCTAGTAGTTTTGCAAACTTGCAAAAATACTAAGAATACACAATGACCGCTTGAGTGCAAGAAGTGTCGCTCGAGCAAAGAGGCAAAATTTTGGGCAATAACAATTTGAAAAACAAGCTACCAACCTGTTCTAAACATAACCACACACCCCAATAGCCAACTCAAAGAGAAATAAGGGGAAACAAGACATGAACAACTAATAAGATAATGAAACCCGGATCCAAAACATCAAATGTATAGCGATTCTTGTTTAGACCCTACCCACTTGATGTTATGGATCCGGGTTTCATTGTCTTATACAGTTTTTCATGTCTTGTTTCCCCTTATCTCTCTTTGAGTTTGGCTATTGGGATGTGTTGGTTGCGTTTGAAATAGGTTGGTAGCTTGTTTTTCAAACTGTTGTTGTCTAGAATTTTGCTCCTTCGCTCGGCGTCACTTCTTGCGCTCGAGCTATCTTTCTGAACTCTCAGTACTTTTAAGCACTGGAGAGTGGTATTCCATGCTTGAGTGAAGCTTTTTGTACTCGAGTGATGTTGGCTCGAGCGGTTCTTATTGTGCTTGAGCATTGGTCTTCTGTCTATAAAACTTCTGCAAGTTTGTATTCTTTGCTTGAGTGAAGCTTCTTGCACTTAAGCGGTCACATATGTTATGTCTGGACACTCAAGCGAAACTATCAATTCGTAAAAGTCAATTTTTACAACACTTTTTTATCTCTCTCACTCTCTCTCTCTCTTTAAACATTCCAAAACCCTAAGTTAAGACCCTCTCTCTCTAAAACTCACATTCTCTCTACAAATACACCTACATCTATTGATCTTTTTACCCCGTGTACCTTTGTTAAAAAGGTAGAGCTTGGTGACGGCTTCGTTCTAATCAGAGCAAAGTTGATTTCAGCATCTTTGAGTTTTCATCCCTCCTTCAATTATCTTCTAAGCTTGGTAGGGATATCTCAACTCTTTTTCTGAGTTTTAACTTAGTTATTTGTTATTTCTAAGCAATATTGAGATTTTGGAAGATTTGGAACAGATCTAAGGTTTCGGGTAAAAATCCAAAGAGGGGTTTTTCAAATGAATTCTTGAAAATGATTTTAATATGGAAAATAATGTTGAGTTGGGAATGGATGGTTAAATTTGAAATTTGGGATTGATTTTGGAAAGAAAATGGATTTTTTCCTAAATGTCTCAAATGTTGATTTTATATAAAATCATGAGATTGGTATTGAAATTGTGAAATTGGATTGATGTTGATGAGGATGGTGGAGTTAGATATGTATTATCACCCACCTCTTGAAAATTTGGAGAGTTTATCTTTATTGATTATTGTTTATCTATTTAGAAATATCTGTTTTAGGCTATCGGTTGAGGATAGCTATGAGTGTTATAGAAATTGCATGTGAATTAGGAAAATTGAAACTATTTTTCTCATTCATTTGCATTGAGCATTATCTCACACTTATACATTGGAAATGTTTATCGTTTTGAGAAAAATGGATGAATTTAGAAAAACATGTATTGTAATGTTGAAATAAGTTAGCATGAGTGTCCATGGTAAAAATCCTAAAAGCTGCGCGTATACATTGGTGCCAATCCCGCGGACGAAATTTTCATGAAATGGCAATAGTAGTACTTGTATAACCTACGTTTACATGAGTCCAAATTTACATTTCCTCTGGATGAAATTTCCTGGAAAGGTTGTATTGTTTTAAAATTCTCATAGTGTGATTCACTGCCCTATTTTCTATTGTAAAGGAAATGATTTATGAACCATGACATTAACTTGGCATTGCATGGTTTTGAAAAGAGACGTAAAATGTTTTGGCTCGAGCATTGCATATGCATTTACCTTATAGCTTTGTTAAGATTCATATACTGTGTTGGATTATTTCTATTAGGTTTTGCCTCACCCTATGTGGAAAAAACATGTCAAGTGCTGATGATATGCCTCTGCCAAGGTAATAACTTAGGAGGGCTTGGAGTGAGAGCTTTTTTTGTGTATTTACTATATTTATTTTTGTACAAGCCAATGGCTTTAACTGTATTAGACTTAAGTCTACTTTTGCTGTAACCAAGCATCGTCTTAGAAAGATGTAAGCCTTTAGGACATTTCTTATTTGTCTAACTTTTATCTTGTCTTTCTATTATATCACTCTTTTGTAAAGCTTAATTGTAAATCAATGAAAGATAACCACTTTATCAATGTGAGCACTTCTTGATGTTGAGTATGAGTTATTGTAATTATTTCGGGGCATTATAAAATGGTTCGGGTTTAAACCATAATCGGTATACCAAGTAGCCTTATATAAAGATTTTCTAAAAGTTTTATATTGCAACAAAATTATTTTCTTATATATATATATATTCTTACTTCACCATTTGTTTTATATATGTTAGCAGAAAGAATGAAAGTTTTCACAAAATATATGGATAATGAATATTATGTAACCATTATTACTGTAATGAAAGAAAATTTTAATAAATATTTTGATCCATTGCCTCATCTTTTAGGTTTAGCCATAATAATTGATCCTAGATATAAAGAACTTGGTTTACAAGATTTTTTAAAACATATTTTCATTGATCAAGAACAACTTGCCCACATTATGAAAACATGCCTCATCTTGAGATAGAAGATTAAGTATTTTTTTCAGTAATAAAAAGTAGAAGAATATCTCAATATACAAGCATAAGTAGTTCTGAATTACAACACTATTTGGTTAGCCCACTAGTAGATGATACTGAAGATTTTAATATTTTGAATTGATGGAAACAAAATGAATCTATGTGGCTTGTGCTTTCATAGATGGCTGGCGATATACTAACCATTCCTCTTTCTACAGTTGCTTTTGAAATAACTATTAGTGCAGGTGGACGAGTGTTGAGTGATTATCGCAACAGACTTACACCCCAAATGATCAAGGCATTGATGATATCCAGAGATCATATGCATGTGCAAACGAGAAGACAAAATTATAGTGAAAATGACAAAATTCAAGGCGATTTGGATGATACATCCTCAGGCAATGCGAATGAATTGTTTACCTTTTCCGATGATTGATCAACAACTTCTTTTTCACTATTTTATTTTGTATTTTTATTTGATTATTGAGGTGGAGTATAATCCAAATGATTGATAGATTAGTAGATGCCAACTAAGTTGGGTTGTACTTGACCTATAATGATGTAATTGCTCTACCACCATTAATAATCTACAATCTATATCTATTTTATTAATGATATCGATTTTTGTAATATTTTATTTCATTTTAAAATTAAAATTAGTTAATAAATAAATGCTATCTATTTAATTTAATGATTATAATATTTTATTTCATTTTGATATATATAAAATTATTCATTTCAAAATTTAAAAATTGCATAACTATTAATTTCATACTTTTTAGTCATAAGTTAACTAAAAAAACATAAGTCATACATAATTAAATACCACCACATGAAACATAATCAAACAGCTCATTAATCTTAATTAAAATACTCAAGTACAATTTTCCTTTTGTTTTTTATCCCTCATAAATAATCTATATATATAATATATCTATCATTTAAAAAAAAAAAAAAAAAAAAAAAAGACTCGAACCGAGGCCCTAATTTGAGTGGGTTCGGGCCTGGGCCCGACTTTTTGACCCATGTGTCGAGCCACCCCCAAAAGTGACGGGAGCTTGTGTGACTCGAAGGAAAACCGGCCTAGTTGGGACCTGCATGGGCTAAATTGGGTCGGATTGAGCCGAAATTACACCCCTAGTCCTTTTGTCTGTTTCAATTTATTGAAGTTCTTTTATATATATATTAGTTGTATGTATAAACATGATATATGTTTTTAACTGTTTGATGCATGAAAAAAGTTATTTCGCAATTTTAAACAGTTTAATGAATAGAAAAATTATTTGTCAATGAATTTGGCAATTATTAAACGTCGAAGGCACTCTTTAAAAAAAAAAATACATCATTCAAGCCAAATAAAGTATACTATTTATATAATTGTATATATATTTTTTATCTAGATACGCGTACATTAAAAAAAAAATTTGTTTGGTTTAATTTTTCAAAAACTATTTTTAGACAAGATTCTAGTGATTTTTTTTTTCTTCATATTTTAGCCATTTTTTTTTTAGATTTACCTAATATGAATGCATCTAAAAAGTAAAACAAATTTATTAAAATATGAAAAAATTCACTAAAAACAAACAAAAATCAGAACAAAAACTTTTGTTCATTTTTATTCAGATTTTTGTTTGTCTTTAGTAAATTTTTATATATATTTTAATTGATTTTTATTTTTAAATATATCATGTTTAAAAAAAAATAAATAAATCACTAATTACAAATGAAAACTCATTTAAAAACTATTTCTGAAAAATCAAACCAAACAACACTATGACTCGTTTGGGAAGTTGGCTATTTTAGTTGATTTTTTGTTTTTGGTCATTTTAGCCTGGCTAAAAAAGTTGTGATTGGGAAGTTAGTTGGCTTTTTTTAATAGTTGATTTGATCATTGTGAGAGAAAAAGTGAAATAATTATGCTTTACGTGTGACATTTTGTTTTATTAACTATTAGTCTATTTTATCTTTATTCACTATTTAGCCAAAAAAAGCCAAAAAAATTACTTGCCAAATGTAGGTGTCAATTTTGAGGCAACCTAAATACTATTGATGGACAAGCCATATCTGAGTTTTTCTCTTTCTATAATGAGAGCTTCTTTCTCTTCAATCGGAGTTATGGCCTAAGGGCTTTTTCTCTCTAGTTTATCCAATGATCTTGTTTCCTTATGTAACGCCCCAAAATAAATACAACAAACCCATCTCATAAGTGGAAACATAATTGAATTACATACTTTCATTCATCAGAGTTTAATGTACAAAAGGTGACACATGCATTATACATTCTTAAATGATTCATCTTTAATCTACGGCATGTGTTATAAGTAAACAAAAGATGAAAGTTGAACGGATTTTCAAATGCCCTAAAGGCTTACATCTTCCCAAGTCATTACTTGGTTACAACAAAGGTGAGACTAGCTCAAAACAAATAAGCCCTTGGCTATACAAAAGAAAATGCAACAAAAGGAAGCCTTTGCTCCAAGTCTCTCCAAGCTATTGCCTTGGCAGAGGCATATTACCAACACCTGAAAATTGTTTTTCCCAAATAGGGTAGAAACAATCTAACATAATACATGAATCTTAACAAAGGTATAAGTACAATGTGCCACAATGCCTATGATGAAACATTCATATTCTATATACTCCTAAGGTACCAATCTCATATCTCAATCCTTTTTCCTTCTTGTCATTTCAAGTTAATTCATTTCATCTCAATTCATGAGTTAATTTCATTATCTTTCAGATAACTCAGCTAAGGCTACAACTCAGTGATCCCCAAATTAACATAGTTATCACACAAACACTTCAATTTGCCATTTTACGAAAATTTCATCTGCGGGATCGACACCCATGTATATGCGTGGTTTCGGGACTTTCACCCTGAACATACAGGCCAACTTAATTTCAATGGAGTCCATCCCCTATCTCCTCCCAAACATGGAGTACATCCCATTTTTCCTCCCAAACAATCATACATATACAATGTATTTAAAACATAGTCATATTTAATGACAACCAACAAGAGATTAGTTTCAATTCACCTAATTCTCATGCAATTTCTACAACAATCATAGATATCCTCCACTGATAGCCCAATACATTCTAAACAGATATTCAATCTCAAGACAGATAATTTATTCAAATTTTCATAAGTGTGAGGTAATACATATCTAACTCCACCATTTATATCAACATCCATCCAATTTCACATTTACAATACCAAATTCATTTATTTATACAAAATAAATATTTGAAGCATTTTAGGGTAAACTTCCATCTTTCTCAAATATCAACTCAAATATCAAAATCAACTATTTTGCCACAATATAATCTCATTTTTAAACCCTATAACCATGTATATCACATTCATTGGAGACTGCTTTTTTGATTTTATATTCCAAACCCTAGGTTTGTCCAAAATACCCCCAAATCTCACTCTTGTTACACAACAATCAACAACTAAGTTAAAAACCATATGAAAGTGTAGAAAATTCCTACCTCAAAGAAAAAAGATGAGCAAGGAAAAGATGAAACTTCAAAGGTGCTCAAACCCAACTCTATTTGGATCAAAATGGAGATCTTGAGATGCTCACTCTTTTTAACAAAGGCAAATGGGTGGAGAAATCACTAGGAATAGATGAAAATGTAGAGAGAGAGAGAGAGAGAGAGAGAAAGAGAGAAAGAGTGTTTTAGAGAGAGAAAGTCTCAACTTTAGGGTTTAGGAAGAAAAGATCTGAAAAAGTGATGTAAAAAGTCACTTTCACGAACTGATATATGCTCGAGCGTCAGAAGTGACGCTCGAGCGTCAGACACAATACGTTGTACCACTCGAGCGCAAGAAGTAAAGCTCAAGCGTAAAAGTGACCACTCGAGCTAAGCCTGCTCGAGTATAGAAAGAATCGCTCAAGTGTAGAATAGACTCGTCTAGTAGTTTTGCAGACCTGCAAACGTACTGAGAGTTTGCAAAGGTCGCTCGAGCACAAGAAGTACCACTGGAGCGAAGGAGTAAAAATCTGAGCAACAAGAGTTCAGAAAACAAGCAACCAACCTATCCCAAACACAACCACAACCATCCAAAAGACAAACTTAAGGGAAAACAAGGAGAAAAAGAGATGGAAAACAACACTAAACCATGAAACCCGAGTCAGGAGTATAACAAAGGTCGGGTCAAGACCGGAATCGCTATACCTTAGTGTTGTGTTGATTCGTTCTTCTAATCTCTTTGATTCTTTCTCTCTGTTATCTTTCTCTTTCTTTTCATCCAGATCTTTTTCTACCCTCTTTCAATCTTTATGGCTTCCCTCTCTCAGCAGACTCCACATCCCTCTTCTTTACTTGTTACTAACGGTTTATCTTTGGAGAAAAGAAGTAGGGAGAGTGAGGACCCTTCCAATTTGTGTCTCATTGGGACAATCTTGGCCTTAAAAACTCTTAACAAGGTGGCAATGGCTAATATTATTCGAGTAGCTTAGAGAATTCGAGGCAAGCTCACTATCTCACCTTGGAGTGATAATATTTTCTTGTTCCAATTTAGTCGGCACTGAGTTCTTCGAGATAGCCTATAGTCAGTGATAGGGTGGCTAGAAGCCTTCTAACCCCTTTCACCGAGGCACTCAACGGAGGAACTAGACTTCAAATGGAGCCAATTTTGAATTCAAGTCCATGGACTCCCCATTCAAAAGTTAACTAAACAAAATGGCGAGATATTAAGCAGTAAGATTAGAGGACTAGTCCAAGTGGGAGCCCACACTGAAGGTTTGCTGCTATAAAGGAGTTTTTTAAGGATTAGGATGGAGGTTGACACACCACAGTTGCTACCCCGAGGACTATGGCTTCAACGGGGCCAAAGGATTCCTGATACCTGGTTCTCTTTCAAATACGAAAAACTTTCAAACTTCTGCTATGACTGTGATAGATTGGGGCATGAGAGTAATATATGTAAATATGTTTCTAAATAACAGGGCACTTCCCCTGGTTATAGCTCCTGTAATAGTCAATTCTGGGGGACTGGTCGAACGATCAAACGATCGCTCGAGCGGTGATGGCTCCGATTCAAGATCTTGCACAGTTCTGGTGAGATCGTTCAAGCGGTAAAGTGGTCTCTCAAGTGAAGATGTGAGGCTCCTATTATTTTCATTGTAGCTCTACAAAACTTTTGGGACCTAGTGTTTACCGCTCCAGCGGTGGAAAGATAGCTCGAGCGATCTCTTCGTTTTGTGTCCTTCACTCGAGCGATGTAAAGTTCGCTCTAGCGGTCTGTTCGGGATAGTAGAGTTAAAACGCGACCTAAACACATTTTTTGCTTACTTTTTCATACTCTTTCTCTCTCTATCAAACTTTTTTGAAAACCTTAGCATTAAAACACAAGATTTCATCCATTTATCGTAAGAATCCATTCTTGTGCCTTCATCAAAGTTGTTAATCTTGTCGAAAGCTACATTTTAAACCAAATAGATCATGCTATTTCGGAAGTTCATTCCTTGGATATTCATCTTTCACTCACAACCTTTGAGGTAAGAATATCTTGACCTTTGTATATCTATAGTTTGGTTTAAGAGTGTGTAAAACTTAAGGTGTGAGCGGATATTGAGATGGGTGATTATATATGTATATGTAAATAATTGTGTATATGTGTATGAATTTTGTGATGATGGTGAGTTTTGTTTGAAATTGATGAAGGATTGAGTATCTATCAATGGAAGATAGTGTAAAAAGACACTAAACAAGGAAAATTAACACATCAGAGAAAAAGCTCTAAATTTTATTGTGTAACCCGAAAGGTTGTTCATGAATTATTACCTAAAGGAAAGGAAATTGATGAGTAGAATTGAAGGGTCTTAGAGATTCCTTACAATATGATAAAGGTGTTATTTTTGGAATGTGGTTTGATATGCTTTATGGTCTACCTACACAGGAAGAATTGAGGTGCCCACTTGCCCGATCATGTGAGGACGACAAATATGGGAATGCACTGAGGTGTCCACTTGTCAAATTGTGCGAGGACGACAAATGTGGAAAGATTGAGGTGCCCACTAGCCATCCTTGTAAGAATGGAAGAATGTGGAATTGAATATAGAGGCGTATGTTGTATGATAAAATTGATGACATTGAACTCATGAGGATTGGTAATGATCATGTATATTTTAAATCAAATATTTATACACTTAGCTAAATATATTCTCTGCTAGGTAATCGCTCATGCCTATCTAGCCACTTTTCAGGACTTGATGAGCCACCACCACACCAATGAAGAAGACGATGACTATCCTTTTTTGATTTCTATATCCGTATTTTTTGGGGGGGAATTGGGCCTTGTTGTATCAAACCAACATATTCTAATGAGTAAACCCAAGGGACAATGGTTTTGTTTTCTCTAACTTAGTGAACTATAAACTATAATATGTAATTTTGTGGGTTGAAATCTATAGTTCAATAAGAAAGAGAAATATTGGAAATTGAATTGTGTTGTTTGAAATTATGGGGCATGTTCTTAATGTTTGTTAATTGGAATTGTTTTTAAAATGTTACAAATTGGTATCAGAGCCAGGTTTGAATACCTGGAGGTCATAGAAAGTGGCTCTCATCACACTGGGTTATCATGTCGAGACAAAGGGTTGGTTCTCTTACTTGACTATGTGTTTAAGTGATTAGGTAGGTATGGGGTCAATCATTTAGGATATGACTCGTGTCCATTACATTCATTGAAGTCCCTTTGAAAAGGCACTTGATCAATGCCTTTTCCACTAGGAAATCTTTGAACATTGTGGAATAAGTTGATATCTTGGGAGAGGGATTTGTATGTGTTCTACTTGTTTACGTACTTATGTGTTTAGAATGAGATTAAGACTTAAGGGAGGAAATTATGTGAGAAATGATAAACTAGTATGTGAATTTTGAGTTAATCTTGCTCTATATCTACTCTTATATAGGATGTCTGGACGTGGTAGGGGTTGTGGCAGACCTCGTCGAGATGGTCGGGACATTCCGACTCAACCAGAGATCCTTCCTCAAGAAAGAGCGGGTCACAATAATGTAGCCACCCCACTGACCCAAGATGCTATGGGTGTAATAACCTGACCCTCTTATATGTTTTATATCTCTAGATCTTTAGGAAATTACATGTTTAATGTGGAATCCCATGCAAAGTTATGCTTACATAAGTGAATTGTTTGATTATGATTTCCTATCTGTTGATTATTGGCACATATCTGTTAAAATTAAAATGTTGAATTGAATATTTAAAGCTGTAGAGGCGCGATAAACTGAAATTGATTATGTGAACATGTTAGTAGGAATTTTTCAAGCCTTTTGGGAAGTTTAATTAAAAACTTATTTCGTCTAATTCATTAAGGCCCGTTTGGCAAGCCTAAAAGCTAAAAGCTTATATAAGTGTTATATAACTCATTTTTTGAACTCATCTTTAACATAAGTTGAGTGGAAAAGTCTAGAGAAGCTTGAAAGGGGGAAGAAGGAGAAAGGAAGAGAGAAGGGGAAAGCAATTAAGAGCTTGAAGAATCTAAGAGTATTCAAGATTGAAATCCTAGGTGAATGTAACTCAACCTAACAAACTTACCTTTGATTGATGAATCTAGTATTAAATTGAGGGTTTATGATCACCCAAATTAGGGTTTTGACTTAGAAATTGTGTTTGAGATAAAATCCATGAAGATTATTAAGTTTCATTATGTTTCTTTAAACATGAGTGAATTCTTGTACTTTGAGTTGTTAAAGCTAAGTTAGGGATGGCTTCAAGATTTATATGTTTGATTCTATAATTGTTGAATTTCTTTTGATTCATTATGGTTATAAGATCCTCAATAGATGATCTTGACTAAATTATAATCTATGTAGGGTTAAAATCATGTTGATTATACCCTTATGTTGTGCTAATGAAGAAATTATGCTTATGTTTGGGCCTTGGAATGCTATTGGAAGCAAGTTTTTTTGATAAATTTCGGACTACCCAAAACAGAGCAAACGACCGCACGTGCGGGGCTCACAGCCGCACGTGCAGAAAACAGGGGAGAGGATTGACTGCATTCTACTAAAAAAGCACGTGCGGCCCGCACGTACGGCGCACCTTCCTGCACGTGCGGCGGGGACTTCCGCACGTGCGACCCCAGTTCAAAAATTCTGTAATTTTCTTACGTTCTTCTCGTCCTTCTGAATGTGTTATTATACCCGTTTGATGTTCCTATAATGTGTTTAATTAACGTGAAACATAGCAAAGCAAATAATTGAGAATTAAACAAAAACTAAGGATAATGATGTGCTTATGATTTATGTACTCTGTGTAGGGTAACCGCAGGAGGGAACCAGCATCCATCCGCATCACTGTGAATGGTAGTAGCATAATAATATATTCTGTTCATGTATTACGTTATACACATATTGATTATGATTATATTCACTCTATAGTGAATGTCCCATGTTTTGTGAAATATGTGGATATATGTTGAACTTTGGCATGTGAATTATGGTCTCAAGACCGTTCTATAATCTATTAGGCCTAAGGCCGTTCCGTAATTTGTTGGGCCTGAGCTTCTGTATTCTGTTGGGCCTGAGGCCGTTCTGTATTTTGTTGGACCTAAGGTCGTTCTGTATTCTGATGGGCCTAAGGCCGTTATGTTCAATATGGCCCCGAGGCCATTCATAAGTGAGGAAAATAAGAGAGATTATGAATTATGAACATGCTATATTGACTTATGTTTGTACTTTCAATTTATTTGTTGTATTTCGGACTCGGGTTTAATGTTTCCATATTGTTGTTTACCTCTTTTCTCCCTTGTATCTCTTGAAATTGGCCTTTGGGTTATTGTGATTGAGTTTGGAACAGGTTGGTTGCATGTTTTTCCCAAACTTAGTTGCCCAAAATTTTGGTCCTCCGCTCGAGCGGGCCTTCTTGCGCTCGAGCGGGAGTTGCAAACTCTCAGTACTTGACGCATCTACAAAAGTACTAGAGGAGTGTTTTTCACACTCGAGCGACGTTTTCTACGCTCGAGCGGGTGGACGCTCGAGCAACTTTCTTTGCGCTCAAGCGGGTTGTCTGTGTTTGCATAACTACTGGATGTGTGTATTCTACGCTCAAGCGAGCCCTTCTTGAGTTCGAACGGAACAAAATGTTTTGTCTGATGCTCGAGCATCAAACTCTCCGCTCAAGCGGACTGTGCGTATATCAGATCGTGAAAAGAATTTTTACATCACTTTTTCAGATCTATTCTTCTTAAAATCCTGAAGTGAGACCCTCTCTCTCTAAAATACCCTCTCTCCCTCTAAATTTTCACCTAGATCTAGTGATCTATCCACCCTTGTGCTTTCATTAAAAAGGTAGAGCTCCTCAAGATCATCATTTTAAACCGATTGAAGTTGGATTTCGGCATCTTTGAGGCTTCTCTCTTAGCCTCCTTTTTCTCTTTGAGGTAGGGATGTTCTACACATTGTTATGATCTTTAACCTAGCTATTCGTTGCTATATGTGAATGGTGAACTTTGGGAGTATTTTGAACACAAACCTAAGGTTTAGGTGAGATGTAAAAGAGGGGTTGCCTATGTAGTGTTATATAATTGACCATGGGATTTGATTATGAGAGTTTATTGTGTTAGAAATTATTGATTTTGGCCTTTCGGCAATATTTGGAAAGAGTGGAAAATTGCCCTAAATGTGTTGAATTAATTATTTTGTATAAATAATGAAATTGGTATGAAAAATGTAAAATTGGGAGGATGTGTGAATGAATGGTGCAGTTGGATTTGTTAAATCACTCACCTATGGAAAATTAAATGAATTATCTATTACAATGATTGTATATCTGTTTAGAAATATCTGTCTTAGGCTATTGGTGGAAGATAATTATAATTGTTATAGAAGCTGCATAAGGAATAGGTGAATTGAAATTAATCATCTAATTATGTCATTGAATATGGCGGTATGTTAGATACATTGAATATGTGAAATTGATTGTCATTGGATATGACAGTATCTTAAATACATTGTATATGTATATTGTTTGGGAGAAGAAAGGGGATGTACTCCATGTTTTGGGAGGAGATAGGGGATGAACTCCATTGAAATTAAGTTGGCCGGAGTGTCTAGGGTGAAAGTCCCGAAATCATTTGTATACATGTGTGCTGATCTTGCGAACAAAATTTTCATAAAATGGCAAGATTAAAGTGTCTATGTGATTGTTGTGATGATTGGAAGCCCCTGAGTTGTAAATCTCAGTTGGGTCATTCGGGGAGCTATAGTCTTGTTCTGGGAATTTAATGAAAATGAATTAAATTGGAAGGAATAGAAGGAAAAGAATTGAGATACGGATGTCAATATTGTTTACCTATGTAAAGAATGTATGTTGTTACAAATATTGAAAATAAATATACATACTCGACATTTATATCTTAGTTAAATCTCATATATTGTGCTACTTTATCTCTACTGGGCTTTGGCTCACCTTACTTGGGAAACCATTTTCAGATACTAGTGACATGTCACCTCCAAGGACATAGCTTGGGAGGACTAGGGGCTGAAGGCTCTATTTTGTTACATTTATGCTTAAATGTTTATTCAAGCCAAGGGCTTTACATGTATAGAGAGCTTAAGACTTTTTCTTTTGTTGTAACAAAGTGATATCTTGGAAAGATATAAGCCCGTAGGGCATTTATTTTGTTATCATTAACTTGTGTTACATGCTGTACATTCAGAATGAATGCTTATGAATGTGTAATGTATGTAATATGTTTTGTAATAGAAACTCTGATGAATGAAGTATGTCATTTTAATATGTTCACAGATCTTATGGAATGAGTTATTTGTATTATATTTTTGAGGCGTTACATAACGGTGTATATTATAATACCTATATACAAGTATTTATAAATTCAGTCATAATTAAATAAATTTCTTATTACTTAAAATTTTCTTAATTTTTAGTTTATATTTTAACATCTATTTGAAATTTTAAGTGATATTATTTATAATTATCAAACAGGTTTAATTGATTTTCATTTAATACAATCAATTTTAAATATCAAACACCATACATTGCAACAAAGATTAGAAAAATTGTTAATAAAAAAAAGTAGTCAATTAGAAGGTTCAAAGATCTTACCTCTATTTTTTATTGATAGCAATGGGTGCTAAATGTGATGCATTTACAATTTTATATTTACATTTTTGATTGATTTGATAAATAAATAATGTGCGTTAAATTGATACTGTTAATAGTTATTTTTTTTTAAAAAATAATATAGGCATTTAAATAATAAATAAAAAAATCTAAGACTAAACAACTCAAATGTTTCTATTGTTGTGTTGAATCCACAATGAATTCTATGGATCCTTAGGATTGGTGTATTCTTTTACATCTTGTAGTTTCCGTGGATCGAGCTAAGTATCATAACTTTTTCTACCCATCCTGTATATTGTCTTTTTCGTTTTGTGTTGAAATAGAAATTTAACTTATTAATTATTATTAGTTAGTTATTAGACGAGATTTTACAAGCAAAAATCTTTATTAGGAGAGAACAAATGTTTCTTCTTTTTTTTTTTTAATACTCACACTCCTTATTAGTTAATAATCCTAGTGATTCGATTTATATGTTTATTCGGATAGGAAATAGGATATTCAAATAAATGATTTTTTATAGAAGGACTATTCATCTATTGTATTTTCATGCAAATAGGGGGCAAGAAAACTATATGGAAAAATTGTGGTTCAATTCGATATTGTTTAAAAAGGAGTTAGAACGCAGGTGTAGTAAGTAAATCAATGAATAGTCTTGGTCCTATTGAAAATATCAGTGAAAGTGAAGATCCAAATCGAAATGATAAGGATAAAAACATTCATAGTTGGAATGATAATGACAGTTCTAGTTACAGTAATGTTGATCATTTATTCGGCGTCAAGGACATTCAGAATTTCATCTCTGATAACACTTTTTTAGTTAGGGATAGTAATGGGGGCGGTTATTCCATATATTTTGATATTGAAAATCATATTTTTTTAGATTAACAAAGATCGTTCTTTTCTGAGTGAACTACAAAGTTTTTTTAATAGTTATTGGAATTCTGGTTATCTAAATAATGGATCTAAGAGTGAGGATCCCTGCTATGATTGTTACATGTATGATACTCAATATAGTTGGAATAATCACATTAATAGTTGCATTGACAGTTATTTTCATTCTCAAATCCGTATTGATACTTACATTGTAAGTGGTAGTAACAATTATAGTGACAGTTACATTTATGGTTCCATTTGTGGTGAAACTGGAAATAGTAGTGAAAGTGAGAGTGCCAATATAAAAATTAGCACGAATGGGAGTGATTTAAATATAAGAGAAAGTGCTAATGATCTTGATGTAACTCAAAAATACAAGCATTTGTGGGTTCAATGCGAAAATTTTAATGGATTAAATTATAAGAAATCTTTTAAGTCAAAAATCACGAAAGCCATAATCTTTCAGAAAATGAATTCTTATTTGAAAAGTGCATAACCACATGGATAAGCTCACACTAACCCGTCAGTTTGGGATCCAATTCAAGATTTTCCTTGGGAGGTATCGAGAAGGAATTGGAATGTAAGAATATCGATTCATACAGAAGAAAAGGTTCTCCGTTGATTCAAACATTGTACCTATGGGATATGGATAAAGGAAGAAGAAAAAATCAAAGATTTCACTTAATACTTTTGGTCAAAAAATCAATCTTATTTATTTCGTATCCCTCGCTCAATGAGAAAATGAGTCAAAATCTACGGGATCAAACCTATGGAACTTAAGGAATGATATAAAAAAAGAGAGGGGAAAATATTAAATAAAAAAAAAAAGCAAATAAAAATGAAGTAGAAGAGCCAAGATTCCAAATGAACAAATTCAAACGTGAAAATGATCTTTCTGATTCTCGAAGAATGAGGGACAAAGGGATTGATCGAGACAGATATCTTGTTCTTAATATAAGATCATGATTTGAGCCATAAAAAAGGGAAATTTAGCCATAAACCTCTCTTAACTTTCTTTTCTTGTTAAAAAGACCAAAAAAAAAAAAAAAAGAATTAATAATTTCAAAACCCCCTTATAATTATAAAATTTTGTATAAAGGACAAAATTTGTTATTTGAATATTTTATTTGACCATTATACCCTCTCTTTCTTTCATTTCTTTTACAACACTCTCTCTCTCTCTCTCTCTCTCTCTCTCTCTCTCTCTCTCTCTGTCTCTTTCTTTCTCTTTCTACCAGCTTGATGGTTGTTCATCGTCTCCACCATCTTTATCATCTATCAGCGTCGCTCATTCTCACCGCCGCCCGACAACCACCATTTTTACCGTTAAACCACCACCATTTCAGATTTGATACCTACGAACTTATATTTGAGATTAATAACTTCAGATCATAGATAAAAAGAACTTAGATTTGACAGAAAAAATGAGAAATCAAAATATTGCAATGAAAAATTAAGAGTTTTTTTATTTGTTTGTTCATAGATCTAAACGTAAAATTTGATTCTGATTCGTTCATTTAATATGTACTCTGTTTTCATAACAGTAAAATTTTACTCTAGAACCATCAAAACCAAAGAGAGAGAGAGAGAATGAAGAATCTCAAATTTGAGGTTTGCGAACTGTCGCAAATCGTCATTTTCCGGTGACGACAATTGTGAATGATCTCAGATTTGAAATTATGGATGCAACAAATGATGGTGGTGATGAAGATGGTAGAGAAAAAGTTCCATGGTAAGTGGCAGTTGTGCCGATAGAAAGCAGCGATGGCACCGATGAAGAGAATAATGATAAGTGCAAGATAGAGAGAAGAGATTGAGATGAGAAAGAGTGATTACAAGTTGATACACACACACACACATATATGAGGGTATTATAGTAAAAGAAATAAGTTTTAAAATATTAGGGGGTTTTGAAAGGATCTATATAATTCTTGTTCTTTTAAAGGACAAGTTAGACACTGAGGGGTCTATCACCAAATTCTCCATAAAAAAAGGCAAGCAAAAAACCATATAGTTTTTAAAATTTCTAAATTTATGTTTTATATAATAGTATAGATTACAAATGAAATAAAAACACGTACCATATTATATTCACAAATAAAATTAGATAACCTATATTTTAACAAAAAATTCAAATGAATGGAAAGAATAAAAAATACTTATAAAAAGTAGAAAAATAAAAAAAAAATAGAAAACTGAAAGAGTAATGTTAAAGATCCCAAAAATTCTACCAAATATCTCACATGGATGTGGGACCCATACAATTTTTGGGGCCTCTAGCATTTTTTAAACTAAAATATCACTAAATTAAATAGTGATAAAACAGTGATTTTTTTTTTTTTTTTTGGTTGTAAAATTATCAAAACACCCTTTACGTCTCACTATCTTTCCTTCTTTCTTTCCTGCTACAAACCTTAATCTTCTCCCACCATTCTCCACTTTTACTATCCTTCATGATCAATCATACAATTCACAACCTTTTCCCATATTGTTGTCGCTATATTTCTCTGATCCCCCTTGTCCATCTATAGTCCCTTTCCCAACCTATACGCCTTGCATGTCGCTAAGGCTGCAAACAAACCGAACCGAACCGAGCCGAGCCAAGCTTTGTTGAGCTTGAACTCGGATCGTTTACTTATCAAGCTCGTTTATTGAGTTCGAGCTCGACTCGATAAGGAACTGGGCTCGAGTTCTACCATTTCGATAATTTTTTTAATATTATTTAAATAAAAATATTTAACGAAAAAATATTATTTATATATATATTTTTATATTATTTAATATATAAATAATATATTTATTATATAATCTAAATAAAGACAAACGAGCCAAGCTTGACAAGCCAAGCTTAAACTTGGCTCGTTTACTAAACGAGGCTAATATTTGATTTCGAGCTTGACTTATTTACTAAACAAATCGAGCCGAACTCTTAACGAGCCAACCCGAGTTTTTTCATGAACAACTCAGTTTATTTGCAGCCCTACATGTTGCCACCATAAACCTAGATTGTGATCAAATGAGAAATAGAGATATTGCAAAAAGTGAAATCTTCTATGGTTCCGAAAGGGGCTTGGATTACAATGGGGTAGTAGAGAGAGGGCTACACAAAAGGCTTTGAGAGAGAGCTAGAGAGTCTATGTGCCGTGGTGGTCTAGGTAATTGATGGGGTGCTGTTGTAATCTGGAGGAGATCAAGAGAGAACTAGGTTAGCATTAGCGATGGTAATGAGAAAGGTCAAAATCGATGGTGACGAGAAAGGACTAGAGAGGTCAAGAGTTAGGTTCGCAGTGGTTGGAAAAAGTAAAAAGAGGTGGCTGTAGTAGTGGATAAAAATGGAGGAAAAGAGAGAAAATAAAAGAGAGAAAAGTGAGATGTGTAAAATTATAGTTTTATTATTATTTGTAATTATTTTTCAGATATGCAATTATTATTTTTTGCTCTCAATCTTTTTTAACTTATTTAAATCGATGATACTACATGTATCAATTAGTGTACACACCAATGTATCAACTAGTGTTATGATATTATTAATGACTCTATTTATTATACAAATTACAAATACCTAAAATCTCTTAAATTATGCCACATCATCTATTAGTACACTAGTGTCTACACTAATATAGCATTATTCTATTTAAATTCTTTCCCTTTTTTTTAATAAATAATTTTTCCTATTTCATTTAATAATTAAAAAAAATAAAAAGGTCTGCATACATTTCCAACCTGCCACGTGACCAATAACATTTTGGGTCAAAATTCTTTCTAATTTGAGATCGGGCTAAAGCTTATTATTGGGTCTATAAGGGCTCACTAAGAATCCTATTTTGATAATCTAAACAATTCAATATGTAGAGCTCATCGAATACTTTATTTCTGTAAAAAATTACCTTGATCAGATATCGATAGCTATTTGATCGGATCAGATTTTTGTCAACGGTAAATATAATTTTAAAAGTAAATTATTAATAAAAATATTATCTGATCAAGTAACTATCAATATCCGATCAACATAATTTTTTATAAAGATAAAATATTCAACAAAATCTAGATATTCAACGATTCGAATTATAAAACAGAATCTACGATATGCCCCGTAAACCTAACAATACCATCCAATTCATAAAATAAACGAAAGACAAGCTTCACCCTAACCTTTTAACCCAAAATCACTTTCCGGTCCAATCCCCAACTACATTTCAAAAGCCACGTTTCATGCTTACGCTAATTACCCGCAAGGGCATATACGTTATTTCACTACATTCCTCCACATAAGCCTTTTATAACGCCATTTCCGTCCAAAACAAACAAGAGAAAGGGAAAGAGAAAAAGAGAGAGAGAGACAGAGAATAAAGAAAGAGAAACCTGAAGCTTGATTCCTGACCCACAATCTCTCTCTTCGACTCTTCTTTCCCGCCCACTGCGTCCTCGTCGTTTGCACGCACACAGATATATATATATATATATATATATCCGTAGATTCATATATATCATCAACCACAACGTCATTAACATCAGGCAAAATATCTCTCTCTCTCTCTCTCTCTTCTCTGTTGTGTTCTTCTCTCTCTCTCTCTCTCTCTCTTACTTGTTCCTAAATTGTCAGTGAAGTGCTATGTTTTTTTATTTTTTTGGTGATTTGTCAGAGCTGAGAAATTTCTATAGTTTCATTGCTTGGACTCTTTTTTTTTTTTTTTTCCGCATTTTTTTGTTAAACCCTAGTGTTCTGTTTGGTTTCCGAGAAAACTGCGGGAAAAAAAGAAAAGTAAAAGAAATTGAAGTTGTTCTGTCGTTGTCGTTTAGTTTTTCGGGAAATGGAATTTACTATTTAATATTCAACTCTTTCGAATTTTCACAATTTTTGTGAGACTAAAAAATGTTCAATTTTCTTTTCTTTTTTTTTTTTTTGGTTCCCCTTCGGATTCTCACTGACGTAACGGATCACACAAGTATTATTCAATTTTACGCTTAAGAAAAATTATTCAACTCTTTTGAAGTTCATGTGTGATTGATAATAGATACTTGAATTGCCACTGTTGTTCTTGGTTAGGAGTGCAAATATGGTGGTGTTTGGGAAGTCTTTAACTTGGGTTTTTTTTGATTTTTTCACAAAGAGACAAATTTTTTACAAAATTAAAAAAAACACATTCAAACAAAATAGCACATCTAACCCTATAATCATTTCACTTTTTTTCTCATAAAAATCATATTTAACCCCAAAAAAAAAAACCATCTTTCTAAACGCAAAAAAAAATTTCTCCAATAATATCCTACAACTAAAAATACCTACTGATTTTGCATTTGCGGAGTCTATTGCGATTAGATTAGATTTGCTTTCTATTTCGAAAAGATAGCTCATTGAAAATGGTATTGCAAATATACTGCAAGTCTATATTAAACCATTTTCTTTTTCTTTCCTATTTCCAGCAAAATGCTTTTCTAAACTTCCTTTTTTATTATTTAATTATATTTTCTTTCTATTTTTCATGACTCATTAGGTTATATATTATATTAAGAGCCCTTTTCTTGGGCTTGAACTGGTGCAAATTCTTCTGGTATTCTTCCCAAAGTGGCTGCCACGCCTCCTTCTCTCTCTGTTTATAATTTTTAAAAAGAAAAAAAGAAAAGGCATAATGAAAAAAGAATGAGTTTAGTGATTTCTCTAATGGGATTTTTGTCTTGGCACTAACAACATTAGGACAAAGCTGAAATCTTTATTATTTTTGGATGGATTTATTCTCTCCCTTTTTTTCTTCTACATACGTCTTTTTGCCATGTGTAAGCTATTGATTTTTCCTTACTATAATATGCATTTTTGTGGCTAGAGACTGGAGCTGGAAAAGAAAAGGAAATTATATGGAGGGCGGCGCAGGAAGAGGTTTGGAATGCCAGAAGATTATGGATGGGAAGGTGAATGAGAATGGGAATGTTTTGGATAAGACTATTATCCCTTCCTGTTGCTTGAAATCCAGGGCTTCAGACACTGAGCTTAACGCTAAATGCCATGCCACAGTTGTTTCTGGATGGTTCTCGGAACCTGGGTCCCGCTCTGGTCATTATTTCTAACTCTTTGGCTCTGTTTTTGTCATTATACAATTTTTTAAAGTCTTTATTTATTATCCTTGTTCTGTTGTTTGGTTTGGTGACTGGTTGGATAAGGGTGGTGTTTGTTGAATCTTCTTTGTGTTGTTCTTTATAGATAAAGCTGGCAAGCGACTGTATTTCAACAATCCAATGTGGCCAGGTAGTTGTTATTTTTGTTGCATTCTCCGTTTCAAATGAGATGATTTATTTTGAGTTTGGAACATAATAGATCGTATAAAACACTCTATGCTCCTCCTTTTCAATAACAAAGTTTTTGCTCATGTAAGTTTTAGAACCTTCAAAAAACCAATCTATTCCATTTGAGAATTTAACTTCCAAGATCTTTTCTTATTGGTCAAATAACTTTTGATTTCCATTTTTTCAGTACATCTAATGTTGCTAACTCCTGCCACTTTTTAAGAATATATCAGTATATCCTAAGGGTAAGAATACCACTTGGAAGTGCATTATTGATTAGATATCAAGTGTGTTTGAAAACCACCTTTGCTCAGAAGTCATACCATTAGGCCACATTTGGAAGCGGGACCATCTAGGCAGAATAACTTAATCCAGTCCAATATTGTATTGGGTGTTCCCTGTGCACAGCATTGAATCAGATTGAACTAAATGTCTGGCATATGTATATAAAACAATAGCATTTGGGTGGGGGGAATGGTATTACCATCCAGTCCCGTGGGACAAAGGAAAATAATTAATATGAGCATGGAAATTCAATTTTACCCTCAACACATAGTTTTCTCATTCTCTTCCACAAAGCCATGATCAAAGCATATTTTAGAATAATTAGTTTTATTCCCAAGTTTTAAAGTGCAAACCAAACACTGGATTAAATTAATGTTGTCCAATCATTAGTCGAAGCCTGTCCAATCTTCATCCAAACAAGGGATTAGAATTAGTTATTCTAGCATTACATGTCCTGATACTATTAATCCAATTCTGCTGGATCCTATCCCGCATCCAAATGCGACCTTAAGAACTTGGTGGTAAGTTCCCTTTAAATGGAAGAATTTGGAAATAGTCTCTGCTTTTCCCTCAACTTTAAGATTCTATGGCTATGGCTAAGGCCAAGTTTGGGAAGTCTAAATAAGTGCACTTTTTGACTTTTCTTGTATTATGTGTAGAAAAAGTAGAGAGGAGATGTTGATTGATATGACCCAAAAAAGATAAAAAGATGAAATAAGTGCACTTTTTTAGTTTAGCCAAACTTGGCCTAAGTCAGTTTGTGTTATTAGGAGAAGCACATTCACTGGAAGTTAAAAAGATTTTGTACAAGGAAAAGTCAGAGTACCAAGAGATCCTGGTTTTTGAGGTACAGCTTTTTAATATCCAACTAGTAGACTGTCAGTTTCTGTTTTTCTGTCACTTATTGTCTCATTTATGATTTTGCTGATGTTGATTTTTTTCATCTACAGTGCTCAACGTATGGGAAAGTGCTTGTGCTTGATGGTATTGTTCAGTTGACTGAGAAAGATGAATGTGCCTATCAGGAGATGATAACTCATCTTCCCCTTTGTTCAATTCAATCCCCCAAAACTGTAATTTTCTGAAAATCATGGCTTTTGTAGATTTTGATAAGTTTATTGTTTTTTATTATTTTATTAAAAATTTATTTTAAATTAGATGTAGCCATAACTGGGTTATTGAAATTATACAAGGTAGTTGAACTGTAGTGAAACATGTGTACTTGAGGTGCTTTTGAACTTGTCCAACTAAACATGACTCTTACAGTTAAAAGATGTCCGTCTTTAGTTGGAGGTTTGAGGATTGCCGCATAAGCATGATAAAATTTTTTTGGAATTCCTTGGGGATTTTCTGGGCAGCTAAAGGTCCAAAATCTGAAAGTGGTAGGTTTCACTGCAAAATCCTCTCACCATCTTACTTCTCTGTTAAATGTTTTTGTTGAGTGCTCATTTATCAATTATTTTAATATAAAAATCAGAATATAAGGATTTTTTTATTAAAAAAAAAAAAAAATTCTCCTGGAGTAGCAAAGGCATGTCCTTTCCTTGTTAATGTGTTACACGCACTTCCAAGGGAACTTTAGGACTAAATAGTATTTGACTGATCTATAAAATTAACTTGATCCCAATATCTTCAAGGCATTGTGTGACAAATTTTATTTATGATTAGATATAGCCTCACCTTCAACTTTGCTGGGAGAAGTATGTAAATATCTTTTCTATGTCGGTTGAATTTGTATTTACTTTCAGCCTCATTTCACATTTACAATATGTAGAGTGAGAACTTGTAATTTATGTTGCCTATGATTGGGAAAGACATTGTCGATAGAGCTGGCTGGTGTTTTGCATTTTCATGATTTTCCTAGGTATTGTTTCTTCTTTTTGTCAATGGTTAAGACTTGACCTAATAACCTTGAGGTTATGGATTCAAGTTTTGGGACCACTACTTTGCATATTATGCCAAAGGTTAGGTGTGCACTCAATCTTTTTCCTCCCAAACACACATTAATGTGTACTAATTGGGCGTTGTTTTTTACTTGATGTAGGTTCTGGTTGTAGGTGGGGGTGATGGTGGAGTTCTTAGGGAAATTTCTCGCCACAGTTCTGTGGAGCTCATTGATATTTGTGAGATTGATAAGATGGTTATAGATGTAAGCAAGGAAATGTTGCACCCATTCATGTGTTAGCTGTTCCCTTTTGTTCTTTGTTATTTAACCAGTACTCTTTATGTGTTTTCTTACATTATAGGTTAGCAACAAGTTTTTCCCAGAATTATCTATTGGCTTTGAGGATCCTCGTGTGCAACTCCATATTGGTGATGGTATGTGGCTATAGATATTCTAATTGTCTATGGCATGCTGTTAGGTAAAACATGTGCATATTGTAGTCTAGTTGCAGCATTTTGTATACATCAGTTAATCTGGGTTATTGATAATTATATGTAAACAAAGCCACTATGTGAGCAGCTATCTTTGACTACCTGCTACACTTTCTTGCTGATCTTTGTTTCATGATAATGACAGCTGTTGAATTTTTACGTCATGCACCTGAAGGAAAGTATGATGCAATTATTGTTGATTCATCAGACCCTGTGGGTATGTTTTTAATTCACCATTTCTATCTGTTTTCCCTTTCTCTTTTTCCTATTTATTTCTTTTTTCTTTTTTCTTTTGGGTTTTTTATTTTTAATTCACCATTTCTATCTGTTTTTACTTTTGTTTTTAATTTACTATTTCATGTGAAGCTTGTCTTTACGTTGTACATTGCCTTCAGTTAACTCATACTGTGGGAAATCTACTCTGGTTTATGATTTAGGTGGATGAAAATCTAGTTATGTGTACTGTACCTTTCTGGAGGCTAGGCAAGGGCTCTTTATCTTTTAATACATTCTTTTATGCAATTAATAAAGTATACTGTTGATCAAAAAATTTATTGGTGCCTTGAAATGGTCAATTGGTGAATCTTTTATATTTTAGTGTTAGCCTTTTTTATTTTCATATTTTTGAAGCCTAATCAGAACTTAGCAAATATTTCAATGATTTCAAACGATGCAGAAAATCGATGGACTAGCTATAAAAGAGGATTTTTAAAAGAGGGACAACCATAAATGTTGCACCCATTCATGTGTTAGCTACAAATCGATGGACTGTCTACAAATATTTCATATTTTTAAGTCTTAGCATCTCCAACAGGCTTTCTAAAAGAGGCCTGTTGGCTATTGTAACTAGTCACATCCTATTTTTCTTCCTCCAACAGGCTAGCTACTATAATGGCTATTTTAATAAAACTCTTCTAGGTTTGCTATATTTGGAGAGCCTGGAAAAATGGTTAGGTAAAATAAAGTGTACCTTTCTTGTTCTTTAGTTAGTGAAAAATGAAGACTAAGAGTTGCTCTTAGGCTCTGTTTGTTTCGCCGTAAAATAATTTTCATGTGAAATGATTTTATCCAAAAACAAATTTTTTGGGGGGGAAATTTACCCATAAATCCCATCCCAAAAAGGTCTGTACCGGAAAGCCCATAAATTTTTTTGGGGAAAATTACCCATAAGTCATCGTGAGTTCCTTTCACTATATTTCCTGGAAATTTCAAATGTGCGTATGCTTCATTTGTGCACTATTGTCTTATTAAATTTTTGCCAAACGTGTAACTCTTAAAACATGACAATGTGACATCATTCTAATGTGTGCACTTGTTTTATTAATTTTTGTCAATGTGTTAAAATGCGACAATGGACATTTGTGTCTATTGTCTTTATTAACTTTTGCCAAATGTGTCATTCTTCTTAAAATGGGACAATGAGACATCATTCTAATATGTGCACTATTGTCTTGTTACGCTTCCAATTGTGGATATGGTTCATTTGGGAGATTTTAATGTGAGATAGGACTTATAGGTTCATAAGAATATTATGGAACTAAATGGTTCATAAGTCACGAATATAGGATTTATTAGTAAATTCTCCTTTCTTTTTTTTCCAGTGTTTTTGGCTAGAACTTAAATATTTTCTACAATAAAAATGTTAATAAAGAATCAATTATAGAGTAAATTTTAAAAATGAAAATAATAACGGAAAATGATATTCATACGTAGTTTTCATGTAAAAATTGAACACAGGTGATGTGGCACTGTCACTCTTACACAATTCTTAACTATAGTAACAAGAATTTTAACTTTTAATGGGTGGATATAAATGTGACGCATCATTATATATGGAACTTTTTGTATACAAATTCTGTTTGTATATCATTTCTAAAGAATGAAATAAGACCATTATTGAATATAACAAAAATAACAATTTCAAAATTGAATTCCGATCAATTGCTCAATCATAATGTTTGTATAGGTATATATATATGTGTGTGTGTGTGTGTAGAGAGAGAACAAAGACTTTCAATGTGTATGAAAGTAGTGAAATTTGATATGTATTTTGATTAATATCAACAGTGATGAGAAAAAAAATTACTTATAGAATTTTTAAACGTAAATCATTTCACTTTATGATCTAAAAGATTTTACTTAAAAAATGATTTACTTAATTTTTGGCCAACCAAACAACGGAAAATAGGTAAAAAATTTTGAGGAAATATTTTACGTCGAAACAAATGGATCCTATTTTTTTTGGCTCTTGAAATATAGGCACTTCAACCAAAAGCTCAGTTGGCCAGTGCACTTCTATCTGGAAGGTCAGGGGTCAATCCTAATTTCTCCCGTATTATGGGATTTATTGTGTTTCTATCCCATTATGGGCTTTTTCGTAGGCTGGGTTTTTCCCATTATTGGGGCTGGTTGTTGGGATATATATTTGTTGGACTATAATTGTTCGGTTGTAATTATCTATATTGTAAATACTCCTACTGATTGACAAAAATAATATATATTTATATTTATATATATGCACACTTATGCACAATATTGGAATTACCCTGAATTTTTCTTTTTCTTTTTCCTTTATGGCACTTGGAATTTAGACACATGAATGCATATCAGTATATGTTACTCGTTTCAATCTTAATGCCACGACTTTTGGGTCCTATTTTAAACTTCTATTCTCGCTTGAAATGGGTATATATCCTAAAATAAGTAATGAAGTAAGAAGATGTTTACTCATTGGGATTCTTTTCTTGATTTAGGACCTGCCCAAGAACTTGTGGAAAGGTCATTTTTTGAGATGATAGCAAGAGCGTTGAGGCCTGGTGGTGTTCTATGCAACATGGCCGAAAGTATGTGGCTTCACACACATCTTATTCATGACATGATCTCTATTTGCCGTGAAACATTCAAGGGTTCTGTTCACTACGCTTGGACAAGTGTTCCCACATATCCAAGGTATGCATTCATCACCTTAATTTCCTATAATGCAAACATTTCTGTGGGTTTTTCATCTCTCTTATAGTTTGATTCTATGGAGCATCTAGCTTGCTGCATCTTAACATAAATAACAACTAACTATTACAGTGTTGTCTCATTTTTGCCACAGTTTAGTATCCTGCTCAATTAGGTGACATGATTTCATTCTTATTTGACAATGATTTCTATATTGTGTATACAGCGGTGTGATTGGATTTTTGATATGCTCAACGGAGGGACCACCTGTGGATTTTATTCATCCTATCAATCCTATTGAAAATATAGAGGGAGCACTCAAGCATCAAAGAGAACTAAGGTTTTACAACTCTGAGGTAATCACATTCCCTCACGTTTTTTGCTTGGATATACTAGTGATTCACTTTTTATTGCTAGGCTTACCTGATAGCTTGCTCAACTCAAAGCCTTTTATGCTTTTCTTAAATAAAAAAGGAGGGGGGGGGGGGGGAACTAAAGCTTCTTAAACCACTTTGATCTTGGAACCCTCAGCATTTAAATTTTATTAATAGAAATATTGCCTCAGTTTCATGAAATTATTACAGCATTGACCTTTGGATTGACTTCAAAATAATTATAAATAATTTTTGTCATTCAGGTAATCTCTAATATTAGTTGCACTGTTGTCCATTTGCAATTGCTTTATTAACACATTCATGCCCACAAATGACTTAAAACCATGTTATTGTACAATCAATTTATGGGATCTTAACACCTACTTTGTTACACCAGATTTTTGTCCATTTTTTTCAACTTGTTTTGGGGTAATGTTTTGTTTTTTGTTAATGGTTTCTCTTGTTAACTGATCAATTCGTTATTTAATCTTTCGGTTGTTTTGGACCAAAATTGGCATTGTATTACTCCTGCAAACAATTTGAACCTGTTGTGTACATAAATCACTAAGCTGCCCTTGGGTCTCTCTGCCTCTTTGGGGGAAGCTTCTAAACATGATATACTGTTTTGTCGGAAGCAAATATGAAAATGATATTAGTATCAGCCTAATTAGATTTGGCTTAGTCAAATGAAGAACACCTTCCCTTGGCCAGTTGGCCTCATTGTTTGACTTTTGTTGGTTTGGTACTCCCAAGAAGATGGCCATGATTTTTGTCAGGTCCAAACCCCATAATTGTGGCTAGTTTGCATTTGTTCATGTAGTAGAACACAGTTGAATTTATGTAATCTCAATAATTTTTTTGCTTTGTACTCAACAGATGCACGCAGCTGCCTTTGCCTTACCATCATTTCTCAAGAGGGAGGTTCCTCTTCTTCGTGATTCTCCAACCCCGGCTAAATGAATTTGTGCTACTTAGTAAATATTTAGCAGCCCTTATTTATTGCTCTGATAAATGTAAACTCACCTACGATGGAATTTATGTGTAGCAAGCATAGATGCAACCCTTTATTATGAACACTAGAAAAATCATATTGCTATGAAACCTTATTATTAACACTGGAAAAAGCATATTGCTATGAAACCAATTATCTAATAACTGTCTGATTGTATTCAGTGGATTGAGGGTGTTCTTGGTGATTTGGTCCAAGTAAACTACAGCTGGTAGATGATGGTTTTGAAATCTTTATATTTTTACTGCATTGCTGTAGTTATTGCTAACTTGGATTAAATTATTGCGTGGGTGGATTGTGCAAGTCACTTTTAAGTATATCATTTCATAGTAGTTTTGTAATACTCTACATGGAATTGTTGTTTGATCGTTTAGATGGTGATTAAACGTTTTTGCTGAATTAACATAAGGAGGTCTCATAGAATGTACTATATATGTGGGTTAATTACTCACAAGTCCTGGAATGAGGACTTGTGCATTATTAAATCTCAGTGTTTGTAAAGATCAAAAAGTCTTTTTGCATGTAAAAACTCATTCCTTCTTCTCTTTCTCTTTTTGATATGGAAACTAACTAGCAACAATTGACCACCATCAATTGGTGTTTAGCAACCATCAATAGTTTGTTGCAGCCACTCCTCTGCCTCGTCAACCTTGCCCTCACTTTCTTTACTGTCATCAAACCCTTCTTTGTGTCCTCTTACACTTACCCCGTCTTTCTCTGTTTTCCATTCTTGATTGGAGCATCATCATCGTTGTTTGTCAAATTTAGATCAGATCTGGTTAGATCGACATCAGATTCCGTTAGATCTAAACAAAAATGGTCACTAATGTACAATCATCTCTCTAATATTTGTCTCCCTCTTTCAATCTCACTTTTTCTTCTTTTTCTCTGCTAAACATTTTTATTTTCCTATTGTAATGAAAATTTTTAATTATGAATAAATATTTTTGGATAAATTACATTGACCTTCCCTGAGGTTTACCTTAATTATAAGGACTTCCCTTATAGTTTTAAAAATAATACTGATTTCTCCTACTTTTGAAAATAATATACAGGATTCCCCCTTCAGGTTAAAAGGGCCTTAACGACGTTAATTTGACAGTGGAATTATATATACAGAGAGAGTATATATATAAACACATGCTTATCTTTTGTATATATATATATCATTGTACCTATTCCATCTCTCTTCCCTCTTATTCTCTGTGTGCTTTGCCTTCCCCTCTCTCTCTCTCTCTCTCTCCTGCTATCATTGTTGCCTTTGTCTCTCTGCCTCTCTATCTCTCTCTGCATGCGCAGGTTAGCGATTTGGATTGAGAGTGGACCAACAAGCTGGATGTGAGAGAGGCAGAGCTCGCTGAATCGATTGTTGTAACAAGCGATATCTCACTGAGAGCTGAGGGCGTAAAGGAGTCCTATCTATTGAGGGAGCCGAGAGGGTCGTAGAGGTTGAGCTTGAAGAAAGTCAAGGCTTAGATCTCGGCTAGGGTTTCGGGGCTGGGCTTGAAGGAAGTCAAGGCTTCAATCTCTGTCTCTCTCTATCTCTTTCACTCACACACACTCTCTCTCTAACTATTTGTGTTTCATCTTCCCTAGAAGCCTTTGAAAGAAGACTTCTTTTTTTTTTTCCAAAGAGGAGGCATAAGAGGGGAGGTTGGGTACGGCTTGGCACTTTTTAACCTCATATGGGTTTGAATCATTGAGGTACTAACGCGACGGAGGAACCAAGCCAGAGCAGTCATCGAGACCTGAAGTTGGGTTTGCAGGGTCGTGATTGGAGGAGTCGATGACGACATAGATTTGGCCATCTTTGCTGTCGAAGGCTGCTTGGCCAAACCCGATGGCGCAATCGATGAGTCGTTGGCGGTTGTTGGCCCAATTTGGGTCGCATTGCCAACAATCGTTGATTGGGTTTCTAGTAAGGCACAAGAGCTGGTCTTTGGAGCCGCCATTGTTGGTTGGTGGTGGTGGTGGTGGATAGCATTTGTCTTCTAGATATTGATACATTGAGTCTCTTGTTTAGAAAAATGTAGAGTGAGCCCATATTAGAAAATGGTACAATGAGCAAAACCCAAATGAATAATTTTGTAAATTTTTGTCGAGAACAATGTAATAGCAGATGTGTGAAGAACTTAGAAGAAAAGAGTGAGTGGGATTATAGAAACCGTAAAATGAGAGAAAAAACACAGAGGGCCAAATTTGAAAATGCTGTAATGAGGAAAACCTCCTTTGGAATTTTTTTTGGAAACTAAGGAAAGTCCTAAATGTAGCAATGAGTAAAACCCAGATGAAGAATTTTGTAAATTTTTGTTGGAAACAATGTAAAGGAAGATGTGTGAAGAATTCAGAAGAACAGAGTGGCCCATATTATAAAAACCCTAAAATGAGAGAAAAATAGAGAGGGCTTGATTTGAAAATGCTGCAATGAGCAAACCCAGATTGGGATTTTGTCTGCAAACAGAGGGGGCAAGTACTTAAATGTAACAATGAATAAAACCCAAATGAAGAATTTTGTAAATTTGCCTCCTAAATTTCCATCTCTCTCTCTCTCTCTCTCTCTCTATATATATATATATATATATGTTGTGTTTTCTTTGTTGATGGTCAACATAAACCCTACAATGGCCAAAGAGTAGTATTGGAATTTCCAAAATAATTACGGATGACATCAGCATAATCTACTTAATTTTGAACGGATGGGTAACAAAAGGGGGAATCTATATATTATTTTCAAAAGTAGGGGAGGTCAGTGTTATTTTTGAAACTACAAGGGAGGTGCCTGCAATTAAGGTAAATCTCAAGAGAGGTCAGTGTAATTTGCCTAATATTTTTTCAATTTTAATTACATGTGAAAACTAAAAAATTTTGTAGTTTTCAAATTACATTTTTACTTCTCTAACTCTAGTCTTTTTTTTAAAAAAAAAATATAAAAAATTATTAAAACAAAAAATTTAGCAAATATTGACAAATTGAAAAGTTATATATTCTTAGAAACTACTAATTTGAGATCTCTACTATCATTGTGACGTGAAATTGTATTTTGATAAATTGCAAACGAGCAACCTGATAACTTTTGTAATTTGAAGTAATAATTTAAAATTGCAAATTTATGTAGTTTTATGAGCAATAAATTCAAACTATATTTTTATAATTTTGTGAATTGAAAATTATGTGCTCTATATGATAGCGAGTTTTTTTTTTTTTTATTTAAAATCTTGGCGAGGATGTTAAATTTTGCTATGTTTTTGCTCTAATTTCTCGCTTTATTCTTTTTTATTTATTTATTTTTTTGGGCGAGTTTCCAACCATTCCGATGAGTTTCCGATGATATTCTTGATGTCCAGCGATATTTTGGACATTCTAGTGACTTCCAATGACGTTCGGAATATTTTGGTGATTCTACGGCGACTTTATGACGATGTTTTGAACATTCCGCCGAGTCTTCAGTGACTATCTGACGAAAGTCCGGAGACAATTCGGCGGTGATGGATGTGGCAACGATAGTAATTGTTAGGGGGTGCAATTTGGGCGGGTTTAACTTGAGCCAAACCCAAATTTTTTTAGGGTTTGAGTAAAATATTTTTAAATTTATTACTGGCTTGGGCAAATTTCAAAGGGCAAATTAGTGAAACATTCTTCTTCAACTTTGTATAGTAGGAGAGGTACAAGATGTTTTTTTTTTATTATTAGCTAAGGTCCCTCAATATTTTCATAGAGAAAGTTTGACTTAGCCTCCGCTTGGGAAGTGGGTTGGCTTTTTGACTTTTTTGGCTATTTTAGCCTGGAGCTAAGAAGCCTGGTTTGGGAAGAGCTTTTTGGCTTTTTTGACTTTTTGGTGAGGTGTCTTCTTGTTAAATTACCAAACTGCCCTTTTTGGCTTTTTTTAATTTTTTTTTATTTTAGGTTTGGATTTGGCGTATTTTGCTTAAATTTTTTTTTATTTTTTATGTTGGGTTTGGATTTGGAGTATTTTGCTTAATTTTTTTTTTTAACTTTTGTTTTTGTCTCTCTCTTTTTTTTTTTTTTTACATTAACTAGTTCTTGTTCTTTATTTTTATTTATTTTTATTGGTATACAATAACTTTTTTTTTTTAATTTATGTGTTTCATTTATTTGTAAATTACGTGGCGAATGGTAATTTATGTTTTCATATTTTTTTTTAAATGTTTTTTAACGAGGCGTATTTTTGTCGTTATTTTTTTAAAATTTACGATTTTGTCATTTTTTTATTCACTCACATTAATTTGTTTTTATATTTCAAAAATGGATTTTCTCTCATTTTATTTATTTGTAAATGACGTGAAAAATGCTAATTTCTTTTTTTTTCTTTTTTTTTTTCCTTTTTTTTTCGATGAGGCCTATGTTTGTCGTTCTTCTTTTTTAAATTTATGTTTCTGTAATTTTTTTTTTTTTGTATACATTAATTTGTTTTCATATTTGACAAATGGGTTTTCATGTGTTTTATTTATTTGTAAATTACGTGGCAAATGCTAATTTCGGTTGGTTTTTTTGTTTGGAAAAATGTTTTTTTATGTCATTTATTTAAAATGATGTGGAAAATCATATATTGCCATGGCACATGACAAAAAATGAGGGTCTGTTTCGGTTTTTTTGTTGTTTTCAACTTGTGTTTTTATGTTTTTAATTGACGTCGCACATGATAATTTCTGTATTATTTTTCTTTTCTTTTTTTTGTTATTTGTTTCACCTTGTTTTCTTTTTCGAAAAGGCTTTTTTCTGTGGATTTTGGTTTTTCAAAGTTTGGCACGTCACCAACTAGAAGGGGGTACATTCCCGTGTAAACACATACATATTGTACATGATAATATATTTGAATACAGTCTGTTCCACGTGTGTCATTAGTAATGTTACAACCCTACAAAAATTAGGTCGACTATTATATATTTCCTAACATTCTGTTATTATGCATGTAACATAATTTGTCGCGTATGTGAAGGCGCACCAATGCCATATTCAAGTCCTCATCCCCAACCATTAAACCATCCTCGTCATGTTCAACTTCTGGTATGGCATTTACTATTGTCATAGCCTCTTTCTCGTCACAGATTAGGTGAACAGTTGTTGGGTTACCTGTGTTTCGCCGTATATAATTATGTAATGCCATTGACGCACCTACTAACTGAACTTGCACATTTGCAAAGTCATATCGAGACATGTCTCGAATAAACTCCCATCGATTTTTTCAGGCACCGAAAGTGCGTTCCACCACACTGCGTAAGGACGAGTGCACTTTGTTAAATAATTCCCTTGGCGTGTTTGCCGTCGTGTTCCGTGCAATACGTCGGAATTCTTGTTGGTAGTAACGATGGCCTTTGAATGGTGCTAAGTAACCTATCTGGTTTGGATAGCCAGAATCAACAAGATAATATTTGCCTGCAGACATGAACATTGTGCTTCATTTTCAAGTAACGCTGTTTCAGAAAAAATTTATAGCCCCCTAAATCTAATAACATCGCCATGTGTTACCTTCGTCAGGATGTGGGAATGGGACATTGTCATTTGTTAGTGTCTCGTTGAATATGCGACTATCATGCATACTTCCTTCCCATCCGCATGAAATGAATATGAAACACATGTCCAAATCGACTGCGGCCATGATATTTTGTGTGTGACAGTATTTCTTACCAAAATATGTTGCCGTATCTGGCCCCGTAACCCATGCACTTACATGTGTTCCGTCTATTGCGCCAATGCAATCCTGCAAACAACACAATTCTTTCTGAACTTAAACGGGTAACAAGTGTTTGGTTTTTTCCATACGTCACGTCCAGTTAATAATAAAAACAAAATAATTGACACTCTTTATTTATATGTCAATAATGTTTTCTAGTAGTACCTTAAACGGTAGGTATTTTCGTCTAGACCGCACGTATGGATGTATATGATGCTAACTGTATGTGGGTCGGCAATGAACAATAGTGAACTCTTTCATGGGAGTTAATACGTTATGCACGTGCCGAGACACAGTCTCCCCCGAATGTTGGAACCGTTCTTGGATTTCCCAATTTTGCTTCCCTTTCAACACATGGATAAACATTGCAACGCTTTCTTCAACAGCTAAGCCATGTGGATGTTGCGAGACTTGTAACCCAAAATCATTTACTAATGTCTCACACAAGGCGACAAAAACTTCCTTCGGCATGCAAACGTTTTCCTTAAATCGGCCCATATGGCCCGCATATAGTTCGGATATCCATGCATTCCCGGTCAGTATAGAAGTGCGACATGGCGTTTTAGCCATGTGTTTTTCATACCATTTTGTCGCATACTGGCATGCTTGTAGAAATGTGCAGTTGTGTTCTTGTCGCACCTGGACTGCCATTTGATTAAGCATTTCTCTTATTCCGTCATTGTTGCTTCCATCCCAGGGATTCATTGCGTCTTCGTTGAAATCCAAGACCTACAAGAGTGGCACTCTTTCAATCAGTTTGCTTCCCTTTCATTGACTCAAATTATCTCAATAATTACAATTAAAAAATGCCGACATTGTTTTTAATGTAAGTAATGCCGTCACCAATGTCATTAGTAAAGTATGATGATATGAATTATGCAAATTGTAAACCTGTTCAACTTTCATTTACAGGGGGACCATGGTGGTAACAACCGCAAAAGTTGACGTCAAAGTAAACTAACAGCTAAATTTGCAAAATATAGACATACAAAAGCTAGCAAGCAAATCTGTCGTTGCCTGTCTTAAAAATAGCCATAAATTTAATTTAAACAGAAGCATCCCATTCATTTCCCAAAAAGCATGCATAACCATGCTTCCATTCCGTCAACCCATGCACTGAACGAAAAGTTTTGTTCACCATAGGTAGCAAGAAACAAAACAAAAAGAAACGAATAAAAACATGCACACACGACCATCATGTTTTAATACAGTGCCAACAATAACATAAGTAAAAGTTTTCATAATGCAAGAGAATGGCAGGCATCTTCAACACTCGTAACACAGCCAGATCACATCCGGCGAGACCCAAACAGGTTTGCAAAAGGCACCGACGCAGTACACTGGAGTTGCTTTTGTGTAAGCCACCTTATGATAGAGTCGTCATCAAGCTGGCACATCATCACCTCCCGCAAATCGGCGTTATCCATAAGTGTCGAGGCAAAGTGGAATAACGGCGTACCAACCAGGGATGAAATACTCGTCAGGCGATGCATGCACTCCAAAATAGTGTACAGCGATTCATTGCTTGTAAGGTGCCTCACCGTAACCTGCTAATTCTTCGTACGCACCACATCTGTCAGATTGTTCATGCTTTCCACAATAACTGACGCTCCACTTTTTGCCTTCTTCGACTTTGAAACACTGTTTGATGGCGTCTTTCTCCTTTTCCCCTTTTCAATCGGAACATGCTCCAGTGAAGAATTTGAATCCACGTCCTGTACTCCTGCGGGTATCGGATCAGCAAATGGTTGGGCTTCCAAACTATGCAATGAATCAAATGAGTCATCAGCAGCTTCAGCAAGTTTCTCTCCCGGGGTCTAATGGTGCTTACCAGTAGCTGATGCCCCCATGAAGACTGTCTCCATCAACTCACGATGTTCCAAGGTCTTTTTCCTGAACTTGGCACATACCTTGTTTATCTGCAGAAATAGGATATATGAAAGAGAATGACGTTACATTTCATATAATTACTTAAAATCGAACTACAAAAGTTAAAAATGTACTGGTAAATGACAAATATGAAACTTGTTTGTACATGTACTTACCGATTCCATCTTGTCCCACCACTCCTCAAGTGCCTGAAACATATCGGTGTCATAGTCAAACCCTATCCCTGACACTCCTTTGCTTGAATCCATCAACTTTGTCCACGCTTGCCACTCTTTTTTCAAACTCATGTACTTATTCTTCAACTGTTTAAGTCCATGTTTTCTTCCTGTTTTTTTCTCAAATTTCCTTCCCAAGGACTTGTCCCTGCTTGGCTGAGGACTAGGAATGAGCGATTTCCTTTAGTAATCTCATTTGCAATCAACTGCAGGAAAACTTGGATTGAGTCACTGTCCCATGAGGCCTTGTGGCTGAACTAATTATGTGTCTCTTCAAGATTGCTTGACTTGTCAGTGACAATGCCTTTACTTTTGGATTGGGTACGCGAAGAAGTACGGATGGAAGCCATTACTAATGTATGGTTACAAAAGACTATCATCACACATTCAGTTGTCATAAACAAACTCATAAGCCATTACACATTAATAACAACAAACAAAGAGATAGGATGCTAAATTAGCCAGCATATAACCATTGCACATTAATTTTATACGTATACAGGTTCCATGGAAGTTAGTAGTGGACATAGTTATGATAGTCATTAATACGTCTACTGTTTCGAAGTGGAGGAAGGCAAAGGCAGCTTAAAGTCATACTAAAACATACTACCAACATACTAACAACATACTAACGTGTTTCTATATACTGACAACATCGTAACGTTGCTTACATATGGAACAACAAAACGACAACGACAATGCATAGCACATAAACAATGGTCTTAAGGACACGCAAGGATTGTTGAATGTCTATGACATCAGCCCGCAATTGCATGACAAATTCGTCTCTGGGTGACGCATAGTCTTGGTTCTCTCACCTGGGCTCTTTGCACCAACCAATCCAATTGACACAGGGCTGATGAGTGCAAATTATGCTTTAATTAGTTTCATGGGTTGTTAATGTTCATACAGTTATGACCTACAAGAATGGGTCACTTACCACAGGGCGGGGACATGCAAAGTAGGGATGCCCTGGATTTTTGGTGGACCTGGAAATCTTAACAATACAGGGGCCATGTCCATAGGCACACATTAGTCGTGGCCATGTACTGGAAGTTGTAGTAGAGGTAAACGAAGCCATGCTACACTTTACAAACATTGTAAATTATGAAGCCGTAATCAATAGACATTTGAATTTAATTTAAATGAATCAGTGGTATATTGGTAGAAGTATTTATTAACCCATATGCACTTGCACTCAAATTATTTTGTAACCATTAATTTTATTATTATTATTATTATCGTAGTTATTTATGTTTTATTATTTTTAGTTGTTTTACTCTAGTGTTTGACAATACTATATTTATATGAATAACGTACAAGATTGTACTTATTTTTAAAATTGGACATGAAAATATAATAGAATTGACATGCACATGAAAAGTGGACATACTTTTTTGTAAAAAAAATTTCCTAACAGAATCAGCATTGACATCCTCTTGACCATTGACATCCTCTTCAGCATTTGAGTATAAAAATAACAAAAAAATTGGACATCCTCTAAAGCATTGAGTATTGAGTATTGAGTATAACAAAAAATTAGACTTGAGCATTGAGTGGCACTATATCTTATATAACAAAAATTGGACATTTTGTCCGTTATTGACTACAAAATCACAGAACCCATTTCAGTTATCCTTATTCATTCACAGACTCAGATTTCATGACAAGTCAATAGGTATTTAACAGAATCAGACATGCATTCACAGATTTCATTCACACTTTATTTCAAAAATGGGTAGAGACTAGCAGTGGAAGAATGTATATATCAATTTTATACATCAGATTTCATTCAACTACTGTGAATACATCAATAAGTGAACTTGTGATCACTTATTTTCCATTTTTAATGATAATTCTGAGAAAAAAAAAATCAAAAGAAGAACAGAGTGTTTGAAAAATGGGTACAGAGCTTTACCAGAATCAGATATGCATTCACAATAACATAAGTGCATTCACAGATTTCATTCAGAATTTATTACAAAAAAGGGTACAGAGTGGCAGTGGAACAATGTGTACATCAATTTGATAAATCAGATTTCATTCAGCTACTGAATATATGAATTAGAAATTGTGATCTGAAAAGAGTTCAGTTTTAATGATAATTATAAGAACAAAATCTGAGAGGAAGAATAGAGTGTTTTACGGATCTGAACAGAGCTTTACCAGAATTAGATATGCATTCACAATAACATAAGTGCATTCCCAGAGGGTTCGTTCAGAATTTATTTAAAAAATGGCTACAGAATAGCAGTGGAACAATGTGTATATCAGATTTCATTTTTAAATCAGATTTCATTTTTAATGATAATTATAAGAACAAAATCAAAAGAAGAACATAGTGTTTTATGGATCTCAACCTCTATCAACATAGTTCGGCCCTCATTACTCATAGATAAGTAGATTTATATATAAGAACAGATATGTATATATATATATATATATATATCTGTGCCCAAAATGTGTGAACCCAGGCACGACGAATCACTTTAACAGGTCAGTAATGAACCCAATTTGTAATGAACCCAAAATGGGAAAAAAAAATTGGAAAAATTTTAAAAAAGAGTCCCTACTTCCTTCCAAATTTTTTAAAATCCTAACGTTGTATACAAAGAAACGGACTCCACACATGAACCCTAAGCAAAGGCCACACACACTCACACAGATCTACGAAATCAGAAGGGTTTGAAAGAGTTACCTGAAGATCGGTGGTATTTGAGAGGGTTCATTCTTGTTCGCCAATCGCCTCTGCGAAGCCGTATTTTGATGTCGTCGCCTCTGGTTGCCAGAGATCAGCTCCTTCGCTTCTTCTGTGCCCTAGGACGGTTGTGTTGTGTGTGTGTGGTGAGGCATTGGGCGAAATAAATCATAAGGAGATGTGAGGCTAATTTGGTAAATTTATGCGAAGAAGGGTTCCTCTCCAACTCTGTCAATCGTTTTTGTCCTCATGTGGCTAAATAAGCCTCTTTTGTCGGCATGTGGCTAATTTAGCCTAAACCATCCTTCCCAAACACATGCTTAGAGAAATTTTGCTCAACTCAGAAAAATTTCAATTTTCACAGAGAAATTTCTCCGATTTCACAGAGAAATTTTGAAATTTCTTTGAGTTAGGGCGAAATTTCTCTAAGTCGTGCAAAATTTCTCTGAATTGAATTTTCTCTGTGAAAATGTTAAGGGATCTTAATTACTATAAAAATATTGTATATCCTTTATCTTATAAAATTTTAATATTAGGGACCTTAAAAAAAATTTCTCAATTTCAAAAGCCTAAAATAAGTATGGACGGGCTTAGGTAAAGACAATAAACAACTCAAACAACCCAAAACCAGAATCATATAGATCTAAATATAAATATATATATATATATATATATTAATATAAATGTAAATTATTAGTCATTGAATGATGTTAAAATAATTTAAATTGTTAAATCATATTGAATATATATTATAAATACAAGTAACACAATATAAAACCTTACATTTTTCTTTTTTCACTTAGAAATTGTAAAGACCACTGTAGTGGCACATCAATTCTTTATTTCTTATATCTCTTAAATCATATAAATTATTAGTTTGATATTATTAATGATTTTATAATAAAAAAATTAATAGAGTTTAATTTTAACAAATTAATTTATTTAGTTGCGAGCACACACATGCCCTAAAAAAAATTCAATTTTTGTACAATTCGGGTAATTTGAAACCCTGACAATTCGGGCTTAACTCTGGTCGAGTTTTGGCAGACAATCTTAGGTTTCAATTTGGATGTGGGCGGGCTTGGATAGCTCTTAGTACAATTTGAGCTGGGTTTCAATAACCTTTTAATCCGCCCGAGTTGCACCCCTAGTAACTATGAAACATAAGTGTCGTCTTTAAATTTTAAAAAAAAATATTCTGATAACAATTAAAAATAAACAGAATTTTTTAATGTACCAAAAAGTCAAAAGACTTACTGAAGTAGCCATTCAGTCAATTCACATATATATACACTAGGTAGTTGCACATTTTTTTTTACTTATTAAAATTTGATTTTTTTAATTTTTATTTTAAGATAGTGTTTGTTTGGTAGAATAAAAATGTATTGGAATAATAATTATTTAGTAGAGGATGAAGAAGAATAATTTTATTTTAATTCAATGGTATTTAGCTTTCATTTTAATTAATTAAATATTATTTGAGATTATTCTATTGAAAAACAATTTTCTTTTGGAAGTGAATGAAGTAGAAGATTAAACAAATAAAATTGTTTATATTATAAGTTTCGTTAAACATATCTTTTATAAAACTCTCAATATATATATAGGGAATATATATATATATATTTATATATAGAATATGAAAATTCTATGATACTATATATGGAAATTAAAGATATATATATATATATATAGGAAAACTTTATAGTATTATATGCTCTTTAGTTACGATTTTTGAAGCCTTTGATTATAGTTTATTGGGAGATTAGTTACGAAATGTCATAACTGGTATATAGTGCACACTCTTTTGGAGGTGTGTACTATAACATTACTAATATATATAAATTTTTTTTATAATAAGGATGCAGATATATAAAAATAGTAATAACAACTTAAACTAATATTTGTTATGATTTTCAATTTATTTTCTATGTTTGGATCTCTATGCAAAACATGACAAGTTTTAATATTAGAGAAACAAGTTCCACAAAAAAAAATAAATAAATAAAGTGTTTACAATTTAACATACAATAATATGGGATGATAAATGTCTACATGTAGAGCCTTTTTTTTTTCTTTTTTCTTTTTTGTTTTTACAATTTCCAATTTTAAGTAGAAATATATAAACAATAAATTAGTTAAATATTTTTCATTAAATTTTTTGGCTGTTTCAAAATTTGTTTGGAAATTTTCTTCTTTTATTTTTTAAACTTTTTAGATTGACTTTTATTAGGCAATTAAGAGATAAAGATGACTCAATTAGTGTGTTTTACAATTTTCATTAATCGAGAGTACCATATAAATAATGTCTCATAATATTTTTGAAAAATATTTAATAATTTTTTTGCTACAAATTTATTAATATTCAATAAATTCTTTTTTAAGGTGTCGCTGCCATTACAATATAAAAATAATAAATTCTAAATTTGACCTTATATTCAACACATTTTTTTTTAATTTTTTATCGAGAAACTTTTTAATTTAATAAAATTAACATTTAATTTTTAGTATTTAATATTCAACTTTCAGCTTTTAATTTTCAATTTTATCTCACAACACCTCACAATTTAAAGTATTATAATTTACCTCACGGTAACAAGATGTGTATTGTTTTTTAATTTGTTAAAAGTTCAATCATGATAGAGTTAAAAACGAAATTAGCTTTCAATGGTAATTTCACAAAATATTTATAAATTCATGTAAAAATTTATAACTTTAATTATTAAAATTGATAAAATTTATCACTATTTTAAAACAATTTTTGGAAACATATCAACTTTCCTAGTGAAATAAAATAAAGATTTAACAAAAAATCAAAGCAATGGTAAACCCAAAAAACCCCCACAGAGACATAAAGGTTGCGTTTGGTGGAATTTTAGAATTATGATTTAAGAATAGAGTTGTATTTTGAATTTGTGAGTTTTAAAATTATGATTTAAAAAGAGAAAATTTGTTTCATTATGAGTTTTGAATTTTTAATGTGACATTAGAATTGAAAAAATTTATTTGGTTATGAATTTTGAAAAGGGTTTTCAGAACTTAATTCAAAAAGTTATAACTCATAACCAAACGTACAACTCAAAACTCTATTGCAAATTTTATTCAAAACTCATAACCAAACTCTTTTTAACATTCAATTCAAAAAAATAAGTTGTCATTTTGGTGTAAAAAAAATAAATTCTATACTTAAAAAATATCAAGCAAATATAATTTTTTTTCCCCAAACAATAGGTGGCGACTAGCAATTGCAAAAAAAATATAAATAAAAATAAAAATTAAACTGTTTCGGTCAACCGGCCGGACGTCTGGGGGACGTCCAGGAGGATGATCGGGTAGATACAAAATTCAAAAACTCTACTGCTTTTCAGAATGGAGAAGACGAAAGAGAAAGATATGCCAAATGTAAAAGAGAAATATATGTTTGGAATGTGTGGTGAAATCACATTTTCAAAACTCTATCTAAATGGAAGGTGCAAATAGAAGGGTGAAATTATGATTTGAGAGCTTTACCAAACACAATCAGAAATTACAACAGGTATTATAGGTAAAGTTATAAAAATTTAAAGGTATAAAGGGCAATTATTTGTCAAGCTATTGGCACTTCTCACATTTTGGTAAAGTCATACATCGCACCCTTTGTAATAAAGTTAATGGCCGTTGGTCATTTACCATTCTTTCGAAATATCTATAAATCCAAGGGGCAAAATAGGCACGCACAAAAAAAAAGCCTCAATTAAGTAAGAGTTTCTTATATATATACTAGTTTAAAAAGGTATATGTAAGGCATGAACTATTATTGCAATATATTTAAATTTTGTATTTTGATAATTTTAAAAAAAATAAGAATATTGTTCTATGAAATTGAATAGAATAAATCATCAGATATATGATAAAATTATATAAACTGTATTAAAAATAATAGCAACTAGAAAAAATATAATTATACTGTTTTTGTTTTCAGTAAGACTCACTACGCCAAAATTGGGTTTTAGCGGTTTTTCGTCTAAAACATCAAAACAACTGTTAAAGCCTTTAATAAAATAAGATAACGGTCGTTAAAATTCGCTGCTTATGCGGTGTCGGAAAAGTGAAACCGTCGTAAAAAGACAAATTACCGTCGTTAAAAGTCGACCAAAAACGGCGGTTTTTTACCGCCGTAAATAGGTTCAAATTTTTCAAAAAATAATTCTTTCTTCTTGCACTCCCCAAGTTTTGAACCCAAGACCTCAAATCCACCCACACCACCCACTCTGCCACAGCCACTCTTCATGAAATATATTCCCTAAATAAATATTTAAACATTACTTTTACTTTATTGTAGATGGTTTCACGAACTCACGGAGTTCTTGCCAGAAAGACCGCCGCCATTAACGGCGGTAATGGTTATATTAGCGGCGGTTTTGTTACCGCCGTTAAAAGTGGGTTTCATTACCGTCGTTAAAGACACTTTTAGTGGCGGTTTTTTTAACGGCGGTAACGAAACTGCCGTTAATGATACATTAACGACGGTATTAACGGCGGTTTTCGTTACCGCCGTTAATAGTACCTTTAACGGCGGTTTTCATCACCGCCGTTAAAAACATCGCCGTTAATGTCCTGTTTTGGTGTAGTGACTAAAATGACCAAAATTATTGTGGTGTAAAGAAACAAAGATAAATAAAATAATATATATATTTTAGTATAAAAGAGGTAAAAAAAAAAATTATTTTACATCTATATGACTAATGAATTACTAATAAAAATTGAGTTAAGTGTTACGTAAGTTAAAATTTTAAAGGAGTCCAATATAATTATATCAAATTTGTGTAAATTAATATAGTTTTAACACTCAAGCATTTGTTCATGACCACTTGTGCCATTTGTCTAATGCATATCAACTTTAAATAGTCATCAAACTAATTATTCAATAATTTTTTGTTTTATATAATATCTTTTGGGTTCATTTTGTTATTCAATACTTGTTCGATGTGGTGAGTTTCATTAGTAGTGTTTAGTTTACTGAAATGAAAGTATAATGGAATAATCAATTAAAATGTTAATTCTCACATATGATGAAAAATGCATTAAAATTGGATTCTTATACACTATTATAAGGAAATGGTCATTCTATTTGGAAACTATTGAATGTTCATTCAACTTTCATTAATTGTGACTTATATTTTTGAAACTTATATGTCACCCTTTTAAATTTTTAATCACATGACAAATAACCAATTTTATTAATTAACCAATAAGACAGTTAATAGTTTTTAATTGTATCATAAAATATATTTTAATTAACAGTGATGGTGATTTTATTATTATATAGAAGAGTAATTAGAAGTTTTATTTTTTTCTATTAAGTTTGATAATTTGTTACACGTCTAATGACATAAAACCCAACTCCCTCAGGATTTGGGGTGTGTATGTGCGGAGGGCACAACAGTCATTGCTGTGCAGCGAAATGGGCCCATTTCGATAATCCAAACTGTTCACATTTTAGAATACATCAAGTAGAACATATCTGTAAAATAACAAGTTAATTGGATATCGTTAACTCTTTCATCCACTCACATTTATATTCATTTTAATATTTTAAATCACAATTATTATTTATTTTTATAGATACAAATGTGAGTGGATGAATAGGTAAACGATATCTGATTAACTTGATGTTTTGCAGACATGTTCTACTTGATGTATTCTAAAATATGAACGGTTTGAATTATTGAAATGAGCCCCGAAATGGGCCCATTTTGCTGTACAACAGTGGCTGTTGTACGACACAACAACCACCCCAAACCCACTCCCTCATTACATTGTTGGAAAATGTTTGAGACCTCTAGAAGCTCACACAATTTGATTTACAATTATGTGGTATGATATGTATCATTTTTTGATTTGTTGTAAACCTAATGATATAGACTCAAATTCTATTACTATATCATTTTGGGCAAATTTATAAATCTTTAATATTTCTTCCGAATTTATAATAAATAAAAAAAATTATGGTGTGTAACTTTTCTCAATAGATAAATATAAAATAAATGCTCAGATAATTCTCCCATCTAAAAAAAACTTTTAGAATAATTCACTGTTATGACTCGAAACCGCCCCTAAAAGTTTGGATCATAACCAATTAGTAATCACTTGAATACCTTCGGCATCATACACACATACAGAGTAATTATAATAATGGGGCCATAAACAGAAGCATACAACAATGAAGAAGTCCATTGAGCTATGCCAATATGAGCAAAATATAACACATTCACATCGTTTACATGCCCATGCAAAAATATAAGTATCATAGGAAATTTTATACATCTCAATTACACATCCCAAGACCAAATAACAAAAACAGAATAAAGTCAAAGCATAATGGAAGTCAAAGATAAAACTCCATCTCGTAGGCATAACTCGACAGGTTCACAAAAATAGCTCCTGAAACTAACTCTAAAGGTGGGCTCCATGCTGCGGATCACCTACATCTGCATACATAATATTGGGTGAGCGAAACTCAATGAGTAATAATACAGTGAAGCAGTGTAAATAGATTATCATAAGATTTTCACAATATCCATAATCATAATACGGAATGGCCTTGGGCTCATTATATAAACAGAATAGCCTTAGGTCCATTATGTAAACAGAACGACCTTAGGCCCATTAATATCATAACGGTCTCAGGCCCACATAAGTACAGAACAGCCTTGGGCCCATTATATAAACAAAATAGCCTTAGGTCCATTATGTAAACAGAACGACCTTAGGCCCATTAATATCATAACGGTCTCAGGCTCACATAAGTACAGAACAGCCTTGGGCCCACATATTATATAAAACAGCTTTGGGCCCATATATTATACAAAACGGCATCGGGCCCACATATCATACAGAACGGCCTTGAGCCCACATATTATATAAAACGGCCTCGGGTCCACATATTATACAGAATAGCTTCGGGCCCACATATTATACAGAACGGCCTCGGGCCCACATATTACACTGAACGGAAATGGAACGACCTTAGATCCACATTGCACATGTTATATAATATTAATGAAGTTCATTCATTTTGATCAAATCATAATGTCGGCACCATTCACCATTCATGGTTCGAGGTACACAATTAAGAACATATATGTACAATATTATTATTCACCGTGATTTAGGCCTTAATTAACTTGCTGAATTACCATATAGGACAATTGTCAAAGATTGACATTATATAAAACGTTTATAGCGGATCATTAGCTTATACAAAAGGTCCAAGACGGATCATAGACAAATACCAGTTACTGAGGGTCAAAATACACTTTCTCAATTTATCATAATCGTTGCTCAAAAGGAAACTCATTCATTCTTACCAAAACTTTCTTTCAGAAACTTGCCATAGAATAATTACTCCGAAGATTTTGAGCATATTTTATCATTTCGAAAGCACTCAAGGCACATATTTTATACAAAGCATAAGTTTCACAATTCCAAAGTATTTCATATGAAAATACCATTACAAAGAAATTACTCACTGTGCTTGGTCAGATGATACTCCTTAACGACTTAGTCTGCAGAAACATAACCAAGCATAACATTTCAAAATGCGTTACCTTCAATTCACACAATTGATTTATTCGTTACATATCCGTTCAATCGTTCCCCTTTTTTTTTTTCCCTCTCAAGTGTTTAACACTAATATTCTTTACATGTGAATCACGTACAAAGCATGTGCCAAAGATGTACTTTAAATGGCCCTAAATGTTCATGACTTAAATTAATGTTTCCTACAACAATTTCATATGTTTTTCATTGAAAATATCATGTTTGCATATTTAAGGTTTAAGGAAATAACAGGAAGCGAAAAGAAACTAAGTTAGGGTTGGAAATGTCATGAAACGGTTAAAAGAAAATAAACAACCTTCACTAATTTGAATATATCTATTTGTGTACTTATAATTTCGATGTGAGACCACACCATTGGAAACTAGGCTTCCAGGGCTTGAATTTAGACTTAAGAATCACTTAAAACAGAGTCTGAATGAAGGAGACATGCCTTTTTGAAGTTGGGCTAAAACAGTGGTTTTGTACGTGCAGAAGTCTTCACCGCTCGTGCTGCCCAAATCCATTAGAGCGGAAACACTGGCCGCTCAAGCACCGAAAGAGAAGAATGAAAACCTTTGTTTTTCTTCATGTTCTGCTCGTGCGGAGCCCGTGGCCACTAGTGCAGTTTGGGCAAAATCAGACAATCCGAAAATAGTTCAAAGTATGAGTTTTCAAACCCAATTCCAAGTCAAGATCTCAAGTAATCTTCCTTTAAAACATGAAATACTAACCTTATACAAGTGTAATCACAACTCAAACACATCAATCTTGCTTAGAGTTCAAAATCAAAGTCTCATCTTTTCATAAATTCAAGATTTCATAATAAATGACCAAGATCATGTAGATACACTTTATACAGAGATGATTCTCACACAAAATCTTATTATTTACAAACCCTAAAACTCATTTCATGAATGAATCACAAGATTAAACTTAAATCAAACAAAATCTTGAAGATCAAAGCCTAATTTCTTAAGTTTGGTTCAAAGAATCACACAACCTCAAAACCCTAACTCAATTAGGTTTTAAATCTTCAATTTCTTCTTGATTTCATGCAAAAGATGACGTATCTACAAAGATTATAGTTGAATTCACATACCTTAACTCAAATCCTTCAATTTCCCTTTGAATCTCTTCAAATTCTTAGCCCTCTTCTACAATTCTTGGAGCTCTCCTCTTTCTCTCTTTCTTTCTCTTGTTTCTATCTGTCCAGGAGATATTTTTGAGTCTAAGCCCAAGACTCTACTAAGACTCATATAGATACACATAACGTAGGCTAAACCAACTTAGGTTAGCTTAATCTAGGTTTGGCTAGTCGAATTTAATTAATTCATTACGATTCGTAATTTTCTAAAATTTCTCAATAAGCTCTAAAAATCATGCTAAACACATATATGAAGTCGGTTTTGGCTTATTGCACCTCTAAGGCTTTCAATTTCAGTTCAAAGTCGTACTTGTAACAAATTTTTCTACACTTCAACAAATATAAATTCAAAATCACATAAATCACATAATTAAACTTACAAATTCATTTCAAACATATAATCACATGCATAATTAAGCATAATACAGGTTGGGATATCACATTCGTTGAACTAATAAAGAAGTATAAAAAATTACATATATATACATATGACCAATTTTATTCATAAATAAATCATACTCGCATAATAAATTATCAATTTTATTAATATGTAAATCATTAAGTAATAAATTAATAATTTTTAATGTTATGAAAAATATTTTCCAGTTAAACCATTTTGTTAATAAATAAAACATTAAGTCAATTAATAGTTTTTAATAATATGATAAATATTTTTCAATAAACAATTTTGATAATTTATTATTACATAGGAGAATAGTTATTTTTTTTCTTGATTATTGTGTTAAATTAAAATTTGTAATAAATGATTGTTGCAATTTCTAATATTATAGAACTAAGAGTTGACCAAAAATATTTACGTAATTATAAAAAAACTTTACTCAACATATAGATCGTTATTAATAAATTATTCAAAATAAGAAGAAAAAAAAATCAACTATAAGTAGGATAGAGCTTCTTATATATATAGATATGGGATTGATTCCTGGATTTCTTGTATGGCTAAGAAACAATGATTGTGAAGGCCAAAAACATGGATGTAAATTTGGCCCGGCCAAGCTCATGTCAGGCCTTGTGGGTTCCCGCCAAAATTTGGGCCGAATTGAGTTGGCCCACGAGTCAGAAAATTAGGCCTAGGCCCAAGGGATATTCGGGCCTTTGGCAGGTCGGTGGGTTGGGCCTGGGCGAGGCTGATCATTTTTTTTGTTTTTTTTATTTTTATTTTTTTACCAAAATTTTATTATTTGCCACCAAAAAAAAAAAAGGCCTCGGGCAGGCCGATTCGAGCCTTGAGTAGGCCTTAAGCGGGATGATGGGTTGGCTCATAGGGCGGGCCAGCTTCAAAATGATGGCACAGACCTAGGCCTAGGGTCTTGGACTGGGCTCGGGCCTGGATCCAAACGGACCTAAACTGACCGGGCCCACTCCAGACCGTCCACGAACCGCGAGTCATTTTTACACTCCTAGCCAAAAGTCTTCAACCAAGTCTATGCAAACTATGGGCTTGGATTGCAGTTTGGGCCATATGAGTCATGTGTGACACGTCAGATTATAATGCTATTGTGTGGTATTGTTTTTGTTTTTGAAGTCCAATAAAAAAATTAAATATTAAAAAATTCATTAAAAATTAAAAATTAAAAAAAAAATTAATTTTCAGAAAATTAAAACCAAACAATTGCTTTTAATTTTTGTGCCCAAACAAATTTTATTTTGAAAATATTTTTGTTTGCTATATTTTAAAAGTTTGTTTTTGTGAAACTTTTTCTAAAATATTTGCCCAGTTTATTTTTGTTCCATTAAGCTCCATAGAAATTAACTTTGAAGCTGATAATCCATGGAAATTAATTTTGAAGCTGATAAGGGGTTTGTGCAAGACATTGATAGGGTTGAGAGATTTGGATAGAGCTTCCTTATTATAAAGGGCAAATTACACCAAAGGTTCTTATAGTTTTTCTCAAATTTCATTTTAATCCCTAATGTTTTAATTTGAACATGTTTGCCCTCCAAGTTTTGTTTTTGTGTCAAATAAGGACAATTATGGATGGAAGTTAAATCTTTGAATGGAAAATGGTCACATGTATTGCACATGACCATCTTTTAAGGACAAAATAGTCTTTTTATTCCCTCTCTATATTTCATCTTTTTTTTCTTTCTTACACCAACCACCACCTCCAAATATGCATAGCCACTAGCCACCACCAAAACACCTCCTCTTCCATACCACCACCTCATCAAAGGAACTTTAAACTAGCAAAAAATCCACCCCAAAATAGTAGCAAATCTCGTCACTCTATCAACCCAAAATTCACCTCCTACCACCCTTGAACCACCATCAGAGTATCACCACCAAACTCTTTCCATCCTGCCACCCTCACCACCCTAAATCCAACTTCAAATCCTCTCATCGAAATCTGCCTCTTCAACAAAGCAAACCATTGAATCCACTCCAACATGTAGTGAAAAACTTTTATATACACAAACACACACACACATATATACACACATAAATATATACAAATTGAAGTAGGTTTGACCAATGTGCTTAATTCTTTTGCTTGTCTCATATATACACACAAAACACATATATTGAATTTATGGGAGGGGGAGAGGGAGGAATGATGGGTTTTGTGCAATTATTTTGCTTTTGTTTCATATATATTCACACACATATACATACATGTAAATTGAATTCAATTTGTGGATTGGAATGATGGGTTTTATGCAATTAGATGTAGACTGATTTGTGCAGAGAGGGGTTGTGTAATGGTTTGGGCAGGGAAGAGAGGAAGAGTAGTTTGAGCAAGAGTGAAAAGAAATTGGTGGACGATAGTTTGATCTAAGAAAGGAAAAGAGGGAAAAGTGAGGTTGTAGGTGAAGCAGATGAAAGGAAAAGTGTGTTGTTGTGTGTTGCCATGTGATGTGGTGAATCTAGTGGTGATATGGGGTTGGTAGGTACACAAGGTTAGTGAGTCAACTTACTTAAAGTGAATGAACTCAATGGGCTAGTGCATATTTCCATTTTTGCCCCTAAAAGATTGTCATGTACAATGCATGTGACCATTTTTCATCCAAAAACTTAACTTTCGTCTACAATTGTCCTTATTTGACACACAAATAACACATGGAGGGCAAATATGTTCAAATTGAAACATCATTGACCATAATGAAACTTGAGAGAAGCTATAGGGACCTTTAATGTAATTTTCCCTATTATAAATTTATATTATTACAAGGACCAAAACAAAATGTTTCCTAGTTTTAGTCAACATTTTTTTTAAAACCAAAATACCCCCATCTTTAAAGCTTCAACACCTTATCCTTTTTAAATTATTTTGAAAATTTAAAAGTTCAATAACTTTTTATCTAGATCTTTGATTTATATAAAATTTGTATTTTTAGAGTTCTCTCATTGAGATCTATCAATAAATTCCTATGATGAATATGCCTATTTTGGGAAGTGAGTTAAAAGCCACTTCCCAGTTTTTAACTCACTTCCCTCTCTCACAAAAAAATTAAAAAAAAAGCCAAAAAGTAAAATTTAACCATCTTCTCAAAACACCCCAAAACTTCGAAAGAAAAAATTGATGAAATTTTCAATGAGTTTACTATTCTCAATCAATGAGATAGTGAAATTTTACTACTTTCATTAACTAAAAGTTGATGAAATTTCACTAATTAAAAATCAGAGAAATTTCACTATCTTTACTAACATCGGTGAAATTTATAGAATATAAAAGAAGAAATATAGTAGAAGGAATTGGGATTACAATAAAAAAGAAAAACAAAGAGTAATTAATCTCTAACACCTGTGAAAATTAAAGTCATTTAGACAAATTTACAAACACAATTTATGTAACTCTTAATTGAGTTCCCCTAATTAATTACCACCTTGTACATTATATCCTTGATATGAAAATGAATCCTCTAAATCTAGTACGAATGAGAGTGGGAAGAAAGAGATGGTAACAGTCATTCTTCTTCGAGTAGGCCCTATTCTCGTAAGATAATTCATGTTCTCAAAACTTATGAGGGAAAAAGATCATAACTTTAAGCGAGATCTCTCATTTCTAACTTGATAATTTATTACTAATAGTCACTTAGACTGGACACATCATTTCACAAAATCAAATTAAATTGTACACAAAAATTTCACCACAAAAATATTTAGAGATAGAATTCAAATCTTAAGTTTGCAAATATAGAAATATTTAAATGTAGAACATCATTTTTGAAAATTTGGTAAATGGTTGGCACTTGGACTATGGACCTTTATGCTTATTAAAGCATGGCTCTAAGGATGATCATCAAATAGAATTTTGCATTTTCAAATATATATAGAGAGAGAAGGGAAAAGACCCCACTAATTTTTCGGTTACTTTACCATTGCTATAGCTTCTAATCAAGATGAGTTTTTTTTGTTGGAAACAAACTGAGTTTTAGTAGTGAGTGACAGAATACAAGCATACAAACTAGTTGGGAACTCCCACAAAAAAGGTAAAATTGTTTTAAAAAATATCAATTTTTAAATGAAGGATCTTAACTCAGATATACTTTTAAAACAAAGTGGCTTAGCTCTTAAAGAGTTTGGGCGTGGGTTTTAGCCTTTACAAAACTTATTTGGAGGGTTTTTCACATACTCACTATTTGTTTTGGCAAAAATGAAAGTTAATGAAAAATAAATTTATTTAAACAAAAAATATTTTTTACTTTTCAAAAGTGAAAATCAATTTTTAGATTAAAATGTTACCAATGTCATCATACTAATTTCGCTTCTCTCACATTTACCACCACACCACCACCATTACTACCGCTGCTACCGTCACCCTACCACCACGCCACCACCTCTAGCTCCAACCTTTGTCTCACCACAAAACATAGAAAAATATTTTCCGCGCAAACAAACGGAGTGTTATTATCCCAACATGAATTTACTGAAAATTATGAATGAAATTTAAAATAGAATGCTAAACATGAAATTCAAAATACTGTACCTTCTCATCTTCAACTATACATATTTTATACTGAACATGAAATTCAAAATAGAATGCGATAATGTGATCAATTCAATGAGGGAATTTTTGCTACTCTAATTGATATCATTCAACTTAATCCTTATTCTGTGTTCTCCTGAAGCTTAAGAAAATCCTTGACTTGAAAAATCATGAAATTATTATCCACTCAAATTATATATTTGATCATCGAACACATAATCTTCCAATTACTTCTCAAGTTGTGGCAATATGGCACGAAATTGATGATGGTGTACATTACAAAGAATGTGACATTATTGTACAAACATATTGTTAATATATATTATCAATATATATTAGTTAGTATTATAAATATATATTAGTTAGTGTTTCATTATAATACTATTAGTTAGCATCATTCATTCCTCAGATAGTGCTTCTCCATCATTTCCTTTAGTTAGGTGAAGCTTTGCTTCGTTGTATAGGTAGTGCGCCCTCTCACAGATGCTTGCTTTAGGCTGCTTTCGGTTCTCTTTGATTTCTCTAATGGTGTAGTCTAATAATGATGTTTGTATCAAACTCTCCTATATAATGGAGTTTTTCCTTCAGGTTTATACACATTGAAATACAGAGCTTTTGCCTCTTTCAATCACTCTCTACATTTCTTTCATGGTATCAGAGCACAGGTTTTCTGCCTAGCCTCTTCACTCTCTATATATATATTTTTTTGTTTGCAGATTGCATCTTTGCATCCAATTTTTGTTTGCAGATTGCATCTCATCTGCTTGGCCGACTGTTGCATTTTTTCGTCCGTCTCTAAAATACTGTTTTCACCACACCAGAGCCTTCGTCTCCTCCGGACGATTCCAACACTACCAGTTTCATCCTCTTCCGCCGTCACACGCGCCCTCACGCGCCGTTTTTGTGCCCGGCGCGTCGCCTGCTTCCGCATTCCGCATCCCACGCGTTCCACGCGTCCTCTACCCGATCCCGTGCTATCGTGCGTTGCGGCATCCTCTGCTAACATAAGCCGCGTGTTACGGCGTCGACGTCACCAACGCCCTACTGCTACTGCAGTAATCGCTTGACCTCCGCTAACATACCGCGCGCCAACGGCTTAACGCGGCGCTTAACGTCGGACGCTGCCGACCGACATCATCTGTTTGATCGACGGTACTGTTTTACCAAATTTGTTGCAAAAAAAAAAAAAATATCCACTCCTTTTCCACTTAATTTCGGCCTTCTGAATTCACCAGTAACTTCCGTTTTTTCAGATTCTACCTTGATTGTGCTATTTTTCCCTCATGGATCGCCCCGATTCCTCTACTCACCCTATTTCCGTTGTTCTTGACAGGACTAATTATGTCCTTTGGGCACAAGCCATGTCTGGCTTCCTCAATGGCAAGAAACTTTGCCGTATCATCACTGGGGATGTGCAAACCGTCCCCAAAGAACTACAGAATCACGCCATCACTTTACCCAAACCCGACCCTATGGGTTTAGCATCAGAATCGCCAAGAATCCGAGATTACCAAAGGCCTCAACAAGAATATACCAAACAGTAGTAGGGCTCAAGGAAACCAATACAAGAAATAACTAGTGTCCATTGAGTGTGAAACTCAGATGTCAAAAACATTTTTATGCATTCGCACAATTCAAACAAGATGAGCTATACAATCACATAGACATTCAAGACGGGACTCAATCCTCGATAACAAGACAAGAAAAAGCAGTCTATACAAAAGGTACAATACAAGAGGGAGACAGGTGGGAAAACAAAACACCCCAAGCCATGGCATGGCCTCGAACCTCACAAGGAGGCACATTGGTGGCTTGACCAAACTGGGACTAACCCACGCCCTAGCTCCTGGCCGTCAGCCGAGAACCTACATATATATATATAAGGAGCTAAAGCCCGTGAATAACATAAAAGCGTAAAGAGGTTATGAATGAATGTCCTACAAGAATGAAATCAATTCATTATACAAGATTTTCAATCTTTCTATTTCACCAATCCGTATTTCAATCAATCACCATATGTGGTACATCCATTAGCCTATAAACAAGAGGGTCCAAAAGGACCGCCTTACTGCATCCAACAAGAATGATGGCCATCAATCAATAAATAGATGGTTCCACGAGGAACCGACAGAGCTCAGAATACCAATAACAAGGTGCTAAGGATGCCACAATACAGCCAAATACAGACATACATTCATTCAATAAACAATATCGATTCCAAGATTCGATTCAAGAATCAAAATATAACCATTTTGAACATATCTTTACACAATCTGTTACTCACAGTGATTGGGCTATCAGTAACTAGAGCGCGTCCCCGTGAGCCAACCCTAAACAGTCAACAAATAGAACACACACTAAGTTTATAGTCGGAAAGGATGATAATTAAATCCCTAAATTTCTCGGTGTGGTTCTATGTCTAAATCCTCATTAAGATGTCTTAAACTAGGCCTAAGAATGCCTAGGATGGAATGAGGATGCCAAGAATACACTTAGAAAGCAATTCCAGAATTTTCAGAAAACAGAGCCTCCGCTCGAGCGCAGGTTTCCCCGCTCGAGCGGACAAGCAAACAAATGTCCCCGCCGAAGGCTAACTTCGCCGAGCGGATCGATGATGCAAGATCTTTGATGCGCGATTTTCCCGCTGAAGGAAACACTCCGCCGAGCGGATCAGAAACAAGTCGAAGAAATATCGAGCATGAATTCCGCCGGCGGCACTTCGCCGAAGTGACGGCCAAATTCTGGAAAATCCAGATTCAACCTCTGAGTTTCAAACCAAGTTTTGATGCTCCAAATTCGATCCTCTTGGGCCCATTTTCTGGAAAACTCTTTCAAACACATAGAATAACAAGTTTTGAAGCTCAATTTAAGAAATCAAGGCCCAAGGGTGTTTCAATTAAATCCAAAATTCAAACCCATTTCATGAACAATCTTTAAACATGCAATGCATGAACTTTAAACCAATTTCAAGCTTTAAATCTTGCTCCAAAAAGCTCCATAGTTGGCAATGAAATGAAATCATGGACTTAATATGAATATGAGCTTGCATGCACCAATTGACCATGAATTCAACCTCAAGAACCAACAAATTCAACATGCATGCAATAATTCTAACATAATCCAACCTCTTAGCACTCTAACTCAACAATTGACATGGATGATACAAAATGAGGCTCAAGACAACAAGAAGACAATGAATTTCCTTACCTAGAGTGTTGGTTTCAAGTCTAGCAAGCTTGATTTAGCCAATTTCCTACAAGTCCTTCAAGTCCTTCAACCAATTCCAACAATTGGAGCTCAACTCTCACTCTTCTCCCCCACTCTCTCTTGTTCCTCTTGTTTGGTCGGTTAGAAGCAAGGGAATAGCTGATCAAATGTTTGCTAAGTGTAAAAGGGCTCCAATATATGACTAAATAGTGGACCACTATATGTGGCAAAGTTGTAATTAAGCTAAGCTCTTCAATTAATCAATGTTTAATCTAATTTAATCATTCCTAATCAATTTTCAGATAAATATACCATTAAATCAGGAATATTCTACTGAGTCCAAAACACTAAATGGTTCCTAATTCGGCCGCCGATAAGGCCTTCAATTAGCAGTTTAAACACATAAACACAAACAGATAATAAATCAATTAAACAGATAGAAATGCAATTCAATAGATAGCCCTTTTCGATTTCAGTTTCAATTCCAATCAGCTAGTTCGGTATCTCATTCAGTTCACTTATCAGTCACAATCAGTTCAGTTTATTAGTGATCAGTAGCTAATTCAGTGGTTTAACGGTAATCAGTACGAGGGTTGTTACAGCCACGGACTCCACTACCAAATATGTCGACCGACTGGAAGATTGGGATAGTAAAAACTATCAGATCATCACCTGGCTTCGCAATACTTCTATTACATCCATCAGCCTTCAGTTTGGTAGGTTCCAACTTGACTCTGCTTCCTCTCCAGCCAAGGCCATCTGGGATTTTTTACGAGAACGCTATCAGACTACTAGTCTTGCTCACCAATATCAGCTTCTGAGCCATCTTCACTGTATGTGTCAAGATACAGCTCAAACCATTAATGCTTTCCTCTCCCAATTGTATTATGTTTGGGATCAGCTCGCTCTTTCTGAGCCTTCATGGCCTCATACTGAGGATGCTGCCTTGTTTACTACCTACCGTGACCAACAACGCTTGGTTCAGTTTCTCATGGCTCTCACTCCTCGTTTTGAGCCCGTACGCGCCTCTCTCCTACATCGCACTCCTTTACCCACTCTTGAGCAGGCCATTTCTGAACTCTTGTCAGAGGAAACCAGGTTTGGTACTCTCTATCCACACCCTGTGGACTCTGTTCTTGCAACTCCTCAGATTCGGAGTTCTCCTTCACCGCCTTCATCACAGCGGTCCACTGCCTGCAACTACTGTCACAACCGCAATCTTCCATCGACTCATCTTTTGGTTCATTGTCCCGTTCGTCTTTGTCGATTTTGCAACAAGACTGGCCCTGGACATCTCCAACAAGATTGCTTCCGCAATCCTACCCGTGCCTCTCGCCATGGTCCCTCCACCGGGAATTTTTCCCGCAGCAACTCTCACCGTTCTGGGACTCCATTTAAACCCATGCCTGCTCCACGCACTGCTGCTGCTGCCTCCGAAGATTCACCTTCCTCTGTCCCTATAGATCCTTCCACTCCGGTCTTCTCTCACACAGATGTTGAAGCCATGTTTCAACATTTTTGGCAACATTCCGGTACCCCTCAATCTACTGCTTTATCTACCACCGCAGGTAACACTTCCTGGTACTTTGACTCCGCTTGTTGTAATCACATGACCTTTGATCCTACTATTTTTACTCCTATCTCTTCGCCTCCTCCTGTTCCTTCTATCCATACTGCTGATGGGTCTCTTCTGTCTGTAAGTCATGTTGGGTCTGTTTCCACCTCTCACTTATCTTTATCCCATGTATATCTTATGCCTGCTCTCACTTTAAATCTTATCTCCATTAGTCAATTATGTGAGCATGGTCTAACTGTTTCCTTTTTCCCTACTAGTTGTTTGGTACAGGACCCTCGGACAGGGCAAACTCTTGGGATAGGCCGTAAGCGTGGACGTCTCTACGAACTTATCCATCTTCATGTTCCGGATTCCTCTCAAATCACTGCTCCTACCACTGCTACCACTGCTCCTCCTGTATCTCCTTTTCAGCTTTGGCACTATCGTTTAGGCCATCTTTCTGTTGGTCGTTTGAAGTCTTTAATTTCTAGTGGTCATTTGGGTACTGTAAGTTATGATGCTTTCAATTGTGTGTCCTGTCAACTTGCCAAACAACCTGCTTTGTCGTTCAATAAAAGTGACTCTGTTTCTCTTGCGCCCTTTGATTTCATCCATTCTGATATTTGGGGACCCTCTCCTACTCCTACTATGGGAGGCGCACGTTATTTTGTTGTTTTTATAGATGATTTTTCTCGTTTTACATGGTTGTTTCTTATGAAAAATCGCTCTGAGCTCAAACAACTTTATTACAATTTTGCTACCATGGTTAAAACCCAATTTTCTAAAACTATTAAGATTTTTCGCTCCGACAATGCCATGGAATATAAAGATTTTGACTTTCTTTCCTTCCTTCAGAGTCATGGTACTCAACCTCATCGTTCCTGTCCAGGTACGTCCCAACAAAATGGCCGTGCTGAACGGAAAAATCGGCATCTACTTGACACTACTCGAGCCCTCCTTCTCTCTTCCTCTTGTCCGAAAATTTTTTGGGGTGAAGCCGCTCTCACTGCTGCTTACACTATCAATTGTATCCCTACACCGGTCATTCATAATCACACTCCCTATGAGCGTTTACATGGCACCCGTCCCCCTTCTGACACCCTTAGGGTTTTTGGCTCCGCCTGTTTTGTTCTTCTCCAACCTCATGAACGTACCAAACTTGAACCTCGTTCACGCCTTTGTTGCTTCTTGGGGTATGGTATTGAACATAAAGGGTATCGCTGTTGGGATCCTCTCTCCCAGCGTCTCCGTATCTCTCGTCATGTGGTCTTTTGGGAACACAAAATGTTTTCCTTTCTCTCTCAATTCCGTTTATCCGTTCCTTCCCCCTCTCTGTGTTTCTTGACCCTTCTGCAGATCTGTTTCGATGAGCTTACTCCACTACCCATGCCCGACTCTCGAGATCGCCTTGCCTCTTGGTCTTTCTCAAGCACCCGCCGCTCTGACGGTCTGATCTTGCTCCTTGGACTCCTCACCTCTGTTGAGTCTCTGCTCCTCCTCCTCCTCCTACTCGACCACACCGGGTAATCCAACCTTCTACTCGTCTTCGTGACTTTATTGTTGGTTCTACTGCTTTTTCTACTTATGAACCTACCTCTTATCGGGAGGCTCGCTCTAATCCTCTTTGGCAGCAAGCTATGACTGATGAATTGCAGGCTTTAGACAAAACTCACACTTGGGACATTGTTGATCTTCCTCCTGGCAAGACTGCCATTGGCTGTAAATGGGTATACAAAATCAAAACTTGTTCTGATGGATCTATTGAGCGCTATAAAGCTCGCCTTGTTGCTAAAGGCTTCAACCAAGAATATGGTATTGACTATGAGGAGACCTTTGCTCCTATTGCTCGTCCCACCTCTGTTCGTAGCCTCATTGCAGTTGCTACTACCCGACACTGGGATCTTTATCAAATGGATGTGAAAAATGCCTTTCTTAATGGTGTTCTTCTTGAGGAGGTCTACATGCAACCTCCCCCTGGGTTTACTTATCCACCTCATAAAGTCTGCAAACTTCAGCGTGCTTTATATGGTCTCAAACAGGATCCCCGAGCTTGGTTTGCCAAGTTCAGCTCTACTATTCATGACTGTGGTTTCACCTCCAGCTCTTATGATACTGCTCTTTTTATCCGCAAAACTGCTCAAGGGACCACCTTGCTCCTTCTTTATGTGGATGATATGATTATCACCGGTGATGATATCAATGGCATTCTTCACCTTAAACAGTTTTTTAGCCATCATTTCAAGATGAAAGACTTTGGTCCTCTCAGCTATTTCTTGGGTCTTGAAATCTTTCATGATTCCACGGGTTCTTTTCTCTCTCAGGCTAAGTATACCTCTGATCTTCTCACACGTGCTGGTCTTACGGATTGCAAGACTGTCTCAACTCCCCTCGAGCCTCAGAGTCGTCTTACACCTCTTGATGGCACTCTTCTCTCTGATGCTACCCTCTATCGTCAGCTGGTTGGCAGTCTTGTCTATCTCACTGTTACTCACCCTGATATTGCCTATGCCATCCATATTGTCAGCCAGTTTATGTCCGCTCTTCGTACCACTCATTATGCTGCCTTAGTTCGTATCATTCGCTATCTCAAGGGCACCATGTTTCATGCTCTTCATTACTCCGCTCGCTCCTCTCTCTAGCTTCGTGCCTTCTCTGATGCTGATTGGGCTGGAGATCCTACTGACCACCGCTCTACTACTGGGTTCTGCTTTTTTCTGGGTGATTCTCTTATTTCTTGGCGCAGCAAGAAACAATCTCTCACTGCTCGTTCCAATACCGAAGCCGAATATCGTGCTCTTGCTGATACTACTCAAGAGCTTCTCTGGCTTCGTTGGCTTCTTGCTGACATGGGTGTTCCTCCCTCTAGCGCTACTGCCCTCTTTTGTGACAATCATAGTGCTCTTCAAATTGATCACAATGATGTTTTCCATGATCGCACAAAACACATTGAGATTGACTGCCATTTTATTCGTCAGCACGTTACTCGTGGTACTGTCCATCTCCATCCGATCTCTTCTATTGATCAACCTGCTGATATCTTCACCAAAGCTCATTCTCCTGGCCGCTTCGTTGATCTTGTCTCCAAACTCAAGTTGGTTGATGTTTGTCCTCCTTGAGTTTGAGGGGGGCTGTTAATATATATTATCAATATATATTAGTTAGTATTATAAATATATATTAGTTAGTGTTTCATTATAATACTATTAGTTAGCATCATTCATTCCTTAGATAGTGCTTCTCCATCATTTCCTTTAGTTAGGTGAAGCTTTGCTTCGTTGTATAGGTAGTGCGCCCTCTCACAGATGCTTGCTTTAGGCTGCTTTCGATTCTCTTTGATTTCTCTAATGGTGTAGTCTAATAATGATGTTTGTATCAAACTCTCTTATATAATGGAGTTTTTCCTTCAGGTTTATACACATTGAAATATAGAGCTTTTGCCTCTTTCAATCACTCTCTACATTTCTTTCACACATGATGGACATAGCGAAATGATTCGCTACTATTATGGCTGCTATGATCCACATAATTCTATTAGATACTCTTTCGTAACATAATTTATTCAACAATACTAAATTAAATGCTACAATTTAATTCATTTCAGTTTTCGAAGAAAATTCAAAGAAAACAAGTGTATGGTTTCAGTTAGAGAATTCTATGCATATATATTTCAAATAAGATGCAATAAAAAATCAATCCTACGTCATTTAGGTCGGCTACTACAACAATTTGTACTTCACATATATGTTAAGCTTGCAAGAGATCTTTGTAAGCGGTATATTGATGCGATGACATTAGTTCAAAAACTTGGCAAGCCTGATATATTCTTAACAATGACTTGCAATCCTTAATGCCCTGAAATAAAAGCAGAACTCTTACCAAATGAAGAAGCACAAAATCGGCCTAATATTTTAGCTAAAAGTTTTAGAACAAAATTTGAACATTTAAAAATAATGTCATTAGAAAGCAACTTTTTGGTCTTGTAGTAGCATATACCAACGTTATTGAATTCCAAAAATGTCGCCTTCCTTATGTTCATCTTCTCCTAATTCTACAAGAGAGATACAAATTAAATTCCCCTAAAAATTTTGATCCCTTCATATCTCCCGAATTTCCATGCAAAAAAAAAAAAAATGAAAAAGTTAGGGATCATGAAAATTTTGTCATGAAAATGATCATGAAAAATTTATGATCCTTGGATTACCTTGATTAGTGTGTGGTGCTTTATTTTAAGTATAATCCAAGGGTCAAAAAGTTTTCATGATTATTTTCATGAAAGTTTTTTCATGATACCTAGCATTGTTAAAAAAAAAATTTCCTTCTATTCTATGGTTACAAAACATATGATGCATGGACCTTGCGGATTATTGAATCCTAATAATGTTTGCATGAAAAACAATTCATGCAAAAATTACAGCAATGCTAGGTATTATGAAATTTTTTTCATGAAAATAATCATAAAAACTTTGTGACTCTTGGATTATACTTAGAATAAAGCACCACACACTAATCAAGGTAATCCAATGATCATAAATTTTTCATGATAAAATTTTCATGATTCCTAACTTTTCCACAAAAATTATTATCCAAAACATTTCTGCAATGAAACTACTATGGCAACTGATGGAGATCTAATCTATAGAAGGGACAATCATGAAACTATTTCAAGTACGAGGGCAAATGATTGATAATTAGGCCCGATTTTGGAGGCAAGCCCACAAAGCAACCGCTTTGGGCCCCCAAAAAAGGCTGAAAGTAGGGCCCAAAATAATTTATAGTCTTATACTAGTCCATTAAAAAAAGGCCCAATTCAACTTTACAAGTTCAAAGTATTAAATCAGTAAAAGGCCCAATCTAAAATAGAAATCCATAAAAGAAAGGCCCACTTGAATTTTAAAGGTTTAAAATCATGTATACAAGGCCCAAATTGAATTATAAAGGTCCAAAAACTTGAAACCCCAATGTATATTCTAAAAACTTGTAAAACTAAGTGTAAATAATTTGAGGCCCAATCCAATATATGTAACACTACGTACTCCTTAGATTAATGGGATTGCTTTTGAATCTCTTATTATTGTAATTAGAGCCTCCTTGAGTGACATTAAAGAATTGATCAATTTGGTATCGCGATGGTAAAGTATAATTGAATCAAAAACATTTATTCGAATAATCATCCTTTGAGTAGTCATCACTCTTTTAACATTTTCTCTCTTTACACTTTGAATCTTGATATGAGACTAGAACTATTGGAAATATTATTTCCGGAGCTTTGATTTAGACACAAGAACAATCCAAAAAGAAGTCCGGATGAGAGAGTTATGTCCGTTTGAAAAATTAGCACATGAGTTGAATTGCATAGTTCACTTGAGCGCAAGAATAAAAGCTCAAGCGGTCTTTTACAAGCCTGAGATATTGGGAGCTCAAATTTATTACTAGAGCTCAAGAATGAGGTCTTGAGCAGTCAGTTCATTTTTTCTTCCCCGCTCTAGCATAAGAATGAACACTCAAGCAATCTATCTGAAAATATGCACATAAAAAGGCCATGTTTGCTTTCTCTTTTCCCTTTCTTTTTCACATACTCTCTCTCTCTCTCTCTATATATATATGATTCAATATGATTGTGTGAAAATTTCTTGATTTTGATGATTTATGAGCTAGAGATTTAATTAAGAGATATTTTGTAATAAAATGGGAATTTTTACTCAAAATTTTGGGAGTGAATATTAGATTATTGAAGAGTTTTATGAAAGAATGGTGGAAAGCCCCCAATTTTTGTAAAAATCCTAAATTTCGGATTTCTAATTAAGAGAGGGTTTTGAGACAACTTGATGCTATTGAGAAATTAAAGTTTGTATTGTGTTGGAAACACATAGAAATGTTGAAATAGTATAAAACTTTGAATTGATGTTGGGATAATAGATAAATATGGAAATGGTTGACATTAATGGAATGTGAATTATCTTATTTTGTTTCATAAATGAAAAGTGTTAAATGTTGAAATAAAAAAAAAAAATGATAGAATATGGATGATAGTGATAATGTTGAGATGATGTTGATGCTAATGATGATAATGGTGATGAGGATGATGTTGTTTTCGATATAATGGTTGTGTTATTTTTACTTAAATTACGATGGAAGTTAATATTTTGATTATGAATGAAGAATAATATGTAATTATTGTAGAATGAAAATTGAACCCTAGGCAAATTATAACAGTGCACACCCATGCATTGCATTACATTCTCATAATTTTGGAACAAGTGTTAGGCTATTAAAAGTATGTGTGTCATTTTGAAAATGCATTATGTGTGTGTTTAGGTGCCCAATTGTCCTTCCGTACTAGGAGGCTGAAAAATGTGAGAATATTATCAAAATGCTGAAGTGCCTAATTGCTTTTCCGTACTTGATGCCGGTAAATGTGGGGTATATTGTTGAATTTTTTGTTGGGTGTCCAATTGCCTCTCTGTGCTTGGTGGCTGAGAAATGTCAAAATGTTTTTGAAATGTAATGGGTGTCCAATTACCCCTTCGTGCTTGATGTTGGTAAATATGAAAATGGCTTTGGAAAATATGACAAGTGCACAATTTCCCTTTCGTACTCGGTGGCCAGTAAATGTGGGAGTATTTTGGGACACACATTGTGGATTTTATCACAAAAAGGATTTCTAAGGTATAATAATGGTTCTAGTGTCTAAGTCATACATGTGTTTGAAATTATACATCGAGTGTTGGTTTTCAAAGGAAGTCAAGAGTCTTGTGCATGGCATTGCATTGCATCGTCATAATCATAATGAATATTTATATATTGTGTTAAGATCATTCCTACTAGGTGTCAAAGCTCACTCTATTTTATGGACTAGATATTCAAATTTTTAGGTTATGATAATGTGCCTCCATCCCATCGAGGAGCAAATGGAGATCTAGTTGGAGCACGAAAGCTCATTTTGATGTTTTCTTTGTTTACAACTATCGAGCATATTTGTCTGGGATAGGATTATATTTTGTTGTAATCAAGGTCTAAGCCTTGAAAGATGTAAGTCCTTAGGGCAATTTGGTTGTCTTCTCTTTTTACTTTAAATTATGCATCTAAGGTAAGACATTTAGAAATTTTGTTGTAGGTATTTGAATGAGAAAGAATTATGTTTTTAATTTATGAGATTGTTGTACATTATTTTATTTATTCTTACACCATATAATGGAATTGGATAATAATAAATGATTGGTGATTATTAAAACGGATCCTTAATTTCTTGGCATTACAATGTATAATACCTATTGTTTGTTGCCTTGTCTAGCAATCAAAATTGCGGAAAAATCCAAAGACTTAGCTTCTAAGCCCTAGAGCAAGCCACATAGACAGTCACCCAAAGATTAATTGAAGTCCAAAGAAGTCCAAAAATTAATTGAAGTTGATTAAATCTTATCTTTGATCAACTATGTCACAAGAAAGATTGAATGGATTAGCAATTTTATCTAATGAAAAATATTTAGTTGATAAGTTGGAATATGAAAGAAGATCGGTAATTTTGCAGCTAAAAACACAAGAATGGTGATGTTCAAGTAATACTTCGTTACTTTTTGTTCACTTTTTTGGTATTCGAACTTATATTTTGGTCAATTTTATTATTGTAAACTTTGTTATATATTTAAACATAATTTAGTAGACTTTCTATGAGTATCAATTTTTTTTTTTTTAATTTGTATTAAAAGCCCCATATTTAGCATTCATTTTGGGTCTTGAAAAACTCAGAGCCAACACTGTTAATAATAGATGGGTCATGCCTTATAACCTTTGCCTTTTAGCAAGATAAGGTTGCCACATTAATATTGAAGCATGCTACACTATAAGACTATCAAATATTTGAATAAATATATTTACAAAGGATATGATAAAATAGCTGTAACATGCCCGGGGGTATCCGTGCGCGTTAAACGGTTTGGACCCTCGATTTCTTCAATTTAGTCTCACGAGTGCAATGTGAAGCATAGATGAGAGTCTAGATTTGACCATTTTTATAGAAAATCCGTTTGATTATAAAACCTTCTCCTAGAAGTGGACTAAATCACTAGATTTTCAAGTCGCCACCTAATATTTTGAAAAAATTAGAAAACCCATGACTCATGCTAAGGCTATTGTTCGTCGTAACTAAGGATGCTTAGCTCGGAACCTTAGATATGAGATGGGAAGGCCATTAATTGAGCACTCCTGCTCACCCGATCAAAAGATTGGCATTTACTAAACCATGATATGAGTTTTATTTTCTTTATATATTCATGTTTCAATTATTAATAAATCCTAAAAGTTACTGTGTGAAGCATATAAGTATAGACTATGTCATTCATTTTGAAACAACTTGATTTCATGTGTTTTGAAAGAGTTTTGAAGATATACAACTTAAAGAGATTAAGTTTACAAACATAAAATATCAACATCATTCCAAATTAAGCAACACAACCCCCATCCACTGGCATTCATACAGTTATATCAAGTAAGCAAGTAGCCTCATGGTAGGATACTAAACATAGTAAGAAAAACACACACAGGTAGGATGCTAAAGCATAAAAACTTACATGTTTGCTGATATCTCGCGAACAGCTACAAAAAAAAGTTAGCAAAATATGCATACTCTTATATACAAAATCCTAATATAATTCACTAATGAGATGAAACTAAAGACTCGATTTATAATATATGACATGTGAATCACCTCAAAAACATGAGGTAGCGCACGTAATCACATAGGAATTGATTAAATCCATAGATGCAAACTTAGCTGAATCAAGATACATGAAACTTGGATGCAAAGCATGGATATGATGAAAAGCAAAATATGATGCTTATGTACAAATAAGGAAAGCAAGTAAAGAACGGGATAGAAAGAAGCGAGGCGAGAAATTATTACAACACTTTCAATAAATAATTATAAACCAAATGTGAGAGAGAGAGAGAGACAAAGAGAGATAAAGAAAATATTACAACAAAATAAAAATAAAAAAAACTTACAAAACACTCAAATGAAAACAAAATAGAAGCTTCATGCGCCTTGAAGACCACCAGAATTTGGCCCAACACTGAAAGACTACTCCACTTCATCTAAAAAAAAAAAAGTTAGCCAGCCAACTAAGTCTGGCAAAACCTGTCTTGTTGAAACACTGAGAAAAGAACAAACAAGGAATATGTAGATGGCTCAACTAACCACTCCCGGTTAGGTCACAATAAAACTAATATGAGACTAAAACAAGAGAACGAAGATAAGATAGAAAGTGTAAGAAAATGAAAGAATTGAAAACTAATCACTTTTGATTAGATTACAACAAAACAACATGAAACGAAAGCAAGAAAATAAATATAAGATAGAAAATGCAAGAAAATTAAAGAATTGAAAATTCATCTTCCAAAGAAAGACTGAACTTCTTGATTTCCAAACTTCCTCTTGATCACCCTCAAGATTGTGAATTATGTTCTCAAGCCTCAATTCAAGAGTTTGGAATTTGAGCTAGAATGATGGTTTTGAACAAATGTATAATCACCCTTTAATCTTCTTCAACTTGGCAAGAGTCACTCTCTCTTTGATCATAGCTTTAGGACTTGGTTCTTGAGTGGTTTTTGCAAGAGAAGAAGAGATGTATAGAGGCTAAGTAACTTCACTATTTTGACAAGACAACTCTCTTGTTTTCAAAGCTTTCTTTTCTTTCTCAAACTCTAATTCGAACTCAACATTCTCTCTACACTTCTTCTCTCAAGTTCATTTCTCCAAATTCAAGACTTGAGCTCTCCTTATGTAGGCAATGCAAGTAGAGCAATGGTGAAAGACAAAGTGGACAACTAATGAGCATTTAGGGAAGATAATGGAACTAATGGAGCACAAATGGAGTTAATAGAAGACAAAATGGAGCATTATCTTCACTGGATCAAGCACTAAGCAATGAAGATTGAGTATACATGCATTTGGTGCAAAATTGGGTTAGAAAATAGGGTTGTGAAGTGCCCCACCCGAGCCAACAAAAAACTAGTCTGCATTATCCTCGGGCGATCAATTGGTCAAATGACCGAGCAATCGACCAGCCAAAGAGAAAGTTCGCCGTTTTGCTTCGATTCAGTTCAGCTTCGTTCCGATTGTTCGATAGGGCTTAAACACTTGGCCAAAGCAGGCTTACGGTTGGAAACAAAGCTTAAATTCCATCTTTTTTTACTGAGGATTTTGTGGGAAACACATTCTTATTTTCATCATTAGGTGATTAAAAGAAAGCGTCCAAGTCTTAGGGCCAGTCAAAATGAAGTGCCTACAATAGCTTTTAACATAATTGCTACACATTAAAATGAACAATTTGATGAGATTGCTCGGTTTTAATAACTTAGATGGGTGTCACCTCTTGAAGCAATGTAGAAAATATACATATTATTTATGAATGGAGTATTTCCTTTATTTATTAGCCTACAGTTATACCTACAATGTTACAAATTTGTTAACTTCCCCAAAATTACGAACTTGGAATCCATAATCGCTAATGACTTTCTTCTCAAGAACAATGTTGACTGGGTTTTTCATTATGAATAGAACAAATAACGAAACAAAAGCTGGTCCAATATCTATATATTAATTTTCCTGAAGATTTTGTATGGTTTGAGAAAGAGAGAATGTTGGTTAAGTGAAAACAAAAAATAGTAATTGGGAGAATAATCATAGCTAATCCAACTGAAGGTGAGCATTACTATCTAATGCTATTGTTAAATCATGTCTAAATACCATCTTTTCGCCAACTGAGAACAATAAAGGAAGTTACATACAATGCTTATAGAGAAGTTGCTCTTCATCGTGGTTTATTGGAAGATGACAAAAGCAAAGAAAAATGCTTAGAATAAACTATGACTTATCAAATGCCTATCTCGCTATGTCAATTATTTGTAACAATACTGATATATTGTAACCCTCAAAATCCAAAAGCATTATTCCTTCCATTTGAAAAAGCATTATTCCATTTGACAGAGGATTTCCTCAAGTATGAAGGTGTGACAAAAGATGGGACACGTTCCAAAGTACTTAAAATCATCAATTCTACACTTGAATCGATGGAAAAGAGCATAAACCAATAGAAACAACATACAAAGAAATAAAAGATGAGATGAATGCTCCTGTATTTGAGTCAGATTTGTTATGTGTGTATTCTCAAAGACAATAGATGATGTGCTTACAAAAACAAAACCTACCTCTTTCTACATAGATGGACCAGGTGGAACTAGAAAAACATTCATCTATCATGCTCTTTTCACTATAATTAGATCGCAACAATTAATTGCTCTTACAATAAAAACTTTAGATGTTATTGCATCTATTTTTCCAAATGGGAGAATAGCCCACTCTCGCTTCAAAATCCCAATTGATCTCAACCAAAAAACTCATTGTCAAATTAGTAAGCAAAGTGGACTTGCACAGCTCTTAAAAGTTGCTTCACTTATAATATGAGATGAAACAACTATGGCTAAGAGACAAGCTATTGAAGCATTAGATGAAATGCTAAGGGAAATTACTGATTGTGATTCATCTTTGGCAAGAAAGTTACTGTTTTTGGTGGAGATTTTCACCAAGTCTTGCCAGTTGGTCGATTTGGTCTAAAGGACTACTATCAAATACTCTATGGATTTTGATAGATTGGAGGATTTGTTAGTTTTGAGTGAGGGTTTAGATAGAGATGAGAGAAAGAGATAGAGTAGATAGATTTTAGAGAGAGGGGTCAAAGAGTTATCAGATAAAATAGAGAGAGATGGGTCTACATATAGTGCAAGTACAAAAGTGGGTTTGGACCCACGAATTTGACTAAAAATGATAACTAAAATGTGCTGAATTTGAACAGACTGCTCGAGCAGTCAAAGCTATGCTCAAGTGGTGAATGAAAGCTCTTAGTATCTCTACTTTCTCAAATAGACCGCTCGAGTGGTCAAATATGCACTCAAGCAATGAATCAATGCTTTTAGTATCTCAGAAAATTTTGAAAACAGAGCTAGAAGGGTTTATGGACCGCTCATGCAGTAAAATTTGTGCTCGAGCGTACTACGCCCATAACTCAGGTACACAAATTTAGAACGTGCAGAACTCTCTCGTCCAAACTCCATTTTGGATCATTCTTGTGTCTAAATCGAAGCCCCAAAAATAAGCTTTGCAATGGTTCTAGCCTCATATCAAGATTAAAAGTGTGGAAGGAGGGTGAAGATAACTCAGAAACAATTATTCGAATTTGGGATTTTTGGTTCAATCTTGCCCAACCATTATGGTAATGCCTTAACCAAGACTCAAATATCGATTAAGAAGGTTCTCAATTATGATAATCAAATAATCAAATATAATTCTATTATATCAAGGAGTCCAAAGCGCTACAAATCCTCCGCATACGATCAAAATAAGAAACAGAGATTACTCTATACAAGATATTAGTGTGACAGATCAAGGTTAAGTTAACAGTAAAACTTCTATATATGAACAACAACATTAGATAAATTTTAACATGCTATTCAAAGGTTGAAGCCAACTATTCTGACAATATGGGAGCAATTCACACAAAATGAAGGAGTAACAATGGCGAAATTGTTAAACAAATTCCCAACACCAATTAAATGCGCCTTGAAGTTTCTGAATGCAACTGTACACTACTATAATTACCCAAACATGCATTCTTTCAATTCCAACTATATTCAATCAAACTTATAGCATCATTATTCAATCACGTTTTACTCTTTTCTCAAAGTCTTCATCGACTTTCATCCTCAATCCCTCAATTCCATAAGCAAATGTCTTATTATCTTGGCAATCAATTCTCCTTAATATTATTTACTTTTCAAAAACACATATTTCACACTTTATAAATTCCAAAATACTTTGTACATGTGCATTGACAATAATGATATTATCAAAATACTACCTTTAAAAAGTTTACAACATACAACTATACCAAAGTCACTAGCTCCAACTCCAAACAAGATCACCCCAATTAAATAGTTACCAACTTTTTTTTTCAACAATAACAATTCATACAAATTAACTTTAAAATTATAGTTTACTAAAAATAACACTAATTGATACTATCATTTTAAAGGTAATGTCTTTTTGGATCAAGACTTTAGTGAATGTTTAAGACTTTTAACAAACCTTTTTGGCATATATGTTGCCCTTCATGTAAAAAAAGGTACAAACACCACACGGTATGATCTATTTCAATGCAACTATTGTGACAACAAAGTTCAAACACAATCAAGGTTATAAATACATTTACATTTTTATCTTATGTTATATAAATAAAAAATGTTTATATTTAATGCAGGTGCAAGTTCAATGTCGAGTTGCAAGATTCCATCAGCAAAGTAACTACAACAATATTTGGAGAGTATGCAGAGAAACTCTTCTAAGTAGATGCTGCCACTTAAATGCAAAAATATGAAACAATAAAATTTGTAACTCATTTAACTTTTAATGTACATTACATAACAATACCTAACACACAAAAAATTATACAATTATGAATAGGTTGGTGAAATTCCCTTAGATACATTAGCTACACTATACACAGTAGATAAGCAAATTGTGTAGCTACATGCATATTTATTTAACAGGAGAAGTGTTTCAACTTGCAAATTCAATATCAACAAAATTCATCAACAATTTGCAACAATGACACCACCAACTCTTGATTTTACTACTGCTTTAGGTTCAGGTTCAACTTCAACTGTAAGATTAATCTCACCTCCAACAAACAAAAAGGCTTGTAAACAACTATTCGGAGCACTACTGGATGGTAATTAGCCTAAAGAAATCACAAATCTTTCAATTATGCTTGCAGAAACAGAAGATGCAAATCTAATAGCAACACTTAAGGGGAAAAAAATGATTGACTTCTCTATCTCTACAAATACATTACTATGCAGCACTTTATGTTTTTGCTTCTAAATATGAAAACTTTATGTGTGTATATACCTATATTAGGGGTGTTAGCCCACCCGATTGGTGTGCTTAAAATATAAATTTTAATTTTGAATTCATAACATATTTACTATGTTATTTAAGTGATGAAAATATTCTTTAGTAAGTTAAGTGAATGGTCTTAGGTTCAAGTCTTGTGCCCTTTTTTTAACTATGAATTTTTATATATTTTTTCTTTTTGGATAGAGAAATTGACACTTGTCGTAAGAGAAGAAAGCCACTTGGCAAAAGAAGAGAAGGAAGTTCATGGACACCAAGTGAGATGTTCACTTTTTTTAATAATAGTATAGATATGCAAAACTCAAACTTTTGAAACTTCTTTTGTAATACTAAGTACTTGATACTCTTGAAGAGGGCATATGTGTACAAGTATATATGTTTGTAATAAATGTGCACTTTATGGTTGACACTGGATTTTAAACTTGACTGAGAAACATAATTTATTGATTTATTGGTAGAACATTATTGTTTTAGATAAGTGTGCATCTTTGATCATAGATGTGAGTATATTTTGAAGGACTTTATGTTCTTCACCTCTATTCAAACAATGTTCTAAGTATAGTTCCTATTTTATTTATATATTTTCATTTATATTATGAATTTCACAAAATTTAGAATGACATTATTCCAAATTATATATTACATTAACTCATGTAACGCCCCCAAATAACAACAACAAATAATCCCATAAAGTACGCTAATTATGCTGAAGCTAATAAGATTTCATTGTTTCATTAATTTATTTGATAATCATTACAAAAGTAACCACATGCATTATCCATTCACAAACCGTAGGTTCTAAATCTATATCATGTGACACAAAGCGATATACATGAAATGAAAGGAAATTCAGCGAAGTTTATACCTTAGTGGCTACATATTTCTAAGACGATATTTGGTTACAACAAAAGTGGGTTAAGCCCAAAACAAATAAAAATCTCGAGGCTTGTACAAAAGATATTTACAATAAAAGAAAAATAAAATAAGCCTTCAGCTTCACAATCTTCCTAAGCTAAGTCCCTGGTGGAGACATACCATCAGTACCTGAAAGTTGATTTTCCAAATAGGGTGAGTTAAAGCCTAGTAGAGTGTGACAGTTGAGTTTTTCGGACCGCTCGAGCAGTTATTTGGTCGCTCAAGCAGTGATCTTCAGCTCCCAGTAGTTGGCTGTTTTGCAGGTGAGATCGCTCGAGCAGTGGAGTTGTCACTCGAGCGTAGAATTCATACTTCTAGTATTTTCACTATAGCTCTACAAAACTTCTAGAATTTCTCTTTTTTTGCTCGAGTGGTGGAATGATCGCTCGAGCGATCGCTTTGAATTTGTGTTGTTCGCTTGAGCGTAGAAAGTTGCGCTCAAGCGGTCTATTCGGGATCAGCCAATATAAAAGCCACATTTTGCTCATTTTCTCTTATTCTTCTCTTTTTTCTCTCCCTCCCCTCTTCATGTTTGAAAACCCTAGCCACAAAACCTTTGATTTCACCTCATTATACCAAGGATCCACCTTAGATCATGCAAGATTAGTGAAGAATGAGTGAGGATCTTCCTCTTGGACCGATTGGATTGCGATTTCGTCGGAGTTCGTGTTTGGGTCTTCGTTGTTTACTCACCTTCTTGAGGTAGGGAGTTCTCTTAACTCAATCATTTATGATTTTGTTCGATTTTGATGTATTATGGGAAGTATGGGTTGATTTGAGTTTGAAATCTTTGATTAAAAGATGTTAATATTTCAAAATTGGGGTTTTCACTCAAACCATTGAAATATTTAGAATGTTTTGGTACTTTGATGATTACTACTTGATGATTTGAGGATTTAACAAAGAAATGAGGAAAACCCCCAATTTTATTGAAAACACTAGAATTGGGATTTTTTAAATTAAAAGAGGGTTTGAGTTAATTGGTACCTTATGTTGAAAATTAAAGTGATTTTTCATGTTGATAAGTGTGTTGGATAAATTTATTATCTATGATGATATTATTGGTGATTTAAATAAATTGAATTATGTGAATACTTAGAATTGTGAAAGGATGTAAGGTAATGTTTTGCATGGGTTGATAGTTGGTAAAGAGTAGGACATGGAGTCTTGAAAATGAGAGTAGTTCATTAGACTTTATTTGTTAAATTATTAGTTAAACTTTTGTGCAATTCAAACGAATTTCAGGATAAAGAGGAAGGTTTAAAAACTCATGCATTGCATTGCATTTCCATGGTGTTGGATTAAACATTGGATTATTTAAAGGTGTGTGTGTGGTTTCGGAATACGTTGTGTGTGTTGAGGTGCCCAATTGCCTTTCCGTGCTCGGTGGCCGGAAAATGTAGGGATGTCATTGGTTTTTTGGTAAAGGTGCCCAATTGCCCTTCCGTCCTAAGGGTCGATAAATGTGGGGGAAATGTTAAAATGATTGATGGGTATCCAATTGCCTCTCCGTGCTTGTTGGCCGGTAAATGTGGAGGTATTTATAAATGTAACGGGTGTCGAATTGCCCCTTCGTACTTGTTGACCTGTAAATGTAGAGGTATTTATAAATATAACGGGTGTCCAATTGCCCCTCCATGCTTATTGGCCAGTAAATGTAGGGTGTTAGGTCCCGTTATTGTCAAATCCGGAGACAAAACTTTGTACTTAATAAAAATGTAATTTTTATTTTTTTGTTCTTCCCGCTCGAGCGGGGCCATGTGCACTCGAGCGGAGATTGGAGGAACTCAGTATCTTGACAGGGCTGCAGAAGTACTGAAGAATGTGATTTCACGCTCGAGCGGAAGAGGAAGCGCTCGAGCGTACCTCAGTTTAATTACACACAGTTTTTGGCCAGTCCGCTCGAGCGGAGAGTGGAGCGCTCGAGTGGAGATCGCGAGTTTCAGAATCCGGATTGGCTTCAAGTGATTGATTTCTTTCAGATCTGGGACTCCTTTTGGTTTTCTATAAATAGGTAGTTTTCTCCTAAAACTTATCTAACTTTTTTCTAGATCTAATCCAAGAATTCTAGAGTTTGGTTTGAAGTTTTCTTCTGAGAGTTTGATGAGTTTTCTTTGATGTTCTTGAGAGAGTTCTAAACTCATAAGTTAAGATTCATACATCAAAGAGTTTGATACTACATATTCAAGAGTGTTCTCTTCGGTGGAATCCGAAGATCAACACGTAAAGTTTCAAAAGGCATTTGATTCTTTACGTAGTCGTTAATTTGATAAGTGAAGTTATGGTGTGGAATCAACTTGAATCGATTCGTAATGACAGCGTGGTGAAAAGTTCTGAAGATTGAGACAAATTATTTGGGTTGGGTAATTTGTATGGTTTCTTTGTAACCTTGTAGTCCTTCAGTAGTGGATTGATTAGTGGCGGTACACCCGTGGTTTTTGATTACAATTGAAGGTTCTTCAATTGTGATTTTTCCACGTAAAAAATCGTTTGTGTCGATTTATTATTTATTCCTAAAAACAAACAAACTAAAATCACTCTCGTAAGTGCTTGATGATTTTAGATTGAGTGTTTTGGAATTTTTGGAATTTGGAATATTTTAATATTTATTTAATCACGAATCACATAGGATTTTTCAATTGGTATCAGAGCGGGTCACTCTTTGTTTTATCAAAACTATAGGAGTGTGATTTTGTGTGACTAGTATTATGGATTCTATTCGTGAAGGTAACTCGACTCATAGACCCCCTTTACTAGACGGTACAAACTATTCTTATTGGAAAGCTCGTATAAGAGCATTTTTAAAATCCATTGATGAGAAAGTTTAGCACTGCGTAATCTTTGGGTGGAGTGAACCTACTATCACAGTTAATGGCATTGATATTCCTAAACCCCTTGATAAATGGGACACAACTGATTACCAGAACTCGAGTTGGAACAGCAAGGCTCTCAACTCCCTCTTCTGCTCTGTCACACCTAAAGAATTCCGTCAAATTTGCACGTGTGAAATAGCAAAAGAGGCGTGAGATATTCTTGAAACGATTCACGAAGGTACTACCTCTGTAAAAAGGTCAAAACTTCAACGTCTCACCTCCGCCTTTGAAACCCTTTTTATGCGCGACGATGAGACGTTTGATGATTTCTATGCAAAACTCAGTGATATCGTGAATTCCTGTTTCACTCTCGGTGAAAAAATTCCGAAAGCAAAAGTTGTTGGAAAAATTTTGAGGTCCCTTCCCAAGAGGTTCCAATCAAAAGTGACAGCCATTGAGGAGGCTCAGAATGTTGATACCCTCAAGCTCGATCAATTGGTTAGAAATTTGCAGACTTATGAAGCCCACCAAATTTCAAAGAAAAAGCAAAAAGAAACTATGGCTTTCACGAGTGCTCATGAGACTGCAAAACCTCCGGAGACTGAATTTGATTTAGAGTCTGAGATGACGGCTATGCTTACAAAACAGTTTAAAAAAAATTTGAAAAAGAAGCCTAATTTCAGAGCCCCTATTTCAAAAGATAAGAGTAATGACAAACCCAAAACTGTTCCACCAAAATTTGCTCAAACTACTGAAAAGAAGATTGTAAGAGGGCCAGGGGTCAAGTGCTATGAATGTCAAGGTTTTGGCCATATGTCCCTTGAATGCCCTTCGAAAAAGAATCGGAAGAAAATCTACACCGTAACTTGGGATGATGAAAGCGGGTCAGAGCAAGAATCCGAAGAACCTGAATCTGGTGAAGATGGGGATAGTGCTTTCATGGCATTTTGGGCGAAGGTTTCTCAACCTCTTCCAAAGCATTTGGAATCAGCTCGTGGTCAAAACTTGCATCATGCTCCCACCTTTGATGAGACTAACTATCTGTATTGGAAAATCAGAATGAGGGCTTTTCTAAGAGCTTTTGAACCAGAAGGTTGGCAAGCCATTGAAGAAGATACAGAAAGTGCAGATAATCCGGGCAATCAGAGAGCCCTGATCACTATTCGTGGTGCAATCTCCAATGAAGAACAGCAACGGGTTGTTCACTGCACAAAGGCTAAAAATGCATGGGAAATTCTAAGCCATTTCGATGAAGGAAGAGATCCACCTCCACCACCATCCAGCAACTTATCTGTCTTGGTTGCTAGAGTGGACGAGGTCAAGAAGAATGAGGAGCAAAGAGAGGATGATGAACTATCTGAAGACATTGATGAGATCAATGGCGAAGAACTACAACAAGCTTACGAGAAGCTGTATAAGGAATCTCTGAATTTATCTAAAACCAACGACGAACTCTCTCTCAAGCTCAAAACATGTGAGAGTGAGAATGTCTGGCTCAAAGGAGAACTCTTGACAGCAAAACAGAATGTCATCAAGATCTCAAGTGACAGGCAAGACTTATGTGGAAAACTTCTATCCTGTGAAACTGAAAGGAATGAACTTCTGAAGGTGTATTCCACATATGAAGAAAAGCTTGAAAGACTTGAGCTGTCACAAGCTGCATTGGAAGAGAAAGTCAGACAGAAAGATGAAGAACTCCGTATTGCTAGAGCAACAATTGCCATGTGGAACAAAGGTTCCAAATCTCTAGAAGACATACTCAGGTCTCAACAAATGGGTTCTGACAAAAGAGGGCTAGGCTATGGTGCGACAGCTCACAAAGGACAGGCCTCTACTTCACATAACTTGAAGACTCAAGCAAAGGGCAAATTGAAGATAGACCAGGTTGATCCTTCTCTTCATCAAGCAAAAGCAGGTAAGATCAACAAAAATGAGGTAAAACCTGTTTTTATTTGTCATCACTGTGGTAGGTATGGCCACATTCGTCCTTATTGCTTTGAACTGTTTGGTAAGGTGTCTCAAAATGGTAGAAATTCTAATACTTTTTGGGTTAAGAGACAACCTTACATGTCTAGGCAGAACACCAAGACTAAAAAGATTTGGGTTAGAAAAGATGATTTGACTTGTTTTGTTGCTTACACTGCTCTAAAAGCACGTGACTCACACATGTGGTATCTTGATAGTGGGTGCTCTCGTCATATGTCTGGTAACAAATCCTACTTCACTTCTCTTGAAAAATATGAAGGAGGAATCGTTACCTTTGGAGATGACGGCACTTCTAGAGTCATTGGTAAGGGTTCTATAAGTGTTGCTGGTCTTCCCAAGCTAGATAATGCCTTACTTGTTGATGGCCTTAAAGCAAATCTTTTGAGCATTAGTCAAATGTGTGATTCTCATCATGAAGTATTGTTTTCAAAAGATAAATGTGAAATTTTGGATAAAAAGGGAAATACTGTTTTACATGGGGTTCGCACATCTAATAACTGCTATGGGATTCTTACTACTAATGATCTCACTTGTCATTCTGCCATCATAAGTAACATTGATCTGTGGCATCAAAGATTAGGTCACATGAATTTCAAAGACCTAATTAAGATAGCCAACAAAGAGCTTGTGAGAGGAATTCCTAAACTGGGTAAGAATTTGAGCCATGTGTGTGGACCATGTCAGCTTGGCAAGCAAACCCGTGCTCCTCATAAGAAAGTGAACAGCTTTACAACCAAACGTTCTCTTGAATTGGTTCACATGGATTTAATGGGTCCTACTCACACTAAAAGCATTGGAGGTAAAAGATACATTTTTTTAACTGTTGATGATTTTACTCGATTCCCATGGGTAAATTTTTTAAGGGAAAAATCTGATACGTTTAATGCTTTCCAGGCTTTAGTCCTTAAAATCCAAAATGAACAGGGTGTTTCCATTGGGCGTATCATAAGAATCCGAACTGATCATGGTCGTGAATTTGAAAATAGTTCGTTTTCGGATTTTTGTGATATGCATGGAATCAAGCATGAGTTTTCTGCACCTATTACTCCACAACAAAATGGAGTGGTTGAGAGGAAGAACAGAGTTGTTCAAGAAATGGCTAGGGTCATGCTCCTTAGTAAGAGTCTTCCTCCAAAGTTTTGGGCCGAAGCCCTAAATACTGCTGTTTATGTCATAAATCGTGTGTATTTAAGGCCCGGCACTTTACAAACTCCTTATGAATTATGGAAGGGTTTGAAACCTAATGTAAAATACTTCAAAACTTTTGGGAGTAAGTGTTATATCTTTAAAGATAGAGAGCCTTTGGGCAAATTTGACTCTCGAAGTGATGAAGGTATTTTCCTAGGGTACTCAACCAACAGTAGGGCTTTTCGAGTCTATAACCTGCGAACTTCATCATTAATAGAATCTATCAATGTGGTTATAGATGACACAGGTTCTCCTACTCCGGCATCAAATGAGGATGACAATGGTGAGTTTCCAATTTTGAATACTAAACCACAAATTCAAGGAGATGCTGCGGCTCAATCACAAAAAATTATTACAGCACCATCCTCACAGGTAAGTTCAAGTCCAAAGAGTGCTCAAAAAAATAGCACTCCTGTTCCTCCTGTCACCCAAAGTCCTGAACTTAAACCATCAGCAAGGGTGAAACTGAATCATCCAGCTCAACAGGTGATTGGGAGTGTTTCAGATCGAATGAAAACCCAAAGACAAATTCAGGATGAGGTATCACATATGTGTTATGTTTCATTAATTGAACCTAAGAATTTTAAAGAAGCCTTGCTAGATGATAGTTGGGTCAATGCTATGCATGAAGAATTAGGTCAATTTGAACGTAATAAAGTTTGGACTCTTGTTCTCAAACCTAGAGACATGAATGTGATAGGTACCAAGTGGATCTTTAAAAATAAATCTGATGAGAATGGTACTGTTGTGAGGAATAAAGCTAGGTTGGTTGCTCAAGGCTACACACAAGTAGAGGGTATTGACTATGATGAGACATTTGCCCCAGTTGCACGTCTTGAATCCATTCGTATTTTACTTGGTGTTGCATGTTTCCTTGGCTTTAAATTGTTTCAAATGGATGTGAAAAGTGCTTTTCTGAATGGGTACTTAAAAGAAGAGGCATATGTTGAGCAACCAAAAGGGTTTGAGGACCCTAAATGTCCTAATCATGTCTACAAGTTAGACAAGGCTTTGTATGGGTTAAAACAAGCCCCTCGAGCTTGGTATGATAGGCTTGCTACCTTTCTTCTTGATAATGATTTTCAAAGGGGTAGTGTGGATAAGACCTTATTTGTGAAACATACTAAGTCTCATATTCTTGTTGCTCAGATATATGTTGATGATATTGTGTTTGGTTCCACTGCTGATCATCTTGTAAAATATTTTTCGGATTGCATGACACATGAGTTTGAGATGAGCATGATGGGAGAGTTGTCTTATTTTTTGGGTCTCCAAATTAAACAGTCTCCTTCGGGTATATTTGTTTCTCAGTCTAAGTATGCTAAAAATCTTGTGTCAAAGTTTGGTCTTGAGTCTGCCAAACATGCACGCACTCCCATGAGCACCAGTCTTCACCTTTTCAAAGATTCCTCTGGTATTGATGTCGATCCTACCCTTTATAGGAGTATGATAGGGAGTCTTTTGTATCTCACAGACAGTCATCCTGATATTTCCTTCAGTGTCGGTGTTTGTGCTCGTTACCAAGCCAGTCCTAAAGAGTCTCACCTTCTTACGGTAAATCGCATCATCAAGTATGTTAATGGGACCTTGGGGCATGGGGTTTGGTTTTCCACTGATACTACAACCGAAATTACTGGTTTTTCTGATGCTGACTGGGCAGGGTGTGCTGATGATAGGAAAAGTACATCCGGGGGGTGTTTTTACCTTGGGAATAATCTGGTTTCTTGGCATAGTAAAAAGCAAAATGCTATCTCTCTGTCTACTGCTGAGGCTGAATACATTGCTATAGGGAGTTGTTGTACCCAAATGTTGTGGATGATGCAAATGTTTCATGATTATGGAATAGAACAGAACACTCTCACTCTTTTCTGTGATAACACAAGTGCCATAAACATTTCAAAAAATCCAGTCCAACACTCTCGCACCAAACATATTGACATCCGTCATCATTTTATTCGAGAGTTAGTGGACGAAGGCCTTGTTGTTTTGGAACATGTTTCTATTGAGCATCAAAAAGCTGATATTTTTACAAAACCCCTTGATCTTCTTCGATTTGAGTTTCTTAGAAAGACCTTGGGTGTAATGGCTCAGTAACTAGGTTGTATCTTGTTTTTCATGTGAGGTGAGTGTGAGTGGTTGACTTACTGTTCTTGGATGTGATAATCTCATTATGATTGAGTTCTGATTTCTTTGCATCAAATTTTATATGAACACTGCTCATGTTACTTACAAGATCTTTTTCATCTTTGTTCATAGCTCATTCTGAATGCTCACACTCATTTATTTCATGATCTCATTCTGTACACATCCTTGAGATAAACTATTGCAGGGGTTTCCGCACAAGTGATCAAAGTTCTCTATGGACCACTGACAGTGTTTCTTGTACTCTTTTAGAGGAATTGACCTATACTGGTATATCATGGGTGATGTTAAGTCTCTTAACCATCTACCATCTTATTTCACTTCCATGGTTTCTCCCTCAGTACATGATTTTCGGGCATTAGGAAAAGGCTACCTCAGAGGCACCAACCAGGCCATCATTATGATTTCATTCTTCTCTGGTTTGGACTCCATACTCTTGAGCATGTATGCCACCAGTGAGTGCCCACAAGAAAGAAAAGTGTTAAAAAAAAAAAAAAAGGGGGATCATTGTCTGAGGGGGAGCTTCCGCATTTACTCAACAAATACCCCGTGATTCCTAGTGGTTTGACTTTTCTTTGTGATGGTCAGTTACTCTTGTTAGAGGTCCAGCCATCAGATCACTACGAGGATTAACTCTAGCTTTGTGGCTCTCAAGGATTGCACACACACATTCTTTATATGAGCTCTCATGTGTGTTTTTGAGTTATGCATTCTCATGATGCGTATGGCTTTGATTTAATACTATCTGTTTTATTCATGAGCTGGTGTTTCATCTCTTTTCTCAAAATTTTTCAGGACTCATGATTGATGGATTCTCGTGTTCTCAGGGTATAGTCTGTCACCTGATCATCTTGCTTGTCACAGGACTTCTTAGGTGTTTTTATTTAAAAAAAAAAAAAAAAGTTTTCCGCTCACCTTTCGGCGTAGTTTTCACTCTTGCAGCAGTTTGGCAGTTCTGAGAGATGGTTTTTAGCGCTCAAGCGTTCCTTTTAGCGCTCGAGCGGGAGTCAGTTTTCATTTATGTACGCTCGAGCGGGAGTCAGTTTTCATTTATGTATGCTCGAGCGGACCAATTTCATATTTATTCCCTCTCTCGACTCTTCAAGTCATTTTTTTTCCCTCTTTTCATTCTCTCGATCTAGGGTTTTTTTCGTATGGCTTACATTGTGGTCGATTTCCTTCTCTTCTTTCATCCTTCTTGCCGATTTGCTCTCTGGTAAGTTTGTTCTCCTCTTATTTTCCTTCTTTCCTATAATTTCGGCCAATGGGTGTTGGGTTTTTGAGTTTTGATTTCGTGTTTGGGTCTAGGTTTTGTGGATTCTTCACGCACACACTCTCACTGTTTCTGTTAGTATTTTAATCTGGTTATCTTCATTTTTTTTTTTGTGTTTTGTGTGTCATTTGAATTAGGGTTTTATTTTGTGTCTTTTTCTCTCTATTGTTTGTCTTTGGGTTTGAGTTCACTGTGCTTGATTATGGGTATGGTTGTTTGGGTCTCTGTTGCATTGTTTTGATTTCTCTCATGATTAATCCTTATGCTTTGCAATTCATCTCTCATATTGTGTTTAGTAGTTATGATTTCATCAATATAATGCTACTTCTTTCATGTTTACCCTGTTTCCTGCCCTTATCTATTATGCTTTGTGATATTGTTTCTTGTTACTAATAATTTGTTGGTCTTGGTTTGGTTTGGTTTTTGGGTTTGTTGGTTTGTTTGGGGTTTTGGTTGTTATAGTGTCTTCCTCAGTCATGTCTACCTCTGCTCCTAAACGCCGTAAGGCCGCTGTGTCTCGACCCACCTTTGATTCTGTTCGGTTTCAATCTGTTAAACAATCCAAGTCTTTTTATAAGTCTTTTGAATCCGTCTGATTACATTTAGAGAGGAATCTTGAGAATACTTTTGAATCTATTCACATTCGTCCGTTGTTTGATCCTCTAGGTGGTGATCTTGTTTTGTCCTTTTAAGGCGTCGAGAACCTCGATTGGGTTCGAGAGTTTTATTGTAATATGGAGGATTCTTGATTATGAGCCATCTTTTACCACTTGGGTTAGGTCTAAAGCCATTTCACCCTGCCTTGATTCGTTCACTCCTTCACATTGGCGGGGCTTTCGAGTACTACCATTTCCCCGTTCCCGACCGCCCTACATGTAATTTTGATGATGTTGCCAAGGAGTTGTGTGGCGTTGCTCGCCATTGGCCTAAAGGCGGTTTGATTAAACAGTTTGAACTTCTTCCGGAGTTCAGACTGCTTAATCTGATCATCTGCGCCAACATAATTGTGACCACCCATTCCTCCGAGGTCAAACAAGACCAAGGTTTCATTTTGACTTGCATCGCCCGACACTGGTCTATTGATCTCGCTTCTCTTATCATCAAAAAGATGATCGGTGCACATGGGCATAAGCAGCTAGGCCTTCCCTATGGTTGTTTGATAAACCGTCTTTTGTCTGACCTTGGCACTCCTATTTTAGACGATGATGAGTTTGTTTTCCCTTCGCGTCCTTTTACCAAGAAAATTGTGTCTCAAAGTCGAGCCCATATTAGGGGGGAGTCGTCCAGGGTTGGTCCATCTGCAGGGATTGCTGCTGGTCTTGCTGAGGAGGCTGAGTATGATGCCGCTGATGCCGGTGATGGTGATGAGGCTCCTGTTCCTCCTCCAGATTTTTCTATTCAGTTTCAGCAGTTTGCGGAGACTGTGACCAGACGATTGGATTTTCTCGATGCATGCTTTGATGCATTTGATGGACGTCTTGGCCAGATGGAGCAGACCCTCGATCATCTTGTTCATCTCCTTCAGTCTCAGCAGCCTCCACCTTCTGATATCTGATTTATGCTTCCCAAACAAAAAGATGGAGAATTTTGGACATTTGGAAGACAGAATTTGTGGACATTTGGAGTTTTTGACATTTGGAGTTTTTGGTACATTTGGACAGAATTTGTGGACATTTGGAATTTTTGGACAATTTGTGGACATTTGGAATTTTTGGACAGAGTTTTTGGACTATTGGACATGTTTTGGTTTCATTGGTGGTACATTTCTTCATTTTTGTTTTTTGGTTCATATTATTTTGTGATGCTTGGATATTCTGAACATTGTGGATATTATGTGAACATTGTGGATATTATGTTGATATTATGGATATTATGTTTTATCTATTTCATTTTATATTCTTCCACAGTTTTGTTTGGTATGTTGAATGATATTTCACAGGTATGCAAAGTTGAAGGGATGTGTTGAACATGAATGTCAAAGTTTCATAACTGTGTTCTTGATCAAGTTGGTTGGTTTATTGAGTTTTGAGAGGTTTTTTTTTTTTTTTCTTGTTTTCACTCCAGTCTAGTGCATGTGTTTAAGGAACAATGGTTAGATAGGTTTTGTCCGGGAATTGACAAAGGGGGAGATTGTTAGGTCCCGTTATTGTCAAATCCGGAGACAAAACTTTGTGCTTAATAAAAATGTAATTTTTATTTTTTTGTTCTTCCCGCTCGAGCGGGGCCATGTGCGCTCGAGCGGAGATTGGAGGAACTCAGTATCTTGACAGGGCTGCAGAAGTACTGAAGAATGTGATTTCACGCTCGAGCGGAAGAGGAAGCGCTCGAGCGTACCTCAGTTTAATTACACACAGTTTTTGGCCAGTCCGCTCGAGCGGAGAGTGGAGCGCTCGAGCGGAGATCGCGAGTTTCAGAATCCGGATTGGCTTCAAGTGATTGATTTCTTTCAGATCTGGGACTCCTTTTGGTTTTCTATAAATAGGTAGTTTTCTCCTAAAACTTATCTAACTTTTTTCTAGATCTGATCCAAGAATTCTAGAGTTTGGTTTGAAGTTTTCTTCTGAGAGTTTAATGAGTTTTCTTTGATGTTCTTGAGAGAGTTCTAAACTCATGAGTTAAGATTCATACATCAAAGAGTTTGATACTACATATTCAAGAGTGTTCTCTTCGGTGGAATCCGAAGATCAACACGTAAAGTTTCAAAAGGCGTTTGATTCTTTACGTAGTCGTTAATTCGACAAGTGAAGTTGTGGTGTGGAATCAACTTCAGAATCAGTTCCGTGACGAAGGCGTGGTGAAAGAGTTACAGAAGATTTAAAGACAAATTGACTGGGTTGGGTAATTTGTATGGTTTCTTTGTAACCTTGTAGTCCTTCAGTAGTGGATTGATTAGTGGCGGTACGCCCGTGGTTTTTTATTACAATTGAAGGTTCTTCAATTGTGGTTTTTCCACGTAAAAAATCATTTGTGTCGATTTATTATTTATTCCTAAAAACAAACAAACTAAAATCACTCTCGTAAGTGCTTGATGATTTTAGATTGAGTGTTTTGGAATTTTTGGGATTTGGAATATTTTAATCTTTATCTAATCACGAATCACATAGGATTTTTCATAGGGGATATTTCAAGATATGTTTTGGGATTTTATAAAAGATGTTCTTGAGAGGAATTAAGGCCCAGGTGTTGAGCCAAATGTGGGTTTAAAGTTTACATTGAGTATTGAATGTCACCAAGGTTACAAGATTTGTACATTATAATGTGTTGTATGAATATAACCAACTTAAGCATATATATATATATATATTTATAATGAGTTAAGTTTACTTCCTACTGGCCATCATTGATCACTCCCTTTTTATGGGTTAGATATCCTAAACTGCTAGGTAATGGAGGTGAACAGTGATATCATTGAAAGGTGACTGAAATTCAACTTAAAGCACTGAAGCTTCATTGATGTTCTTGGCCCATTGTTATCGAGCTTCTTTGTTGAGTTAAGATTTTATTTGTTGAAATCAAGGCCTATAGTCTTGAAGGTGTAAGCCCTTATGGCAATTTTGATGTACATTTTTATATTATAATGTAGTGTAAAGTATTACAATGAACTTAAGGAGGAATCCATGAGAATGTGATAGGATTTTAGTTTATAGACTTGTTTATATTTATTCATCATTTATATGAATGCTATGAAAGTGAACAATAATAAAGGATTGGTAACAAATTAGATGGTATAATTTTCGGGGTGTTACAAAGATACACATAGGGACAAAGATTACTAATAATACACTCAATTGCTTTAAAGGAGTTGGACATCACAATCATTTTGTATAAAATTTATATACAAAAATTCTATTTGTATAACATTACTTATTTTATAGACCAAACAGAGAAAAGAGCAACATTTCTTTTGGGCAAATTATTACTTAGTGGAGATTGTAAAAATTAATTACGGACTTATGATAAAATTTATCACTTCATATTTTAATACTTGTAAAATTTTCTATTATTTATAAATAATTTTTTTAATGGACACTAAGATGTAAATTTCTCATTTCTTTTCACTTTCTTTGGTGTCATTTGGCAAAGTTTACAGTTTACTATATTTTGTTTACAAAAAATAGTAAACATATTTATGTTTGTTTTTAGTAAAAATGAAAACAAAAATAATGTTTGGTACATAAGTATTTTGAAATTTTATTTTAAAAACAAGTGAAAATGAGGACTATAGGAGGTGATTGTCGATGGTTGAAGATGGTGGCTTGAGGTGATTATTGGCAACGAGATGTAATGGCCAAAAGTGGTTGTCACAAGCAAGAGGTAGTTGGCAATGGTTAATAATGTTCAGTCAACTAGTTAAAGTAGTAATTGAAAGTGATTTTCAACAGAAGATTGAGGCCAAAAATGTTTACCATCAGTAAGAGGTAGTTGGTGGCAATGAAACATGGTTAGCAATGGAGGGATATGATAGCCGAAGGTGGTTGATGAATGAAGTCATTGTTGGTGATGGTAGTCAATAGCAATGAGAATGAATGACAACGATGTGTGTTTGGAGCAAATTTGTCGTCCTTCCCCCCCCCATCCCATGTCATATTGGTGGTGGAGATATGTTAGTTTTGTAATTTTAAAAATAAAAAATTAATAAAAATAAAAGATAATATAATATATTATAGATAACAATTTATAATTAATGAGAGTTAAAATATATAATATGATAAATAAATAAATATTAAGTATAATATTTTAATATTATTATATTAAAAAAGTTAAATTATATAAAATATATTTAATAAATAAAATTGAGGCTAGAATGGGAGAGCAATAAGTGGTAGTCAAAAAAAGTAGGAGAAAGAAGAAGAAATAAAAAAAATAAAAAAATAAAAAAATAAAACGAAAAACAAAATCAACTTTTTTATGTTTACAAAATTTAATAATTTTTTTAAACTATTTATAACATTTTAAAAATAAAAACAAAAATCAAATAAATTTTATTTATAACTTTTAAAAATTCTATAACTATAAAAAAAATCATAATAAATATAAAAGTTACCAAACATATATGAAATGAATAATGTTATATATACTAATTAATATATTAAATAATATATTAACAAATAATGTGACATAACAGCTTCACCACTAATATTAAAATGACTATCGAATGGGAGGGTTATTGTTCAAAAAAAAAAAAAAAAAAAAAAAAAGAAAAAAAAAAGGGGGTTATTGTCAAAATCCGGAAATTTTAAAAGATTCTGCCACATCAACCACAAGAGTTGAACCAATAGGCGAATCTGGCACGAGTCGGCCACACTCCCGGAAATTTGAGAACTCTCTCTCTCTCTCTCCCTCACTGTTGGAGTTACGAGGCAAGTTTTCCGACCTTGCTCATGATTTTTTCTTGATTTATTTCTTGTTTAATTTCTCTTTTTCAAATTCGATATGTGTCTTTTATCGTGTTTGATTGGTCGTATTGAGTTTCATCTAGTTTTCAAATGCTTTCATGGAATTTCACGTTTGCAGAGGTATTAGGTTTTAGATTTTGATATGAATGATGGGAAATGATACCATGGTTGTTTGCTAAGTTTGGTTCTTCATTAACTTTTTCTGTTTACGAAAACGAAAAACCCTTTCTGTTTTTTAAAATAAAAATTGCAAGTTTTCATTCTTTTAATGCTAATAATAGACATGGACGCACTGAACTGAGTTCAATACCAATTTTCAACTTTGGAATCTAACTAATAAGCAAATAACATCAAAAATAATTAAGTCCATGCAATTTGACATTTTTTTTTCAATACCCAATTCGAACGAATTTTTCTGCAGATTATGTACATTTAAGTTCCTAGTAGACCTATATTCCACATGCTATTGTAAGCCTTAAAGGGTAATCTTTATTATGAATAATATTTCTAGTTGTGTGCACAATGCTTAAGATTAGTATTTATAGTTAGGAGTTGTTAGACACTGTATGTGGCACTGTTGATGATGTACAAGCCGGTGGCTGTAACTGATATATCCCTCTGGCATCCCGGGACTAGTTGTTGGTCTAGAGAGTTCCAGGATTCATTTTTTTTGTTTTACTGATGTACCCTATACTTTTCGAGTTGGTTGTGTTACTTGTTACTCGAATGTAGTGCATCATTGCATAAGAAAAGATCAGCGTAGTTGTGCTTGGAAAATGCTAATACTCGGTAGCTTCTCCACGTATTGATGTAAACTGCTTGTTTAACTTCTCAGTTCTTCTGACAATGGTTCTGAATTTAATTTTAGTTTTAAAATTTTCTCATTAAGGAACTGGAATTGATTGGTGGATATTTCAGAAGATTTAGGAATATAAAATTTAAGCTTCAATATGGGGTTTAATTTAGGCTTCTCTGGGCATGGTCCATGCTGCCAGTTATCCAAGGATGCCATAAAGGAAAGATCTTTTTTGTTAGTGATGAAGAATATAAATTATGCTTCCTATTTTACCTGTAATTTTGTGTTTTCCATATTATGTTGCTCAAATTTCATGAATTTCTAAATAAGAGTGTTGATCTCAAGATCTCTCATGGGAGTTCTATCTTCACCTCCTTGGGAATATTAGAGCATAAATCAGGCTTTTCTGAATTCTATATTGATGGTATTTCATGAATAAAAAACGTAACATGAGATCCAATTGCATGGTTGCATTACTGGAGCACAATTGTATCTGCATTTTGATGTAACTGCAGTGCAGATGAACTACTGCTCCAGTTGATAATGAAGAAAAAATTACTCCTTTACATAAAATTTTCCCCCCTATTTTCTTCTATCCTTATAAACATGTTCTCCTCCCTTCTAAGAAGCACAGGCATAGGCATGGGCATGGGCATGGACATGTGTCATGACATGAACACGCAGACATGCATATTTTTTAAAAATGCAGAACACGGCTCGAGACATCTACAAAAAATATAATTTTATATATTTATTATATGTCATATTTTTAAATATTTTATATTTATTTTATCCCAAATATTTAATTTTATTAAATTTTTCAACCTTAGGTATGCTATTTTGGTAAATTTTTCTTATTTAAAAAATGGTTCTCAGCGTGTCCCAGCATGTCCGACACGCTTCCAACCCGTGTCTGTATCTGACACATGTCGGACACTTGTATGTGACCTCCGGAGAGGTATCCGTGCTTCATAGCCTCCCTTGAAATAATTTGTTAGAAATTTATGTGATTATGTTGTGTTACATTTTCATATTGACACTTCAATACTTGATAGTAGGTTTCTTTGATCTCATGAATCATGACATTTATGTTCAAAATTTTCAGACAAGTTAAATTGTTTTGGCAGTCTATTTTGCAGGTTGGATGATATTTACTGGTGGTGGATACTGGCGTAGAGATGACGATGGGTTCATCTTCAATTTGTGTGGTTACTAATCTGGCAACACTTTCAAATTATGTAATTAGCCCTTCCCTGCAAAGCATGATGCATGCATAATTTAATGCATTTACTGTGCCCTTATATTTTGAGTCCTTGCATCACAGAGAAACTTCTTCTCTATGCAACTAAACTTTCTTGTGAAGTGATTACTGTGGGGAACTATGGAAGCTAGGCTGCATATGGGTTGTCATCTGAATTGAGCAGTCAAACCTATTGTTCCACCAACACTGATGAACTCTTGTATGCACTGTTCGGAAGGAAGCCACTTAATACACTTGTAGCATAGAGATGAGCTTCACATTAGAACAGGCCTCTAAGAAGTATGGACATGGATATGGATGCGGACACGAGACATGGTGATTTCAAAAAAATGAGTACACAGACACAGCAGGGACATGGCAATAAAATATTTTTTCATATATTTTTATTTGTTATCTAGATTAATATTACATCTACAAACAATTAATATTAACAAAAACTAACTCTAATTTTATATTTTAAAAAATTAAATTAAATTAACACTTACAGTTTATATCTTTTTTCTATGGATGATCTATTAAATATTTAAATTTAAGAAAAAAATAATAAACATTTAATATTCATCAAAAGTACTAAATAAAATAGGAGAAAAGACAACTTGGCATGTCCCAAGTGGGTTCTCGAAGTGTTCTTGGCGTATCCCCTGAAAATAAATTAATTAAATGAGGGGACACGACATGTGGTGTGTCCCATACGTGTCCCTGCCGTGTTCGCGTGTCCCCAAAGTGTCCGTGTATCCAACACGGATAAAACACTTGTTTTGAAGTGTTGATGCTTCATAGAGAGAGTCCTGCTCTGCCTTTGCTTTTGTTTGAGAAGTCAATGTGATTTGTAGCATGCTTCTTTTTGCTCACTCTATTTTCCTTATTGGTTTTCTTTCCCTAACTAGATTCTATCTTTCTTCTTTTGTGATAGATTTGGATGGAGTGTTGTATTTTAATGCATAAGAGAATACAACATGCTACATGCCCAGTCAGATTTCTAGTTCAAAAATTTTGGAAGAAGTTGTGTATGTCTTAAAGCAAACATAAATGAATGATTGACATGTTTTTTAGTTCTGCAGGTTGTAGCCTAAACACCTTTTTAAAAAATGGAGATACCTGTAGGAGAGAACATAGTTATAGATAGAGATTTCAACGGGCATGTAGCAATCGATAAATTAGGTTATGAGATGGTGCATGTTGGGTATGGTTTTGGTAATAGAAATGAGGCTGGAGAGAGTATTTTAGATTTTACGTTAGTTTCTGACTTGGTGGTGGCCAATATTATGTATAAGAAGAGAGAGGAGCATTTAATAACCTCTAAGAGTGGGTCAATTAGGAGCCAAATAGATTACTTTCTGGTAAGAAAAGTGGACTAGCGATTGTAAGGTGATTCTTGGAGAGAGCCTGAACTCTCAACACAGGATCTTGGTACTAGATTTATGCTTTAAAGGATAATACCAAGCTAGGAAGGATAGTGGGTATCGTAGGACGAGATGGTGGGACCTAAAAAGAGATAAACTGGAAGTATTTAAGAATAGAATGGATATAGAAGGCACTTGGGACTTGGAAGATGATGTTAACACTGTGTAGAACTTGATGGCCAATTGTATAAGGAGAATCTCAAGGGAAGTCCTAGGAGAGTCGAAAGGAAAGGGACCCAATTCTAAGGAAACTTGGTGGTGGAGAGAGCAAGTTCAAATAGTACCAAAGACGAAAAAAGAGAGCTTTAAAAAGTGGCAGAAGGATAGAATTGAGGAAAACCTTAAGAGCTACAGATTGGCTAATAGGAAGGTCAAAAAAGTAGTAAGAGAGGCTAAGTTGAAAGTCTATGATGACCTATACATTAGACTAGATAGTAAGGAAGGAGAGAAAAGAATATACAAACTTACTAAGATGAAAGAGAGGAAAATAAGAGATTTTAATCAGGTCAAGTACATCAAAAGTGAGGACGATAAGGTGTCGGTGAATGAGGAAAAGATTAAGGAGAGTTGGAAGAACTATTTTGAGAAGTTAAATGAGGAACATGGATGAAGGTCAAAAGGGGAGGAAGTAGCCAGTAATAAGGAAAACCAAGACTACAGGTTCTATAGCAGGATTAGGAATTTTGAAGTGGAGATTGCACTTAAGAAGATGAAATCGAATAAAGCTTTAGGACCCGATGATATTCCTATTGAAGCTGGGAAATGTTTGTGTAAAAAGGGGGTTGCTTGGTTGACTAGGTTATTTTGCAAGATTTTGTTAACTAGGAAAATGTCAGAGGAATGGAAAAAGAGTATTTTAGTGTCAATCTATAAGAATAAAGGTGATGTCTAGAATTGCAACAACTATAGAGGAATCAAGCTAATGTGTCATATAATGAAAGTGTGGGAGAGAGTGATGGAACATCGATTGCGTAATATAATAGAAGTGTTAGAGAATCAATTTGGTTTATGTTGGGTAGGTCAACAATGGAAGCGATCTATCTTTTGAGGAGGGTAATAGAAAAGTATAGAGAAAAGAAAAGAGACATTCATATGGTGTTTATTGATCTTGAGAAAGTATATGATAGAGTGGCTTGGGATATAATTTAGTGGGTGTTAGAGAAGAAAGAGGTGACAAGAGGGTATATTGATGTGATTATGGACAACATGTATGAAGGTGTGGTGATCACTATTAGATCACTTGCTGGAGAGACAAGTGAATTTCCAATTGTTGTGGGGTTACACCAAAGATCAACCTTAAGTCTTTATCTTTTTGCTTTAGTTATGGATGAGTTGACGAGAAATATTCAGGATGATATGTCATGGTGTATGCTTTTGCAAATGATATTATGTTAGTAGATGAGATTAGAGAAGGAGTTAACACTAAACTGAAGACGTGGAGATAAACACTTGATTCTAAAGGATTCTAAAGGATTTAGTATAAGCTAAACAAAAACAGAGTATATAGAGTGTAATTTTAGTAACAGTGACAATGGAAGCAAAGGAAAAGTGAAGATTGAAAACCAAGAACTACTTAAGAGTGAACATTTCATTATTTAAGATCAATTATCACAACGGTAGGGGAGATTGGAGCAGATGTGGTCTATAGAATTAAGGTAGGGTGACTTAGGTGGAGGAGTGCGTCTAGGGTACTGTGTGATAAACGAGTTAGACCAACAATGTTGTATGAGACGGAATGTTGGACAACTAAGAAACAACATGCGGAGTAGATGAGTGTTGCTAATATGAGGATGTTAAGGTGGATGTGTGGTAAGACTGAAAAAGATAGAATTAGGAATGAGTATATTCGTGAATGGGTAGAAGTAGCATCGATAGAAGATAAGTTGAGAGAGAATAGATTGAAATGGTTTGATCATATATAACGGAGGCCAACAGAGGCAGTAGTAAAGAGATGTGATACAGTGACGGTAGATGAAAGTGTTATGGGGAGGGGTAGACCTAGATTGACGTGGGCGTGTGTAGTAAATAGAGATATAAATCTCCTTAGTTTGACTAACCAAATGGCAATTGATAGAGTCAAGTGGAGGAGAAGGATTCATGTAACCAACCTTATTTGATGGGACTTAAGGCTTGGTTTGGTTGCAAAAGGATTTAAAAAATGTTTAGGAAAGATGGAAATATTAATGATGACTACGTCCCAGAATAATCTTGTAGTATTGTTTTTCCAATCCACTAAGCCTATGTCAGTCTCTCTCTCAAGTAATCCTCTTGTTATGCGTTGACCACCTGTCATCTGTATATACATATATCAGTAGAGCTTTGTTTACCCAATATTGTTAATGAGTCTTAGTTCTCTTTTTATTTTACTTTATTCTGTTTTTTGTGTGGCAATATTCCTCTGTTTAAGCTACTCTGCCTGAATATACAGCTTCTCAGGACCTGCAATTCAATTCTGTTAACATGTTTGCTGAGCCTGGGAATATTCCTCATTTACAGGCCATTCAGACAGCTAATACCTCCAATTTTAGATCCACCAACTTTTTGGGGAAGTTCACTTATCAGCCATCTATACTTCACTTAAAAGAGCGAGTTTCTAGGGATAAAATTGCTCAACTCTTAGAAAGACACAGAAGAAACCGATCTCCGACGACGATTGTCTTTGCTATTCCAAATGAGAATGATGAAGCTGAAAGAGGCATTTCTTATACTTTCACTGATGATCAGATGCTTACAGATTCAGAGAATAATGGGAATTTTAAAGATCCTGGGGATGAAGTTGTTGCTAGCCTATCACAGTTAGGATCAGGCCTCTCTCAAAATGCTGTTAGCCTGGGGAACCAAGCAGACCTTCTTGATAAGCTAAAGGCTGTTCAATTACATGTATTAGCAATGGAACAATGGAATGCTTCTCGACTTAAACTGTGTCACAGGTACATCTATACTGTTTCATGGCTAATATAATGGTTAATGTTGATGGAATTTTTTCATCATTATTCATAATCTCCTATGGGTTTTTTTAACTGGAACAACTATTAAGCATGTATCACCATCCATTGATGTTACCCACCATCTCTTTAAGGAATGTTTAGACTGAAATACTATTTAGTTATTGATAGATCTATTTATTTATTATGTCTTATTTCATGCTTTATGTTTGCCACTAATTGAAAGTGCTTGATTCGTGGGCCCTCGTGGAAGTGTTGTGGCCTCAGAATTTCACAATCTCTTGCTTCATATTGCTAATATTGAATTCATCTCCTAACTATTCACACTTGATTGCAATATTGCTGTGATGATTAAGTTGTGCTCCATATCCAAGGTGTTTATTGATTCAATGCTTTTTGCTGACAACATATGAATGTTTGGAGACTTGTAATGCTGACAGGTAATATCTTATTATGTATGCTTAGATTTCTTAATTGTCTAATAATTTTGTCAAAAACATGATGTCAATGAAAGTTTAAAATATTGGGAGGTGAAGAAACTAGAATGCATTGTAGAAACAAATTCCAATATAATGTTTTTAATATTTTTTTCTTCTTTATTATTTTATTTGTGTGGTGTGAATTTGCAAGTGTCTAATTCATGGCTTCCTTGTAGCAGAAAATATTTGGTGAGTGCCACAAACTTAATACATTATTTGGCATTAAAATGCCTTGATGTTGAGCAGCTTAAAGAAGATCTATCTTCCATTGGACTTCTGAATTTAGAGACCATCAATTCCCATGTCCTTGCAAGTCTTTCTGCTGGTACCCAGATGTTAGAAAACTTGAAATCTAACTCTTTAGATAGAAAAGAGAGTGTAGTTGAAGGGATTTTCACTCCAAAGAGTTTGGATATACAAAAAAAGGGGGAATTCACAATTAATGTAATGAGGGAAAAGGCCTGCTTTAATAAGGAGTCACTATTGGGTCCACTTCAAGAAGAGAGAACTACTCATATCATGGTAACAGTTGGCCAGGAAGTGCTAGAAAGTGAAACACTTATAACTGATCTTGTCGCAACTGGAACCACTATTATCCGTATCAACTGCGCACATGGAAACCCAAGTGTATGGAGTGAGATAATCAGAAGGGTGAAAGAAAGCTCTCAAATGCTGGAAAAACCATGTCGAATTCTCATGGATTTAGCTGGACCAAAGCTCCGAACAGGTAAGCTGAAGGCTGGTCCTTGTGCAATGAAAATATCTCCTAAGAAGAATGCTAGAGGAGAAGTGATCTTCCCCGCTCAAGTTTGGTTGTGTCCCAAACAAGCAGGCCCCCCACCTGCTAATTTATCTCCTGATGCTGTCATCTCTGTAGATGGCCAAGAATTTCTCAGTAAGCTTGAGTTAGGTGATGCTGTGAAATTCTTTGATGCTAGAGGAAAGCAAAGGATATTAAAGATCTCGCAGAAGTTTCCTGTGTTTTCTGGTGTTGGGTTCATGGCAGAGTGTTCAAAGACTGCTTATGTGCAGTCAGGAACAGAATTGTATATTAAGGGAAAGAAAGGGAAGTTCACAGTAGGACTCATGGTAGATATCCCTGCTGTAGAGCAGTTTGTCAGATTGAGAGTTGGAGACTTGCTAATCATATCTCGAGATAGCTCAGATGATCAAATTGCATCAACTGGAGCCACAATAGGTGCTCACAAGATAACTTGTTCTTCTGGGTATCTTTTTGATTCAGTGAAACCTGGACAGCCCATTGCTTTTGATGATGGTAAGATATGGGGTATGATACAAGGAACTAGTATTTCGGAGATTATTGTGTCAATCACTCATGCAGGTCTGAGAGGTACTAAACTTGGCTCAGAAAAGTCCATTAACATCCCAGAGAGCAATATTCGGTTTGAAGGCCTCACTTCAAAGGATCTGAAGGATCTTGATTTTGTTGCTTCTCATGCTGATATGGTGGGGGTATCATTTGTTCGAGATGTTCGTGACATCATCGTGCTTCGCCAAGAGCTTGAAAAACGGAGACTTCAAAACTTGGGGATTATTTTAAAAATCGAGACAAAAGGAGGGTTTGAGAACTTGCCCCTTATGTTATTGGAGGCCATGAAGTCCCCAAATCCTTTAGGGGTTATGATTGCCAGAGGAGACCTGGCAGTGGAGTGTGGGTGGGAAAGGCTTGCTGATATACAGGAAGAAATTATATCCATTTGTAGTGCTGCTCACATACCAGTCATCTGGGCAACTCAGGTGCTGGAGTCGCTTGTCAAGTCTGGTGTGCCCACAAGAGCTGAGATTACTGATGTGGCGAGTGGAAGGAGGTAAGTAGATGTGTTGATGCTTTCTTATCTTGATTGTCTGATGCTTCATTTGTTTGCTAAAAAAAGAGTGGGATTAATGTTTTGCAACACAAGATATCTGAATATTTTGGGTCAGCCAAAGCACAAAGCACAATTCAACTTAGCCTAATGTGTTGAATTTATTGTTTTAGACATGAAACATAAAATCCAAATGCTAATTTTTTGCTTGTACTTTGCTCGTCCATAATTGAACAGATAATTATCCTAAAGAAGTTATCCTTTGGAAATTGAATTTTTTTTTTTTTTTTTTTTTTTTTTTTTTTTTTTTTTTTTTGACTAGATGAACATGCAAATTTGTTGATTGTTATCATTGCAACCAATTTTGACTTGTCCAATAACGGCGACTTTGCATAGGAATTGCAAAGGCTAGGTCTTCAGACTCTGTTATTTACCCATTGCTCATAATTGACAGGCAGCACTACTGTGTCATGTGCCCCTTTTATATTTCTTGGTTAGGTTTGGAAAGCTATCATACCTTATAGCTGAATAAGGACAACAATTGAGGATTACCAGTTTTTCTTGGCAGGTCAAGTTGCATCATGTTGAACAAAGGGAAACATATCCTCGAAGCTGTATCGACATTGGATAACATTTTGCATGGCAACTCTACAAAGGTGAAAGCTGAATTAAAGCCTCTGATAATATCCAATCACCTATTTTAATTCATTTTATCGTCTCAGGCTATTTTGGTTGTGTTCCCACGCTGTCTGATTTCCATGTATGATAACTCCACCAAGAGTTTTTTTTTTTTTTCCTATGTAATCTAGGAAACTTAAGGATTGGTTTGGATTGGTTTGGTTTGGTTTGGTTTATGTAATCTAGGGAACTTAACAATATTTTAGATACCTGAGGCTCTGTAGATATATAATTTTTGTAATCTAGGGAATTTTATCCACTTTTCGGATGGGTTTGTGGATCTGACGCAATTTTGCCAACTCAAATGGTTGAGGGTTGCTGCTGTGGCCCAAGGCACAGCAGCACTGTTGTGACTTGTTTTTCGAGTTTTTTGTGAGTTTATTTTAATTATTCGAACCGTTTATATTGTAGGATTCATTGAGCATAACATCTATGAAAAAATTATATTAATCGGATATCTGTAACCTAATGATCAAGTCTTAATTATTTTTAAAAAATTATTAAAATCTTGCTGTGTTACATGGACTCTTCTATTTCTTGCACGGTACTCATGTCCACCGGATATAACATGAGTAAGAGTGTGGGATATGTATCCGATACTCGTACCCAATGTAGACACTCAAATCCTTTAATTTGTGACAATACATAAAAAAGAAGAAACTCACATTTGTTAGTAAAGAAATATTTTTATCCTCACAAGAATTAGATATAAAAATTTCATTTTTTTTTATCTTATTTAATTTTTAGTATATTTTTACATAATTTACAACATCTCATCTAATAATATTATGTAATATGCAATATATAGCATATGAGGTGTTTCTGTTTTCATATCCAAATTTGGATATGTATTCCAAGATCTTAAAATTTAAATTTATAAGGGTCTGACACGTAATACTTATACTCGAGTCCATATAACATAGGTTGTGAGGTTACAGATATCCAATCAACTTAAATTTTTATATGAATGATTTACTCAACGAACCTTGCAATACGAACGGTTTGGATCATTGAAAAAGATTCAGGACAAGGCCCATAGGAGCTCACAGATCCCGAACTCCACTATTCCATAGTTTTAGAAGCAAAAGTGGATCTGCTTAACCAGTACTGGCAGCAGCTGCATAACAATGAAATTGAAATGCATCGGCTTAACCTCAACAATACCGAGGAACTGCAATTGCAAGACCGAATTCACAAACTATAGCAAAAACGCAATTCTCTTTCGAGACAAATAGAGTAGAATAGCTCCAGCTGAGAGGTCATAACTTTTGATACTAGGTGGCTAGCATTACAACCATTATCCTGGGCACTTAGGCCTGGTTATTCCATTTCAGTAGCACTTATGTAATATACCTCAGGGAAGAATGCCTTGTATTATAATCTGCCAATGTTATCAGGGCCAAATTCTGGATTCACAGTTAGTTGCCATGTGCTCATTGTCAAAGCAAAATTACAGCCAAACGAATGGTTTAGTTGTAGAAACTTGAACCTGCAACAGAGAACGAAATTTCAAGTTCTCCAATTATTATCGATGATCATGGAATGGCATTCTTTGGTCTCTGTTGCTGCAAGTCAAACTCACCCTGAATTCAGATTCATCACAACTAGGGTCGTAACATAAACTAAACTAATCAAGTTCAACTTGATAAAAATTCGTTTGAGATCACCTCATTAAAACTCGTTTGAAATCAGCTCATTTTGTAGACAAGCCAAGTTTTAATACATTATAAAAGTTTGCCAAGTTTTCAAATCATGTTTGAATAACTCTTGCTACTCAATTTGACTCAGTTATATGCACCAAAAAAATTTGAACTGCTCAAGCCTGGCACATGATTGACTTGACTATAGCTCATTTGAGAGGTAAACAAGCCAAGTTTAAACATATTTTGAAACTAGTAAAGTTTTTAAATCAATCTTTAACAATCTACCAATTGACTTGATTCGGTTCATTTACCACCCTAAGCCACAACACATACACACCCTGAAGTATTTTTCTAGAGGACTACACTTCAACTTCCATAAAAAACCAATCCCAGTGATCCATAAATTTGTTTGGAAATTGAAACTTATTTATCACTAGAAAAACAATTGGAGTTCTCATATACAACGCAATATACATATACAAACAACTGATACAATCGACTAACTATTTAATCATGTGTGCGTCCAATGCCACACTTTGAACAAGATAATTTGGTAAAAACAACAAAAGAAATTTAACTAAAACTACTTATCTTCAGCAGTAAAATCAGGCTCTGCTGGCTTCTGAAGCAGCATCGGCTGTCTTCTCTCTGGCAACCTTGCTCTCCGTGCGCCATTGCGCCGTAAAGTACGAAGAGCATTAGCAGCAAACCGTGACGCATAGATGGTAGCACCCAAACTAGGTGAGCTCCCACCACCCATGGCTAATGCATCTTGCAATCTATTTTCCTCTTCCCGAAGAGACTCTTCAAGCTTCTTTCTACAATGGCGGCGCCACGCTGCTTGTATAAAACAAGCTGCCCAAGTCCTCCATTGATGTGAATAAAACCTAAAAGTATGTCGGAGCTGCTTGCTGTGTAATCGCCTGAATTGAGAGGCAACAAACTTCAAATCATCCGCCGTTAGGGAAAATGCTTCAACTTCTTTGAGGGCTTGAACAGTTCTTGTTGAGATTGGGAGGTTAGACGAGGAATGGGGATCAAGAGCCCAAGTTAGAAGTTCTTCTCCACAAAAGTCACCGGCTTTGAGATAATCTGAATTAAAGAAGCCGGTCCTTCCGCCATTTGTGGTCACAGTCAATAACTTTCCCCTCATTATGAACAGCATCTCATCGACTGGGTCCCCCTCTCGAAGAATGTAGCTTTCTTCTGTGTAGAGCACCGGTCTTAGACAATCACACATTGCATCCAACAGTTGTTCGTCCATTTTCTCAAACATTGGCACCTTTTATAAACATTCCAAAAGAATGAATTAGATTTAATTCATGATCTAATAATCGTGGAAGTCTATCTAAAATTGCAGAAAGAATAACCAAAAATGACCATTCAATGACAGTATTGTGTGTTACTCTTTCTCTTGATCCCTAGAAACATATTTCTCTAGTTAAAGAGTAAGTTATACTTCAAGATTAAAAAATGAAAATTGCCTTATCTAAGTAAATTGTGTGATGACCTATGCTCATAAACTCCAAATAGGTTTTGTAGCATCCGGGTACTTGACCGAAGACTGTAAACCTTCCAAACAGTAAGAAAACAAGACATAATAGATCCTATCCACAAAAATAGGCATTCAATTGCAATTGCACCTAATTCTTGGTACTAGCTATTCTAAACTCTAATTTAATGGCTGAAATAGGATTATCAATTAATAAGACAATTTAAGAGTGCAAAATAGAAAGCACAAGCCCACAGGTGTTGAAATCACCAATGAGAGTAAAAAAGAAAATTCAAAAAACAAAAGGCAGGAAAATAACAACCAGGAATTAATTTAGCTAAATTGCAACCTGAATCAAAACAAAAAGGCAGGAAAATAATAACCAGGAATTAATTTAGCTAAATTGCAACCTGAACTCCATTCAGACAACAGACCTGTAGCAGCCAAGGCTGAAAGCTACAGAAAGAAGATATACATTATATAATCAACTATACCATTCTCACTTCTTGGAAGGATGCATATAAAAAACAGTAGGAGAGAAAAAATGATAATTGAAGAGGCAAAAAAAACTCACTCTCATGAGCAGAGATAAACAAAGATGGCGCTTTATGTCCCTCCTCAGGTCCTTCGGAAGATTACAGATCAGATTCTGTTCATCAACACCTCTAGTTTCCTGCCATTTGTACTGTTCATACCGTCTAATTCGCTCCCGCAGATTTTCAGGGAGCAAACGGTGGGACATCCACTGTTCTGCATCTCGCCTTTTGACTCTCATCTCCTCCAATCTTACTGCCGTGGATTGCAAATATGTCTGTTACACCAAAAGTAAATTATTTAGACCATCAAACTAGGACTGCCACAGTTTTTTTATCCTACCAATCACTTGACCCCCTAATAATGTAAATCAATCCCATTATGGACAGTTATTTAAGACTCCAGCTTATTGGTCTTCGATAAAGATGATATGGCATCTAAGAAGCACAGACATGGACAAATGACACGACACGGATACGCACACACTAAAACAAAAAAATTCAAAAAATGAACAACACGACATGTGGGGAATACATGCAAAATTTATTTTTTACTATATATACTTATTATATGCCATCATATACATAAATATTTCATTCATTTAAAATTAGAATTTCTAAAACTAAAAAAAAGAAATGAGCAGGTACATATCTACATTTTTTTTCTTTTTCATTAGATAGATCTCAAGTCATTTTGTCCAAACTTGTAATGTATTTCATGTGTGTCTTAAGCGAAGGACATGTGTCCCCTAACTGTACGGAGCGTGTCCTAGTCTAAAAGAAATTTTAAAAAATAGTAGAACATGTTTGGATATATGTCTGACAAATGTCAATGTCCAAGATGTGTTGGACATGAACATGCTACCTTCTTAGAAGTGTTCATACTTCTTAGGTCCATATCTTTTAAAAATAAAAATGTTAGGAAGGGAGCTATATCAATATCAAATGATCAATAATGTTGATATTGTGTACAAAATAGACACCATATCTATCCATTTCCTTTCAGGTAGCATTCAAATACAAAATTGCGGAATGCTTATAATTAAAATTACAGAATCTGTCATCAAAGAAACATCATTCTAGCATGGCAAAGACTATAAATATTATCACTGGAATTTTCTAATTTTTGTTTTTACATTCTACTACTACTATAATCTAGCATTTTCTTATGAACCCTCTTCCCCAACTAACTATTTGAACCTTTTTCAGTTTATGAGTTTCTAACATTCAATGGCTTTTATTGAACCTTATTCTTAATCTTGTTATTGTAGAAAAAATAAGTTAAAATTAAATAAAATAACCATGATTACACAAAGGGCCTCCTACACCTTGGGAATCCTTTGACCTTTGTTTACTATTAATTGATATTTAATATTGTTATTATTATTATTATTGGTAATTTTGTAATTTTAATTTGGTTAGAACCATTGTTATCGTCTCTTAATTTTTCTGAATCATGTATCATATCTTATTGCGTATCGTAAGATACTTTAATACCATTAGAAATAGGAATATAGTTATAAAAAACAAATACCTTATGAGAATAAAACACTAAACAATGTATAATTATGTCAGTTGCAAAAGCAAAATTTCTTAAATTAAATATTTACATGCAGTGATAATACAAGGCATAAATTAATAATGCAAGATTCTTAAACCATACAATAGATATGTCAAAAATATCGAAAAATAAACTAAAAAGTATCATTTTCATCTCAAAAATAGCTTTTTTTTTTAAATAAGTTAATGAAAATTTTCAACAATATTAATTTACATAAAATAATTTGAATATTTGTTTTTTTAAACTTGCTAAAGAAATTTAAGTATTTATGTATCATACGTATTGCATTATGTATCGCGTATCGCATTATGCATCACGTATCGTATATGTATCGTAAGATAAATTTAATTTAAGATACGTATTGATGATAGTATCAATTTCCTTTTGAAAGGTATCGAATCGTAAAATACGTATTGTGAATTGTAAGATACTGACAACATTGGTTAGAACCTTATGCGCATTTAGAATTGCATACAATTGTATTTAATAAGATTGATTTGTTTGACATCAATTTATGAATTCTTGTTTTGCATTGAATTTACTTCCAAATTGTTTATTTATGTCCTTTTACATTACGGAATAAGATGTTTAAACCTATGGCTTCTATGAAAAAAGATGTGTAGAATAAAAACATGTTCAATTATTTTATTTATTGAGTTTGTATAATCATTTGTGTAGGTTTTACTTTTTGTTTTCAAATATTTCAATACATATCCTCTATTTTATTTTATTTTTCCCTGAAATATTTCTATTTCCAAGCTAACTAAAACAACACATCAAGATGAAATTTTGATCCTTGACTAGATGATGCCGAAACAAAAGCATTTTTTCTTTAGCATTTGAAGAATAGATGATCTGGTGTTATAGTGACTCAAAATTTTGGGTCTAATAATGTGTGCCCCATGACAAGAGTTGACTAAGTCACAATCTTAACCCAGTTTATGTTGTTCCCTGCTAATAACTTAGACACCACAGATTCTCATGTTCACATGCAACAGACTGAAAGCAACAATACAGAAATGTTCAACACCAACCTGCATATTTCCGATAAGGAATGAAAATAACACCAAGCCAGAGATGGAAATGAAAACAGCGAAGCAAATTTCCCATACATAGGTGCTTGTTTTGAGGTTTTGACCAAGAGAACTGCAAAAGTTAACAAGTGAAAACATGATAACAGACTAATTTTATAAGTAATCAACAAGGAATGAATTTCCATCAGTAATCATATGCATACAAAAACAAAAGTATCTATCTATATACATAGATATACATGAAATGTATATACTATATGCATACACATATACATGTTAATGCAGAAATATCAGCAACAATCATCTATTTATGTGTAAAAGTGTGTGTGTGTGTGTGTGTGTGAGAGAGAGAGAGAGAGAGAGACTCGGCTTCCATAAGACTGTTTGGTTTCCATAACTGAGTAGATTGCCCACAACACTAATTTCCATGAGCAGAGAAGCACATTGAGATTGATTGTCGCTTTGTCCGTCAACATTTGCAGTCCGACTCTATCTTGCTTTCTTTTGTCTCTTCGGCTTTGCAACTTGCTAACTTCTTTACCAAGACTCACACCACTACTTGGTTTCAATTTCTTTTTGGCACACTCTCAGTATTTTCTGCTAAAACACCTTGAGTTTGAGCGGGGGTGTGAGAATATTGTGAGCATATTAGGATTTATGTATATATGGTAGTATATATGTTTTGTATATGTTTGGGATTGAGTAAATATTCTACTAGTTTCCTTTTCAGTCTTAGGATTAGTTTGTTATATAAACCGATGTACTCTTGTATTTTATACACAATTGAATATACTATTCTCTTCAGAAAACTTACAAATTTGTGTCTTATCCTTGCACACAAGTGTCAAGAATTGTAGCTGCCCTGAGAAACCAACAACCAGTGCAAAACCTCAAGAAATAAAGACAGACCAGGAAAACAACTCTCAAGAGCTATGAAGCACCAACACTTCAAAATAGGTGCCATAGCCGTGTTGGAAACGGAGATGGCAGGAACATGCCACAGGATGTGTCCATTTTTTTAAATAATTTAGTTTGTCAAAAGATACCCCAAAGTTTTGAAAAAAAAAAAAAAAACTCTTTAATATAGTTGCACTAATTATGAATATTTTAAAAATATATAGGTTCGGCCCCCTAAGATTATTCTCATAGTTGTAGTCCAAAACCTATTTAGAGAGAGATTATTCTCTCTCTCTCTCTCTCTCTCCCTCCCCTTCTTCTTCCTTCTTCTTCTTTGTTTTGGTTCTCTCTGCTCTTCTCGTTCTTCTTATTTTTCAATTTTTCCTATTTTGTTGTTTCGGTTCTCTCTTCAACTTGGTCTCTATTTTCATTTTTTCTTCCTCTACTCCAAATCTATTCCAAAACTTCTTCTCTTCTTATTTCTCTATTTTGGTTTTATTATTATTATTTTTATTCAGCCCTTAAAGAATTGAATAACCGGTTTAAGGATATGACGGAATTACTTGTTCTTGTTATATTTTTCATATTTTGTGTTGATAGGAACTGATATTGCATTCCATACATTTGTTACAAAATTTTTTATTACATACACAAACCATGGAGCCTAATGCACAAGTCTCTATCTATAATAATGCCCCACTACCTGCTGACCCAAGTAACATGTAGATCCACCAACATGACCCCAAAACTTAAGCCCAAGTTACTTAGTAGTAAGCTAGTAGTGCCTTATACACCCAAGATCACCCATGCAAACTTCCAATGTGGGACAGGGTTGTTACACTATCTTATCTAAATTTAGTTTGTTTTTTATGTTAAATTAGCGTTAGTATTCATTAATTTTGATTGTTTACAAATGCAATATTTATATAAATAGAAAGTTTATTTATTTATTTTTGGTCGCCCATATCATGTCTTGTCCTGATTTTTGAAAATCGCCATGTTCCATGTTCGTATTTGTGCTTCCTAGCTCAAAAGTTTACCCCACCCCAAGTAGAACCCTTTGGCCACCAAGTCTCTCCTAAGTGGAGGTCTTAGGTTCCACCCTTAAGAGTGAAATGGGAGGCAAGACTTAAGTGCTTGCAAGGAGAGGTTGGGGAGTTTAACTCCCCCAGCTGCTAATCTAACAACTAACCACTGACTTTCGCCGATCAAAAGGAGTTTACCCCAAGTAGTTCGAAAACACTTTGTTGCCTACAGTCATGAAAGGTAAAGGAGTTTCAGGAACAACCTCCTGGTAAAGGGGGTTCAGAGACAACCCCCTAGCAATTGTGACAACCCCCCTCAATTTTCAACCAAAGATCTTTTTTGGTAGTAACCATCTATAACAATGCAATCATGCCAGTAGGATTTCTCTTCCAACACCAAACATCTATCAATAACAAGTGAAAAGAAAGCTACAGCTTTACATGTGCAATATGTATAATGCATTATCATGTACAGTTATACATCAACAAATGCAACAAATTCTGGGAGCGTGAACCGGCAGTGTACCAGTGTACATGGCACAATTACCATTTGTGAAATACTACTATCATTTGATTTTCTTGGCATGCTTTGAGAGATGTGCAATCAACAAAATTTGGAGTTGTATGCAAACTAATTCATTAAGGTGGGACAACATGTTTCTGCTTGTTGATTAAAAATGGTAATAAGAACTACTCTAGTAAAATGACTGCATCAACAGAGGAGCTTATATGTTCATACCTCAGATTTTGCAGGCCCCACCAAAAGCAGTAAAAGAATTTCTGTGGAAAATCTATTGATCCAACAACACCAGATTGAAGTGCATCAAGAAACATTCCAAAATCAAACTGTGTGGCATTAGCTGTCTGTATGGGGCAGGAATCATTCAGAATTTTTTTAAAAGCTGCGCCATTTTCACAATACACCGAAGAATTGACACATTCAGTCCAATTTCCACAGGCCTTTTTCCAGCATGTAGTTTCTCGTTCTATAGAAAACAGGTACCAAAAGGCTCCCAGTACCTAAAAGACATCAAATCACTAAATGATCAGCAAGACTGGTAAGAAGGGAAAGAATAGAAGCACATGTAATATAAGACAATCATTTTGTAAATTGCTAATATACACTTCATAGAAACTAGGATGTATAATGTATATACAGGCCAGAGTCATTGGTAAAATGGAAATCCATTTAAAACTTTAAAACCAAAGAAACACTGAACAAAATTAAATGGCTATACATTTCAGTCAAGTTGTAAGTGTTCAAGATCTTTGAGAAAGCCAAAATTTGTAAAATGAATCTTGTGACCAAACTTACATGACTGGCAAGCATGTAAAGAAAGAGATTAAATGCAGCTCCTGCCCATGCAGTTTCAGTAAGTATGCCAGAGGTTCTTGTGACTTCTTTGTACAAAGGATAAATTCGAAGAAGCCTTGGTATATATTGGAAGAAAACAACAAACTTCAACAAGTTCTTTGTATTCAATGATGTTGATCCTCTCATATGTGGAATGATAACTAAAATAACTACCTGGAAAGATTACAACAAAATTAGAAAGACACATAAATATAAGTCATGTAAATTAATTCTTTATCATAAGATATCAACTTCTCTTCGAACATAAAATTTTTGGAAAGAGTAAAATTCTTTACAAAAAATGCCATTACAAATGACATATGCACTCATCACACCACATGCATTAGAATTTAGTGAATCATAGCAGTCCCCAAACTCACTAACCAATCATTGGCCCCTCCTGCTCAAGAGATTGCACATACATATGACCCACACAAGTTGATATTACTTACATGATACTTTGGACTGGTCTAGGAGGCAAGCCTAACATAATACTATTCTTCGACTGACTCTATAGCTAAAGCAATTTGACCGGATCCATAGCAAGGTATGACCTGTTAATTCATACAATAGTTGTACCTTGCTCTGGACCCAGCCATTATTACTCTGACAATAGGATCATCCTTGTGTTTTGTGCAATTGATCTTTATAGAATAATAAAGAAACACGAATTGGCTGCACAAATCTCTCTTACCTGTGGCAGCGGAAGAACTGCAAAAATGTCAATAATGAGGTATGAAGACAAATATCTCTTTGCTATTGCCCAAGCATCTTTAACCAAAACACCTCTTCCAAATACACGAGAAGATGGAGCAATGAAACCCGTTCGGAATTGAAAGATAATATGAAGTATATAAAATATATCAGTAAAGAAACGCAAGACAATAGCCGTGATCTCCAACTTTTTGTCCAACCCAAGGCACTTCTTATCATCATCGATCACAGGAATGTAAAAGAACAAAGGATCGAGAGAAACAGCAAGCACACATGACAATACAAATATCTTATTCCACTTCTGAAGAAATGGCCCTTGTGGGTCAAGAATTTTCTTCCTTGAACCCAAGCGTTTACCCGCAATGTTACTTAAAGAATAGGATTTCAATGATCTGGTTAAGCTTCTAATCCTTTCAGAACCATATTCCAAGCCACCTTGAAACTTATCTGTAACTGAGTTTACTGTTGTTTTAAAACTTCCCAAATGTGCTCCATGTTTTGTGGTGAATTGCTCGCCGGTACTGTGCTCTGAGGTCCAGTCCTGAAACCTAAAAGACAGAATAATAAATGAAAAGATAAAGCCACAACTAACAAAAGAGAATACAAGTGGAATCAAGGAGCATTAAGAACATCAACTCCAAAGGAAGGCAAACAGGATCTTTAGCTATGGTAAAAGCAGCTTACATAAGAAACCAAAAATAAATAAATAAAAAACTAAAACCCCAAACACTAGTTGCCATTTGGTAATGTTTAAAGTTAACTATTTTAAGTTTTCAGAAAGCATTAAACGTGTTTACGTTTATTTTTTATTAATAATTAATAAAAAAATAAAAATAAAAAACAAACAAACCAAACACTTGTTTGATACACCACCCATCACCTATGAAGCACCGACACTTCAAAACAAGTGTCGTATCCGTGTCGGACACACAGACACTTAGGGGACACGTATGGGACACACCACATGATGTGTCTCCTTATTTAATTAATTTATTTTCAAGGGACACACTAGGAACATGCCAAGTTGTCTTTCCCCATTTACTTAGTGTGTTTGATCAGTGTTGAATGTTGAATGTTGAATGTTTGTTATTTTTTTCTTAGATTTAAATATTTAATAGATCATCCATAAAAAAATATATATATAAATCTTAAGTGTTAATTTAAAAATACTTTTTTATAATTAAAAAAAATAGAGTTAGAGTTAATTTTTTTTAATATTGATTGTTTGTGGATGTAATATTAATCTAGATAGCAAACAGAAATATATGAAAATATATTTTATTGCCGTATTTCTACCGTGTCTGTGTCTCCATTTTTTTGAAATCGCCATGTCCCGTGTCCGCGTCTGCGTCCGTGTCCACGTTCATATCTGTGTCCGTGCTTCTTAGCCCATCACCACCAACCACCACCGACAAGCTCAGGCGATTGGATGTGACTGCATGTAACCTCCGGCTATGTTCTGGTGACCCTCCAGCCACCTCATATGACCTCCAGCGACACTAAAACCACCAACTCTGGCGGGCACCCCCCATCATCAATCACCACATCCGTCCAGCCTAAACCACTAGCCACCATCTCCAACACCTCACCAAACATGTTTCTCTATTTATATTTTTATTTGTTCTCAAAACTTTTGTACACACCAAACAACTTCCTATCTTTTGTAAACAGAAACTAGGAAACTGATAACGCTATTGAATAAATTTTCATTCATTCCTCCCTCACCCACACCCTCCAGCCACCACTCACTATTTACCAGAACATCCCCTGGCCATCGTCTTCCGGCCACCACTCCCTGTGGCCACCAACCATCACCTCTTGCTAGCAACCACCTCTGACCACCATCTTCGGCAGTCAGCAACTACTTTCAACCACCACCCCTCTCACTTATTTTCAAAACAAGTTTTTAAAATACATGTGTGTACCAAACATATTTTTTGTTAAACTGTAAATGTTACCAAATGGCACCAAACTTGCATAACACGAATGATCCATAACTTAAGAAAACAATCTAGAGAAACCATTTGTTACCATCTAACACATCATATACCAGCCCAACAAAAATCATTGCAATTGCAATATAGCTCATGGGTATTCAAATTTACATTTTTCAATATCTTCCACAACTCAGCAACACCAGAACAGAAAATTGATAGTAAAAATTTTATAGTAAAAACTATCAAAGAATAACCATAGGTTGATGGAATACAGCATTGGGCATAACATTAAGGATTATAAGAGCTTGAATTTAATAGATCTAGGCTTTTTGTAGTTTGTGATTTAGTAAAGACCTGCTTAAAATAAGAAGTGCATTAAGAAAATAATAAAAACATTGTATAACTAAATCATGCAAGAAAAAGTGATGACGCCACATAGTTGCAAGTATTTAAAAGAATGTTTATCAGATTTAAAAGAGAATATTTAATCCTCTTATATAAAATACACACAAAACTAGCCCATATAGAAACCTTTTCTTTTTTTTTTTAATAAGCAAAAATAGCCCACATAAAATTATTAATAAATATATTTATCAACAAAAAAAAAAACATTAATAAATAAAATCCAACAAGTATAAGACTTAAAAGTATCAATGGGCTAATTAACACTCTTGAATTCACATGCCTAGACCACTGACATATTATGAAGCATAGGTACTCCAAAAATGTTGTCGTACTTGTACCGAGTACTGGTATGCATACTGATAGGTCTACATGCCTACTAGGTACTCAAAATACGTACTAGATACTTTTTATACATTCTTTGGCAGTTGGGTACAAGATGGGTACACCATACACAAAGCTATGGGACATTGGTGAAGATACGTTTAATTTATTACAGAGTTTTGATTTACTTGAAATTGCAAATACTAGACTTGAAGTGCCAAAGATGAAACAAAATACAGTCAATGATGAAGTTGATGGAAGTGAAACTTGAAATTTCAAGTTTCCAAATTTTACTTAACTTGCTTTTAGAATGAAACTTTGTTTTGTAATTTCTCCTATTTAATGGCATTAAAATTAAAATAGCTTATGGACTTTGCTTTAATATTGGTATTTTTGAACTATGATTTGTCTTTTGGTTTTGTAATTTCTCCTTTTAGTTTTAGTTTTGAACTTTGATTTATAAGTTGAATCTCAAACTATAACTTATAAAAAATTGAAAAAAAATTATTGACGTCGTACCCATATCGTATTTTTTTTAGGTCTTGCCATATCGGCATACCCATAACGCAGCCATACCAGTATCCATACTTGTACCGGCACATGCACCTGCACTCGTGCTTCATAGTTGACATGGGCCCTAGGCCTACAATGTTTAGGGTTGAGCAAAAAAAATTTGAAAAAATCACAAGCCGATACAATCTACCAAACCAGACGATTTGGTTTGGTTTTTTCAATGCACGTTTCAATCTTGATTCTTAAAATATTGGAACTGTATTTCATGGCTTGGTTTAGTTATAAACCTGGTTTAGAACTGAACTGGTCCTTTTACATATATGCATGCAGATATATATATATATATATAATTTGTTACCTACTATAAAACTCAAATATCTTAATATAGTATCAAATATATATACACATAGGTTGTCACCCACTACTCTTGCAAGCATGTCATTGTATAGTAGTAAAACTAGTTCTAAACAATTATTTAAACAATTCTTAGGTTGTGAACAATATTTTGTGATCATGTTGTCAATGATGACACAGTTTCTGAATCGTGGTTCCAAACCGAACCAAACCGTGCTTTACTGGTTCGGTTTGGTATGGATCCAAGATTTTTATGGTTTTGATTTGGTTCCAAATTTTATGGAACCATAACTAATGGTTTGGTCCATGGTTTATCCTAAACTGAACCAATCTGAGTCATGCTCACCCTTAACAATGTTTATATCACCATATAACAATTTTAGTCTTGACATCAAGACTGGGATACATTTCTCTTATAGTCAACAGATAATTGTAGTCCTCAACATTTTTTCTAAAACAAAAAGAAAGCCTTGTTAGATCTCCAATTGTCTTAAAAGTTTAAATTGTTAGAGAAGTGGCCAAACAATGCATATCAAGCTCTCTAACACCTTTCCTCATGTCTAAGAAGCACAGACACGAATACGGATGCAGACACAAACACGGACATGGACACAGATGCAGACACGGGACACGGCGATTTTAAAAAAAAAAAATGGGGATACGAACATGGCGGGAGCACGGCAATATAAGATGTTTTCATATAGTTTTTTTTACTATGTAGATTAATATTACATCCACAAACAATCTATCTTAACAAAAACTATCTCTAATTCTATATTTAAAATAAATTTTTAAAAAAAAGTAATTTTAAATTAATGCTTACAGTTTATTTATATTTTTTATGAATGATCTATTATGCATTAAATCTAAGAAAAAAAATTTATAAACATTCAACATTCATTAAAAACACTAAATAAAATGGGAGAAAAAATAACTTGGCATGTCCCTAGTGTGGCCCTGGCGTGTCCCCTAAAAATAAATTAATTAAATAAGGGGACACGCCATGTGATGTGTCCCATACGTGTCCCCGTCGTATCCATATGTCCGACACGGATATAGCACTTGTTTTGAAGTGTTGGTGCTTCATAGCCTCACGTACAACCCTGTCTTGCATGTGAAAATGAAAATATCAAACAGGTAGATAAACAAACTAAAATCAGGGAGACAAACGTAAACGGAGAAACTTGAACTCAAAACTTCCCTTAACCTGAGCATTGTCACCATGTTAGATGACCTGTTGTCTTAGAAGATGCTATTGAACATTGAACAATGAAGAAAAATAAGACCTAGGATCAAGCAAAATATATATAGGATACTAGCAGGTAGCAACAAATATAAAAGCCAGTGAACGTGGTGTATACAAGACATAAAGGGTTAAAAAACTAACCTTACAGTCTTCTCTTGCTTGTAATTCATATCTTCAGCATACATAAGACGCAGTTCCACAATAGACAATCAACCTCTGAATATAACTAATAAAAACAGGGAGGTTCTTTATATACTAAAATTGCTACCAGTACATCATCCACAGAGTGCTGAATGCCAATACCTGGAGACATTATGACAAGAAGCTCTGCATTAAAATTTAAATCACCTCCATTCTTCACAACTACAATCTAACCTGTCTATGCCATACAGTAAAATGTCTGATATATATATATAACAGCTTCAAGAACAACACAGACACTAACAATACTAAAGTTCCTATGGCTGAAAAGTGATAACAAAAGAGGTTGTAAAAAATTGTTTTCTTCAAGGCAAGAAATAATATCCTTAGACATGTATTTCTACATAGAGGGTTGAGTAATTACAACACAAGATGGCTAATCCATTGACATGTATCTGTACAAAAAAAGCATGACAAGCAGGTAAAGATACACATCAAGCATGACAAGCAGGTAAAGATATACATCAACTAGTCCTAAAGCACAACTTGGACAAAACAGTGACAGGTAATATATATCTACAAAGGCCTTTTTGATTAACAGCATTAATAGTGAAAGGATTAATAATCCCATGAATTAGTATAGGATTAGTTATCCAATTAAATTAGTGAGATAACCATTTAATATGTATTCATTTTTTTTTTTTTCCTTTCATTATGATCCTCAACCCCTCTTAATATATTCACTCAAAACCCCTCTTAATATTAAAAATTTGTCAATTTTGTCTGATTGAATGTCCGTCGTATGTTTAATCCAATTAATAAAATTTGCAATCAAACATGGAATTGTGATCCCATGGACTAACAACCCCAATCCTATACTATAATCTTACTAATCAAACATGCCCAAAAGGTGCCAAAGTTACTTATAAGCCATTGTTATACCACAGGTACTTCCCCAACCGCTATAACCCACTGGTTAAAATTTTAAAACAACCAAAAATAAATAGACAAACATATTAAGAATTTTTTTATTTTTTATTTTATTTTACAGCCACAAATAACCCACTTAAAAACAAACAAAAATAAATAGACAAGCATTTTTTTCTTTTTTTTTAATTTACTTTTTACAAAACTTGCCTGCAAACTTTCCAACAACTTTAGAATAGAATAAAAAACAACAAAACATTTTTCAATAATACAATATTTCTTATTGTTTCACTTCACTAAACACATGAACAAAACCTTCTTTCAAAAACTTGAGAATCAAAATCAATAAAAAAAAAAAAATTCAACAATTTCTTCAAGAAGAATAAACAAGAAGAAATCCTGCCTTTGCAAAACAAGTTTTGAAACACACTTCACAGAAACAACCTTATAATTGTAATCCTAAAATTAAAAATAAATAAATAAATAAAAAGCTTATGAAGATGATTATGATGGTGAAAACTAGATATGTAGGAGCGGTGGTATTATTGCCAGAGATCGAACATACATCTTCAAGTTACAATGACAGCAAGTAACACTTTGCTTCATTTATGGGAATAAAAGCAGTTATTGATAATGCAAAACATGCTATAAGAGGAAAATTATACAATCCCAGAGTAGCACGTGGTCAAACTCTCTCCAATCACCATTCATTATGGCCTCATATTCCTTAATCAGGCAACACAAATAATCAATATTCCGACTTCTACACCAATCATACTACCATGGAGTAAGAACACCCAAAACTTTCCGTCAAAAAAATATACAAATGTAAACCTTGTTCAATTCCATTCCAATCATCAAAATGTATGAGTTATCAAAAAAAGGGGAATTTTTTTAAAAAATTCCACTACACATATTGCACAGAGAAATGCACGGCCACAATTGAACTAATTCTAAAACAGGAGGAAAATCATACAAACAAAAAAAATAGAATTAACAAAGACTAAAATTAGAGAATGGAAGCATAAAGTAAGAGAGACGCACAGAGGTGTGAGGAATTGATGATTTGATCATACCAACTCAAAGAGTTTGAGACAAGTGCGTTTCGGTTTCCTTGAAGTAGAAGAAGAAGAGAAGAACAGAGGGGTCAAAGAGGAAGGGGTGTATAAGTGGTGGAAAGCCGATGAGGAGGGAAGGTTCGCGGAGACTTCTACGGCAGTGATGGTTTTGAATACTTGTACCAGAGGAGAGAGAGAGAGAGAGATGGTGAAGAAAAAGGAGGGTTGGAGGGAGAATTTATTCCCAAGTGTTATTTATCTTTTTTGAAAAGATAATTGAACCCCCGTCTAAGGTTAAGTTTAGCAATTTGAAAAAAAAAATTAAAAAGTTTTTTAAAAAGTTAAAAAATTGGAAAATGATTGGTGGCCCTAAAAACTGTGGCCCAAATGCCCCTAATTGCCAGTTTTGGTAACTTTGTTTTTTTTTTTTTTTTTTTTTTACCTGATAGGGAAATTCGGGCCATTCGGGGCACCCAAATTCGGGCTCCCTAGCATTGCTGTAAAAAATTATTATTATTCATTAAAAATTAAAAATTACGGTTGTATAATTTTCAATTCTAATTTTTTTTTACACATTAATTTATATAATTTTTTAATACACATTTTTTCATAAAAAGTTAAAAAGTTAATCTAAATATTCATATTTCTTTTTTCAATTTTTTATTCTAAAAAGACAAAAAGTACACTTATTTAGGGCAGTCCAAACAACCCCTAAATATAAATAGTGTAGAGAAGTACTCTTCGGGCAATAAATAATTTGTCCTTGGATAGAGAGAAGTTTAATCTACTTAATAAAGGAAACGCTAAAGACTCAAAAATTTTATTAAAAATTTTACCAAATATTTTAAATGGGTATAAATTTCACACAATATAAATTTATATGTGTCTTTTACCTATATAAAATATTTGATAAAATTTCTAATATTTTTTATTCTTTTGGGTTGTGGGTTCCCATTGGATTGGTAACTTGGTACCATTCTCTCCGGTTAGTTGCTGTCCGGTCTTTCCAGTAATTGCAATCGTTAGTTATCCTACTAATCCATTTTTGTTCTGTTTGATTTGATTCTGGAAAGTGCCGTTTGACAGGTGCCTTTTTATTTTGAATAAAAGAAGTTAGAAAGGCGCTAAAAAAAAAAAAAAATCAATAAATTTAATTTTATTATCAAAATGTCACATTATATATTAATTATTTTTACTCTCCTAATTATGAATTTAATTAAACAAATTATTTTAAACATATAATTTTTTTTACTTTGTAAAAATTAAAAAATCACTAAAAATATCAAATACAAGCACAAAATAGAATGAAATGGAAGGTAGAGATTGTGTTCGTTGGTCACAGAGTGCTCTCTTAAAGGTCTTAAATTCAAAAAAATTTAAGTACAAATAATTTATTAAGGTCACTCTATACAGAATTTTGCTCCAATTTTAATTAAACTTCCTGTTAATAGGCAATGAAAGTAGTCTTCCGAATTACTTAGTCTAGTAAACTAAATATTGATTTATCAAAACAGGAAAAAAAATTCACCCACATAAATTTCATAGCCATCATCTATTGCCTCTCTTTAAATTAAAACCAAAATCATAATTTAACACAAAATAGATTTGAAGAAATAATAGGTATATAAATAGGGTGATTGATTCTCTCGCTAACCTTTAGTAAGGCCTCGTTTGGAAATATGTTTTTTTAGTAATTTTTTGATTTTTTGACTAAAATGTGATGTAAAAAAAAACTAGTATGTTTGAGATAACTTTTTAAATTTTTATGAAAAGATGTGCAAAAAGTAGAGGAAAAAGGAAATCTATGACTTTTTTGTATGAGTTGCTAGCTTTTTGACTTTTTTAGTGACTTTTTGACTTTTTGATTAAAAAAGTCACTTCTCAAACGAGGCCTAAGTGTAGTAAAGGGCGATAGTCAAAAATTTGGATAATCATATATTTATGTTGTGTTTGATTGGGTAATTTGGTGAGGAATTTGAAAAGAAAAAGTAAAAAGATATGTAAAATTATGTGAAATATAAATATATTTTATTCACATTTCATCTAATCTTTTCATTTTATTTTTTAAATCCCTTCTCAAATCCCCTTAATCAAATATGACGTTACACTATAATAGTGGAAAACAAGTGACCATGCCATAATATATGATGTTGATAGAGGAAACCCTCATTCTTGTTACTGATGAAATTGTAGTCATTGGTGCGGTGATGGCATCAATTATTGTCATCAGTAACATTAGATATAGTTTAATTTATTAAATATAGAAAAATATATGTATATTAAATATAGAAAAATATATGTATATATATCTGTATATTAAGAGCAAATCACAAGAGATGTGTTAGTGCATTATTTTTGGCTTTATTTTTAAATTTTTAAATAAAAGAAGAAAATACTTTTTTTAGAAAAAAATTAACTAATTAAAATTTTCTAATTTTTATAACAATAGTCATTTGAATGTAAAAGTCTACTCCTCTTTTTTTCTTTTCTTTTATGGAAAATATATGAGCCTACTTTAAAGGTGGTCAAAGTTTCTATGCAACGTATTTGATAAGTCAAGATTTTCTTCCCTCGTTATAAACACGGCACATGGGCAACGATAGGCAATTTAAACCTGAGGTAGTGCCCATAAAATATAAATAAATAAATAAACAATGATTAAAAAAAAATAAATAAAATTTTGATAATAAAAAAAATAAAAATTTATTAATTTTTTTTAATTTTTTTATTTTGGTTTTACATCTTCTTAAATACATTCTCAAACAAATTCTTTATTATTTCTCAATACTATTTAAATATTATTTTAATCATTTTAATTTGGAATTATTTTTTATAAATTCAACATAATTAATTCCAAAATATGAAAAGTAATATATATATATTTTTTAATATTTGGCTAGGGTAAACTACTAGCTAGTACATTTGTTCAGTCAAAATCATCAAAAAAATAAAATAGCTAACTTAATAATTAGTTTGATAGAAGTGAAATTTAGTAATTTATTTACTATTTTAGCCAAAAAATGAAAATTTGATGGAGATGCTCTTAGACTCCATTTGTATTTATGGATTTGAAATGCATGGACTTAGCATTATTCATTTGAAAAAATTAAGAAGAATAACTTAAATTTAAATTTAATAGTTTATTAAAGTATTTGAAGATTATATTAAAGAGTTCTATTATGATACATTTAGTTGTATTTTGGCAAATAAAATTTTAGTTGGCTTTTTGGAGTTGAGATTTTTTTTATCTTGAGACTAAAAAGTTTGTTTGGATTGATCTTTTTAGATTTTGTGAGAGAAAAAATAAAATGATTATGGTTTGAAGATGACATTTTATCTTATTAACTTGGGCAAATTACATATACCTCCCTCGAGGTTTGGCTAAATTACAAATACGCACTGAGATTTGAGAAATTACAAATTCCCCCCTGAATGCTATATTTGCATAACAAATTAGGGGGTAATTTGTTATGAAATTTAAACCTCAGGAGGCAAATTGTTATGAAAATACAAACCTTAGGAGGCGGGATGTAATTTCTGAAACCTTAGGGGGTATCTGTAATTTAGCCAAATCTCAAAGGAGGTATACGTAATTTGCCCTATTAACTTTTTAGTATATTTTATCTTTTAATGACAAATTTAGCCCCAACCAAAATTGCCAAACGAAGCCTTAAAATACTTATACAAAAGTAATTATTTGAAATCATACTAAGAATTCCCTTTTAGCTATAAAGCTATTACTAAAATATTGTTGAAAAATTTATCCATAAATCACATATTGAGGAATATTGATCTATTTAGTCTTAAGAGTTTTTTTATTAACCAATTAGTTCTTTTTTATTTTGAAAAGCTGTATTTATTTGATTTGGTATCATTTAAGTTTTAGTGAATGCCCATTTGTGATTCATATTTTAAATTTTGTGATTCGTTTTTGGGATGGGAATGAAAATGTGAGGTGTGGAATATTCTTTTTAGAGATATTGGTGGTTGAAATGCTAGTTGTCGAGTATGGAAATCTACATGTCTGTTAGTGCAGTTTTTTAGTGTTATATTGGAGTATTACATTTTTGAATGTCACGTTTAGAAAAAGTATACTAAGAAATTTTTGTATGTTAAATTGATTAAAGTGTTACATTTGAAAAAAATACACTAAGGAGTTTTTTAGCATATTACATTGAAGTGTTAAGTTTTTTTAGTGTTACGTTTGAAAAAAATACACTAAGGAGTTTTTGTTTGTTCTGGGTCATTTTACACACCAAAAATAAACACTAAATCAAATTCCTTAAAATAATGGTAAGTTCAGGTATCAATCCACAAGGACAAATGTAAAATTAAACTAACTTAATTGTTAAATTCCTAAATTAACAAGATGATGGTTCATAAACTAATAATAATGGAAACAAACTAAGAGATTAAAATTGAAGTTGGAGATAGCGATTTTGGGAAAATCTTAGGCTTATGAATTCACCATTGATTACATAAATAAGGTCTCAAAATTGGAAATCAATTGTGTTATGGTTTGAACCAAATAATACTTCACAACTACAAGTTCGAAACATCGATCAAGAGAATTATCGCATTCAATGTATATGCACGAAACCATCTCGAGTAGCACAAATCATTCACTCAAAGTTAGGGTAGCAACAAGACTCATCTCTCGTAATATGACTTGTCTCATACCTTGAATATGAAAGAATAGAAAACCATGGCATGGAAAGCATTCAACAATCACTTAAAGTAAAATACTTGAAGTGAATTGTAACGCCCCAAAATAATTACAATAAACCACCCACAAATTAATTATATAATAACATGCGATGAAATAGTTATCTTCCATTAATCCCAAGTACTTGTACAAAAGAGTAACATATGTAGATATACATTCACAAGCCTAACCCTAAATCTATACGTTACAACAAGAGATAAGATATGACAATAAAACAGATAACAAATGCTTTAAAGGCTTACAACTTTCTAAGATAATTTTTGGTTATAACAAAAATATAATTCAAGTCCAATACAGTTAAAGGCCCTTGGCCTGTACAAAACATACACAAAAAAAGAACCAACAAAATGAAACTCTTGCTCTAAGTCCTCCCAAGCTAATGCCTTGGCGGAGGCGTATTATCAGCATCTAAAATGTTTTCTTACATAGGGTGAGCCAAAGCCTAGTAGAAATAATATAACACAATATATGAATCTTAACAAAGCTATAAGGTGAATGCATATGCAATGCTCGTGCCAAAACATTTTATATCTCTTTTCAAAACTATGCAATGCCAAGTTAATATCATAATTCATAAATCATTTCTTTCACAATAGAAAATAGGCCAGTGAATCACACTTTGGGAATCTTGAAACCAATACAACCTTTCACAGAAATTTCATCCGCGGGAAACCGCGAACCGACACCCATGTAAACATAGGCTATACAAACATTACTATTGCCATTTTACGGATATTTCGTCTGCGGGATTGGCACCCATGTATACGTGCGATTTTTAGGACTTTCACTATGGACACTTAAGCCAACTTGTTTCAACGAGACAATACATGTTTTCCAGATTCACCATTTTTTCTCAAAACGATACATATTTTCAATATATAAGTGTCTAATAATACTAAATGAAAATGAATGAAAAAATAGTTTCAATTCCCCTAATTCTCATCCAATTTCTACAACTATCATAGCTATATTTCACTGATAGCCTAAAACAGATATTTCTAAATAAATACATAATTCTCATTAAAAATAAATTTTCCAAATTTTCAAAATGTGAGAGATAATAAATATCAGACTCCACAATCCTCATCAAAAAGCAATCCAATTTCATATTCCTAACACCAATTCCATAATTTATATAAAATCAACATTTAACATAATTAGGGCGAAATCCCATTTCTTCTAAAATCAATTCTACCACCATAATTAGGGGGAAACCTCATTTCCAATCCCACTACCATTTTCAAGAATCCATTGTAAAAACCCCTATTTTGATCTTTAACCCAAAACCCTAGATATGTTTCAGAATTCCCAAAATCACAATAATATTTTAGAAATAGCAAATAACTAAATTAAAACTCATAGAAGGTACGAAGAATCCCTACCTCAAGCTTAGAAGACGAGAGAGAGAGAGAGAGAGAGAGAGAGAGAGAGAGAGAGAATGCAGATACTCCAAAAATGCTGAAACCTAACTTTGTTCGGATCAAAAGGAAGACCACAGTGTGCTTTACCTTTTCAACAAAGGGGCACGAGTGAGGAACTCAACAGATCAAGGTGTATTTATAGAGAGAAGTAGCATTTTAGAGAGAGAGGGTGTGGATCTAGGGTTTAGAAAAGTTTAGAGAGGGTGAGAGATATGAAAAAGTGACTCAAAATTGGCTTTTCACGAACTGACATATGCACAGATTGCTCGAGCGCAAGAAGTATCGCTCGAGTGACCAGACACAATAAGTTGCACCGCTGGAGCGCAACAAGTTTCGCTCGAGCAGAGAATCCCACTTTCCTAGTAGTTTTGCAGACCTGCAAAAATACTGAGAGTTCATACAAATCGCTTGTGTGAAAACCCATATTTAAATTATTCTTAAAAGAAAATTAATTAATTAATTAATGTTATTCAGAACCTGCCTAAAATATAGAATAGTGAAAAAAAAAAAGTTTTAAATTAACCCAATTCTATCACTAACAAAGACCTTATTAAGGATAATAAGGTATTGATGTCCAATAATTATTGTTATAAATTATAATATAAAATATATATATATAGAAGAATCAGATTCGGTGGCAAGGGTATACCACATGCTAACTTGCATGTTGGCTTGGTGAATTCCACCAAATGATGGCTTTTGGATAGAGTGAAGTTTGTGGCAGGGAATAACATCATGAAGAGAGAGAGAGAGAGAGAGAGAGAGATCTGCCTATATATATCATAGGTAGACTTAGGCCCCGTTTGGGGAGTGGCTAAATTAGCCAATTAGCCAAAAAGTTACCTTTTTAGCCAAAAAGCCAACAACCCATACCAAAAAGTCAAAGATTCTCTTTTCTCTCTACTTTTTGCACAGCTTTTCGTAATTAGCCAAAAAGTCATCCCAAACATACAAGTTTTTTTTACCTACCTTTTTAGCCAATTAGCCAAAAAGTTACTAAATTAGTTTGTTCCCAAACGAGGCCTTAGTTCATGGACACATACAAACAAAAGAAGGACTATATACTGGGGAGGAGAGATTCAGTAGAAGGAAAAGAAGAGGGGAAGGTTAAGGAAGCAAAATCTTCTTACCACTTCATCACCCATTTGAATCCTACTATTAAGTAAGAAAACCCTCTCAATCCTCTCATTTTTTGTATATATTTGGAATTTTCAGATTATATAAGATAAATTGTCTAAACTATGTTGAGAATAATCTGTTTTGAATCTGCCAACATGTTTGCCCGAATTTTTAGACAATTTTATATTCAAAATTTCGAGATGATTTCGTCTACAAAGTTGTTGATGATGATGATGTCTAGTTCATCCAGGAATTTTGGCAACAATTTTTGAGCTTTCTACGATTTTATACAAATATTCTTACTAAATCTGAAACTGTGTTGAGAATAATCTGTTTTGAATCTGCCAACATGTTTGCCCGAATTTTTAGACAATTTTATACTCAAAATTTCGAGATGATTTCTTTTACAAAGTTGTTGATAATGATGTCTAGTTCATCCAAGAATTTTGGCAACAATTTTTGAGCTTTCTATGAATTTATACAAATATTTTTACTAAATCTGAAACTGTGTTGAGAATAATCTGTTTTGAATCTGCCAGCATGTTTACCCGAATTTTTAGACAATTTTATACTCAAATTTTCGAGATTATTTCTTCTATAAAGTTGTTGATAATAATGTCTAGTTCATCCAGGAATTTTGGCAATAATTTTTGAGCTTTCTACGAATTTATAAAAAATTTTAACTAAATTTGAAACTGTGAGACAGATTTTACTATGTATTTGAAAATTTATTTAAAATTCTATACTAAGCCAAATTTGGTAATTTCTAACTAAAATATGAAATTTGAGAAGTTTAGCTTCATGATATATTTTTAGATTATGGATTTGATCTATAAATTTAAGCATGGAATTAATGTAAGGAATGTGACGAATCTGTGTCCAAAAAAAAAAAAATTTGCTGGGAATTTTACAGGATTATTTACACCTTCTTTTTCTGAAATTCTTTTTGAAAAGTGACCTAAACATCCTTATTGAGTATTCTGTTCAATTGCACGAATTTTTGGATTGTGTAAATAATTTATTTATAAATTTTAATACTGGGTATTCAGGGTGAACCCTGGTTTTTAATAAATTTTAAGAAAATTGTGTCGCGAAACCCTAAGGTGGCACGAGGCTTATTTGAACCCTTATAGGTAATTGGTTTTGAAATAAGGGTGGATGTGCAGGTGGCATGCAGGGAAGTTATGTACCCCTGGCAGATCGTTCCCTTGGGGCAGACCACGGATGTCACGGCTTGGGTATATAACTCCGGGCGTGGGCATCTTTGGTAGTTCTTGAATATTTGACTAAGGGGGGGTTTCTAAATTAACCGTGGCCATGACTTAGTGGTTGGTAAGTTAAACCTCTTTGGCGAGATTTCAAAGGTCACCTGAGTTATTAAAATTATTTGAGGTATTTTAAATGTTGTAATTTATATTTACGATTATATTATTATCTCTTGTTTATAATCTCATTATTTTCTCTAAAAAAGAATAGTAGGTTGGTTACGTTTTCTTACTGTGTTGCAAAACTCATGGCATATATTTTGTTACCCTGGCGTTTCATGCCAGATTATGTCGAAGAAGAGACTGAGGCTGAAATTGGAGCTGCTGCTAATATCGAACCTTGGCTAACTTAGAGTCAAGATTTTATCAAAATAAAATCTTGTTATTTCTTGTATTAGTGTTTAACTATGTTGTGACGTTGTGTGTGTACTTTTAGTTTTATTTTGTTGTTGGACTTTGACTATGTAAGAAAGTTAAAATTTCCTAATTAGTAGTTAAAATGTTATCTAGCAAGTTATTGTTATTTAAATCTTATGACATTTCAAAAAAAAAATTCGGGGCGTCACAGTTTGGTATCAAAGCCTAGGTTTGAACCTTTGGGTCATGGGTAGTAGTTTATTATTTTTACATTTAAGAAAACCTTACGTTAATTTGTAATTTTCAGTGACTTGACTAAGTTAGAACCTTTTTATTTGTAGGATGCCAGGGTCATTAGATATTAACTCTAACGAGGAAAATTCGGTGGAAAACTATGACATAGAATTTGACCCAAGTGAAGAAGTGGGGATGCCTATAGAAGACTATGAATCCATAGAATCTGACCCAAGTGAAGAAGTAGAGATGCCTATAAAAGACTATGAATCTGAGCCTGAGCTTGACCCTGAACCTGATCCTGAACTTGAGCTTGAACCTGAGTCTGAAGAAGTTGTACCAATATACAACCCCCTGGAGGTTATTGTGATTGAGTCAGACATTGAAGATGAGTCTATAGAAGGCAATACCGAGGAGAGCACTAGAGATGTAGGAGCCACATTTGAGGGTTGGGATGTGCGAAACGGGTTGCAGATTGGCTCTTTTGTATATGTCAAACTTTATCCCCTAGAAGGTTGTGCTTGGAAAGCTAAGAGTTTGATGGGTACCTATATCGAACCTGTCCAGATTCTAAGACAAAAGACTCCCTGGGTATATCAATTAGGCCCCTTCCCGGATGGTTTCACCGATAGGGTGGGCGACCTTTTTGACTTTTGGAGCCTTCAGTATATCATGCCCGACCCAAGCAGAATTGTGAGGAGAGATGGGTCAATGGACTTCAGAGACTGAAGGACCTATCGGGAGGAGCCGGTGCTACTGCTAGGGCATCGTGTGTGCAAAACTACTATCTTCGTGAGGGTGCTGTGGTGATTCATGGGGCTTTTCCAAGCCACATAGGAGCTGGAAGCCCTTGTGTGGAGAGACTTTCCTTGGCTATTTTAAGGGGTCTTAAGGGAATTATAAACTAGGCTAACCAATTGTTTTGTATGCTCACATGTAAAATTGCCTAATTTAGAATTGGGAGTGTAGGAGTTAACTTGGATTGTAGGGGCTATCTTTTGCCCGTAGTATGTTATTTAATCTTTTCCTTTGTTTGCGTGTATTTTGCTGGTTGTAGCTTATCTAGTCTAATTAATGAAGTTTTTTTTTTTAATTTTATTTTCTATTCTTGCACATAAATATAGTAACATATAATAATAAATAAATAAATGAATGAATAAATCACAAGAAAATCCCATCATGCAGAATGGCTGGACGAACAAGAAATAATAACAACGATAATGGTGATGGAGTGCCTGACGGCGATGTCGCTCGAATTATACGTGCGATTGCTGATAGGGTAGGCAATATACCACCCCGAAACCAAGATCAAAACAAATCGGAAATGATAGCAAAATTTGAAAAGCTACGTCCCCACAAATTCCTTGGTGGATCAAACCCCCGTGAAACTGAAGCTTGGTTAAGACAAATTAAGAAGTTGCTAGATACTTCCGACATCCGAAACGAACAAGATAGAGTGACCATGGCGGCATTTCAAATGGAAGGGGAAGCAGATCATTGGTGGGAAATGATCAAAAGTACCCGACAAGTAGAGACATTAACTTGGAGACAGTTCGAATACCTGTTCATGAAAAAGTATTTTCCTAACTCGCTAAGACAAGAAATGATTCAAGAGTTCCTTCAACTGAAACAAGGAAAAATGTCAGTCGCTCAATATGCGAACCGTTTTGAAGCTCTTTCACGGTACGCTTCAGCCGTAGTAGCAAATGAAGAGGATAAGGTTAGGCGATTTGAATGGGGTTTGGATACAGACATTAAAGGAAGGTTGATCGCAGTGCAACTTTCCACTTATGCTCAAATAGTGAATCGAGCTTTAATTGTGAAGCGAGAATTAGCAGATTCCGAGCGCACTCGAAATCAACGATCAAGGAACAACAACCAACCACGCGGAGGAGGTCCAGTCTGCAACACCAGAAACCATCTTGCACCAGCACCTTATGCTGAAGGGATGCAGCAGCAACAAAGGCAAAATCGAGGAAACCAGCAAGGAAGAAACTTTGTAAATGAGTGGAAATGAAGATGTTTCAGATGTGGTCAATAGGGGCATCGTCGAAGTGAGTGTCCTCAAGGTGGGGAGTATTTTATGGATCAGCGAGGGGCACAACAATACAACAAATGCCAACCAGGGCAAGGTTCTAAGCCTACTCAAAATACTCAGACCAACAAGGGGCAGCCACAAGCCTCTAGAAATGCAGGCCGACCAAGAACACAACCACAAGGAACTAGAAATGGAAAGAAACTAGGAGAGACTAACCAACAGGCAGTAGGGAGAATGTATGCTCTCCAAGAAGAAGAAGATGTTGATAACCCATCAGTAATTCAAGGTATGTTAATCCTTATGAATTCTTGGGTTAAAGTATTGTTTGATTCCGGAGCTTCGCATTCTTTTATATCCACTGCATGTGTGGCAAGTTTGGGTCTAAAGCCAGAGACGCTAGGGATAGCTATGAGTGTCGCTTCGGCCTTAGGAGGTCAAACCCGAGTAAATCTAGTATGTAAATCTTGCGAGCTAGAAATCTCCGGTTCATATTTGATCTTTGATCTAAGAGTTATGGATATGTCTGATTTTGACATCATCCTAGGAATGGACTGGTTGTCAGTTCATCGAGCCATTATTGATTGTTACTGTAAGACAATGACAGCATCCCTCTTTAATAGCACGAAAGTTTAATTTAAAGGAGATAGACAAGATTCTCTAACTCCAACGTATCGCAAGTCGCAATGGCATGATCAACTAAGTGGATGGTTGGCAAGCCTAATTTTGGAAGACGAAAATAGAAAGGATCCGGGATTACCCCATGTGGTGTGCGAATACGTTGACATTTTCCCTGATGAATTACCAGGATTACCCCCAAAACAAGACGTAGATTTCACGATTGAGCTTCAACTTGAGACTTCACCAATTTCAATAGCACTACATCGTATGGCGCCAACTGAACTTTGAGAATTGAAGGAGCAGTTGCAAGAACTGTTGAATAAAAAGTTCATCGGACCAAGTACGTCTCCTTGGGGAACGCCAGCATTATTCGCGAAGAAGAAAGATGGAACCTTAAGATTGTGCATCGATTACCGACAACTAAATCGAGTCACCATTAAAAATCGATATCCCCTACCCAGAATTGATGACTTGTTCGATCAATTAAGAGGCTCAAAATGTTTTTCCAAAATTGACCTTAGGTTGGGATATCACCAACTTCGTGTCACAGGAGGAGATATACCCAAAACTGCGTTTCGAACCCGTTATGGCCACTATGAGTTTGTAGTAATGCCATTTGGTTTGACGAATGCGCCTGGGATATTCATGAGTTTAATGAACAAAATCTTTACACCCTATTTGGACCAATTTGTGGTAGTATTCATTGACGATATTTTGATATACTCACGATCGGAGGAAGGCCATGAGCAACAAATGAGAACCGTTTTGCAAATTCTAAGAGAGAACCGATTGTATGCTAAAGCTAGCAAATGTGAATTTTGGTTGAAGGAAGTAAAATTCTTAGGTCATGTTATGTCTGAATCAGGAATATCAGTGGATCCTGCTAAAGTAGAAGTAGTAATGGGGTGGAAACAACCTAAGAATAAGTTTGAGATTCGTAGTTTCTTGGGATTAGCAGGTTATTATAGGAGATTCATTCAGGATTTCTCCAAATTAGCCAAGCCGATGACACGCCTAACGCAAAAAGGAGTAAAGTTTGAATGGGACGAAGTGTGTGAGTAGTCATTTCAAGAACTCAAGAAGAGACTGACAAGCACTCCTATATTAATCATACCCGAACGTGACGTTGGGTACACTGTTTATTGTGATGCCTCTAAAGAAGGGTTAGGTAGTGTGTTAATGTAAAACGGGAAGGTAGTAGCTTACGGATCAAGACAATTGAAGAATCATGAGAAAAATTATCCTACTCACGATTTGGAGTTGGCGGCTATGGTCTATGCACTTAAGACTTGGCGACATTACCTTTATGGCGAAAAAATTTGAGGTATTTACCGATCACAAAAGCTTGAAGTACTTGTTCACACAAAGAGATTTGAACATGAGGCAGAGACGCTGGATGGAGTACCTTGAAGATTACCAATTTACCTTGTCTTATCATCCTGGGAAGGCTAATGTTGTAGCAGATGCACTAAGTTGAAAGACAAGAGAGATTGTAGCCAACATATCAATTAAAGAATGGGAAATGGTAAGCACTATGAATGGGTTTAAGTTACAACCAGAAACTCAGAATGGGAAGGGTAGGTTGTTTACAATAGTTACAACACCCCAACTTCTTACCAAAGTGTTGGAAGCCCAAAGATTTGATCAGGAGACTGACTTCATCAAGGCCCGATTAGTGTCTAGGGAATCTTCACTGGATTGGACGCTCCATTAAGATGGTAGTTTAAGGTATTTAGGTAGAATTTTTGTACCAAACATCGAACAATTAAGAGGTGAAGTACTTAAAGAATTTCACCATTCAGTTTTTGCAGTTCATCTGAGAGGAAACAAGATGTACCAAGATCTTAAGCGACAGTATTGATGGAGTGGAATGAAGAAGGATGTTACTCAATTCGTATCTAAGTGCTTGACGTGTCAGCAAGTGAAAGCAGAACATCAAAGGCCGGCAGGGAAACTCCAACCTTTACCAATACCTAAGTGGAAATGGGAACACATAATAATGGATTTTGTAACGGGATTACCCTGGTCGCCGTAAGGCCATGATGCCATTTGGGTGGTGGTTGATCGATTAACTAAGATGGCACATTTCCTACCAATAGGACCAGCAGACACACTCGAATCTTTAAGTCGATTATTTATTCGAGAAATCATTAGATTGTACGGAGTACCAGTCTCAATAGTGTCAGATCGTGATTCTCGTTTTACGTCACAATTCTAGCAAAGTCTGCAAAAAGCCTTGGGTACAGAGTTGTGTTTTAGCACAGCTTTTCACCCTCAAATTGACGATCAATCAGAAAGAACAATTCAGACTTTAGAAGACATGCTTCGAGCTTGTGTGATGGACTTTAAGGGTAGTTGGGAGAAACACTTACCACTAGTCGAATTCTCTTACAATAACAGTTTTCAAGCAAGTATTGGTATGGCACCGTATGAAGCTTTATATAGACGGCCTTGCCGGTCACCAATATGTTGGAGAGAAGTCGGAGAAGCACCTCTTTTAGGGCTAGAGTTAGTTCAAGAAACTATCGAGAAGGTGAAACTAATTAGGCAAAGACTTGAGACCGCTCAGAGTAGGCAGAAAAGCTATGCAGATCAAAGGAGAAGACCTTTAGCATTTAAAGTTGGAGATCATGTGTTTCTGAAAATATAGCCTCACTGAGGAGTTGTTCGTTTCGGAAAGAAGGGAAAGTTGTCACCTCGCTTCATTGGGCCTTTCGAAATCTTGGACAAAATAGGAGAAGTGGCATACCGCTTGGCTCTACCACCTCAATTGGCTGGAGTACATAATGTTTTCCACATCTCTATGCTACCGAAATACGAGCCACACTCTTCTCACATCATCAATTGGGAGGAAATTAATCTTGATGAAGACGTGACATTTGAAGAAAAGCCTGTCACGATTTTAGATCGTCACGAGAAGAAATTACGAGGTAAAACTATACCGTTGGTTCGAGTTCTCTGGAGACATCGTGGGACAGAAGAGTCAACGTGGGAGCGAGAAGATATGATACGTGTCAATTACCCTCAACTTTTTGAGTTTAAAGGTACGAATTAATTTTGAGGACGAAATTTTTTTAGGAGGGTAGATTGTGAAAACCCATATTTAAATTATTCTTAAAAGAAAATTAATTAATTAATTAATTAATTAATTAATGTTATTCAGAACCTACCTAAAATATAGAATAGTGAAAAAAAAAATTTAGTTTTAAATTAACCAAATTCTATCACTAACAAAGACCTTATTAAGAATAATAAGGTATTGATGTTCAATGATTATTGTTATAAATTATAATATAAAATATATATATATAGGAGAATCAGATTCGTTGGCAAGGGTATGCCACATGCTAACTTGCATGTTGGCTTGGTGAATTCCACCAAATGATGGCTTTTGGATAGAGTGAAGTTTATGGCAGGGAATAACATCATGAAAAGAGAGAGAGAGAGAGAGAGAGATCTGCCTATATATATCATAAGTAGACTTAGTTCATGGACACATACAAACAAAAGAAGGACTATATACGGGTGAGGAGAGATTCAGTAGAAGGAAAAGAAGAGGGGAAGGTTAAGGAAGCAAAATCTTTCTACCACTTCATCACTCATTTGAATCCTACTATTAAGTAAGAAAACCCTCTCAATCCTCTCCTTTTTTTTTATATATATTTGAAATTTTCAGATTATATAAGATAAATTGTCTAAACTGTGTTGAGAATAATTTGTTTTGAATCTGCCAACATGTTTGTCCGAATTTTTAGACAATTTTATACCCAAAATTTTGAGATGATTTCTTCTACAAAGTTGTTGTTGATGATGATGATGATGTCTAGTTCATCCAGGAATTTTGGCAACAATTTTTGAGGTTTCTATGAATTTATACAAATATTTTTACTAAATCTGAAACTGTGTTGAGAATAATCTATTTTGAATCTGCCAGCATGTTTGTCCGAATTTTTAGACAATTTTATACTCCAAATTTCGAGATGATTTATTCTACAAAGTTGTTGATAATGATGTCTAGTTCATCCAGGAATTTTGGCAACAATTTTTGAGCTTTCTACGAATTTATACAAATTTTTAACTAAATCTGAAACTGTGAGACATATTTTACTATGTATTTGAAAATTTATTTAAAATTCTATACTAAGCCAAATATGGTAATTTCTAACTAAAAGATGAAATTTGAGAAGTCTAGTTTCATGATAAATTTTTAGATTATGGATTTGATCTATAAATTTAAGTATGGAATTAATGTAAGGAAATGTGACGAATCTGTGTAAAAAAAAAATTGCTAGGAATTTTACAGGATTATTTACACCTTTTTTTTCTGAAATTCTTTTTGAAAAGTGACCTAAACATCCCTATTGAGTATTCTGTTCAATTGCACGAATTTTAGGATTGTGTAAATAATTTATTTATAAATTTTAATACCTGGTATTCAGGGTGAGCCCTGGTTTTTAATAAGTTTTGAGAAAATTGTGTCGCGAAACCCTATGGTGGCACGGGACTTATTTGAACCCTTATCGGTAATTGGTTTTGGAATAAGGATGGATGTGCGGGTGGCACGCAGGGAAGTTACGTACTGCTAGCAGATCGTTCCCTTAGGGCAGACCACGGATGTCACGGCTTGGGTATATAACTCCGGCCGTGGGCATCTTTGGTAGTTCTTGAATATTTGACCAAGGGGGGGTTTCCAAATTAACCGTGGCCATGACTTAGTCGTTGGTAAGTTAAACCTCTTTGGCAAGATTTCAAAGGTCACCTAAGTTATTAAAATTATTTGAGGTATTTTAATGGTTGTAATTTATGTTTACGATTATATTATTATCTTGTGTTTATAATCTCATTATTTTCTCTCAAAAAGAATAGTAGGTTGGTTATGTTTTCTTACTGTGTTGCAAAACTCATGGCATATATTTTGTTGCCCTGGCGTTTCATGTAGATTATGTCAAAGAAGGGACTGAGGCTGAAATTGGAGCTGCTGCTAATATCGAACCTTGGCTAATATCAAAATAAAATCCTGTTATTTCTGGTATTGGTGTTTAACTATGTTGTGACGTTGTGTGTGAACTTGTAGTTTTATTTTGTTGTTGGACTTTGACTATGTAAGAAAGTTAAAATTTCCTAATTAGTAGTTAAAATGTTATCTAGCAAGTTATTGTTATTTAAATTTTATAACGTTTCAAAAAAAAATTTGGGGCATCACAGTTTGAGCACAAGAAGTAATGCTCGAGCGAAGGAACAAAATTCTCGGCAAGAACAGTTTGAAAAACAAGCTACCAACCTGTTCCAAACACAACCAACACATCCTAATAGCCAAACTCAAAGAGAAGTAAGGGGGAAACAAGACATGAATAACTGTATAAGACAATGAAACCTGGATCCAAAACATCAAATGGGTCGGGTCTAAACCAAAATCACTATAAATACTGAAAAATATATTTGAAAACTTCTTAAACACCATACAACTTGTTCAAACCATTATATAATCAAAAACTAAAAGAAAACCCTATTTACATGGCTAGGGTTTCATCAAAACCCTAGAAATAGAAGAACTAGCTACTCATGAAGGAGTGGGAAGGGATAGAAGAGATAGTGATTTTGGAAAAATCCTAGGCTTATGAATTCACCACTAACTACATAAATACGATCTCAAAATGTGAAATCAATTGTGTTATGGTTCGAACCAAATAACACTTCAGTATTACAAGTTCGAAGCATCGATCAAGAGAATTATCATGTTCAATATATAGGCATGAACCATCTCGAGTAGCATAAGTCGTTCGCTCTAAGTTAGGGTAGCAACACGACTCGTCCCTCGTAGTATGTCTCGTCTCATACCTTGAATATGAAAGAATAGAAAACCATTGCATGGAAAGCATTCAATAATCACAGAAAGTAAAATACTTGAAGTGAATACTGAAAAATATATTTGAAAACTTCTTAAACACCATACAACTTGTTCAAACCATTATATAATCAAAAACTAAAAAGAAAACTCTATTTACTTGGCTAGGGTTTCATCAAAACCCTAGAAATCGAAGAACTAGCCACTCATGAAGGAGTGAGAAGGGATAGAAGAAGAGAAAACCACCATGGAAGATCTTCTTGAAGCATGGAAGATCTTCGTGAAGCTTGAAAGATCTTCTTGAAGCTTGAAACCCTTCTCTTCAAACCCTAACCCCTCCTATCTTTTGGAAAATTTTCAAAACCCCAATCTAGCTTTTTTTTCTTCTACCTTTTCATATCTCTAGCTTTTCAAAACAAGTTCAAAATATCTGGCACAATTTTTGAGGTACAGCCGCATGTGCGGCAAGGGTTCCACACATGCGGAAAAAACCTTCGCACAAGCTAGTTTTGGATTCTCTGTTTGGCTTCATTGGGTGGGCCGTACATGTAGGAATGGTCTTTCGCACGTGCGGGAAATACTTTTCTGCTAAAATGTTGCATTTTTGCTCAATTTGTACTTCCACCGCATTCAACCTGATTGACATTAAACAAACATAAAATGTACAACTTGACTAGAGAATAAGGTCAAAGGATCCTAGTTATCGGTCTCAATGATATACAATTCGCCCATAATTATATCCCCTAACTTACAACTTGCTAGTCCTCCAGCAAGGAATAAAGAAGGAAAAAAAATTGAACAAAATCTAACTACCTCATCTTTCATGGGATGAACAATTGCATTTAACATATGCAACAAGCCTTTAAACTACAAAATTACCCCAAGTGGACATGTATAGTCTCATGAGGGTTTCCAGAAATGATACCTACAAACATTAATATATTTACACCCAACAACAATTAACCACACTACTCCACCCAAGAATTAACTTATGTGCCAACTACAGTGCGATATTAAGACATGATGAGTTATTGAAGGCACAGTGTACAAGAATGAAGGAATCTATTGAGCAAAAACCACAATTCCGTATTACAAAAGTCAAGTCCCATGAACATGTAAATGCTAGTAAAACACATCATCAGTGCCCTCAGTGTAAAGTACAATCCCTACAACTAGTTAATTGTCCATTATAATAAACCAGTGTAACTCACAATAACACCCAACACATACAGAAAAAACTAAACTTTTTGCAACCAGGATTCTCTAATTTTTTTTTTTTTTTTGAAAAGCATGTGCAATGCCCTGATCCATTAAGCTTTTCTAATCAACCCATGTAGTAAGCATTGGCCCAATGACTCCCAAACCAGACAGTTTTAGGGCACTAGATGTGAAGACATCCGTTACGGGATTAATAACTCAAGCTCAAAAGGCTACGGATCCGAACAAGTCATTTTCCTTATTTTTCCTTCACTATGCAATGTCTAGGTCCCTTAAGCTTTCTAATTAATCCATGTAGCAAGTATTGGGCCAATGTTTCCCAAACCAGATGGTTTTAAGGCACTAGGTGTGAAGACACCCCTACGGGCTTAATAACTTGAGTTAAAAAGGCTACGAACCTAGACAAGTCAATTTTTTTTTTTTTTTTTTTTTTTTTTTTGAGAATCAAGACTACTCATTTATTCTTTTTTCTACGACATTAGACAATTATCAATGATGTACACCAAGGATTATAATAGAGAAGTCACCGCTATGATAATATGTTCATGTGAATCAAGGCATACCTATGACAAGTCTACTAATACCACAAACACAAACAATTATCCTAGTGCAAACACCACATGTGAGTATTTACCCAATAAACCCTTTTCATACAAGTCCACTATGTTCCCCAATTAACATATGCTTATATTATTACATTACTAGCAAAAAGCCAACATCAAGTGAAGTGGTGCAATCAAGTGAAGCAAGTACAAACATGAATTATGAACTATGAGCCAAGTAAAAGTACACAAAAGAAATTACCCTTACCCCCAACTTGAATATAACATTGTCCTCAATGAAAACAAATGTGAAGTAGATAGTAACAAGAAAGAGAGAGAGAGAGAGAGAGAGAGGGGATATTCCAAACGTTGTAGGTGCACATCCAGCTAGGTAGATACGAACAAAACATACGCGCACACACTTTTTTTCTTCTCTTTTTACTAAAAAGAAAAAGAAAAGAGAAATAATAAAAATAAAAATAAAAAGATAGATAGTCTTTTACTAAATAGAATCCAGTGGTGGGGGAAAGTGTTGCTCGAATAAGGCATTCATCAATGTCTGAGTCTCAAATGCTTCATCATGAACCCTAGTGTCGAGCTGGTCGAAGTGCTGCTAGCTTGACTCCCGATATGCATAAAAGTCAATTTGCATGAATACAACTGACTGCTGATATTCAAGCTGGCAGGCATTGATTTGGTTGAATGTCGTTTGAGAGTAATCCTAATATACTTAATAATCCGTGCATAAACCCATGAGAAGCTGGTGGTGATCCTAAAGAGTACTATGGACCTGATAGAGTGCTGAAGATGCAAGTACTCCTTTCTAGTCATGTACATCGACTCCCTTTGAGGAGGCACTGGAGAAGTAAGAGGAGATCGGTTATGCATGGGATCATCTGCCTTAGTAACTGGGACACTACCCTGTAGTGGTAGCCAAGATAAGCTATGCTGCCATTCCCACTGGCCAAAAGTTGGGTAGACATGGTCGGTCTTCTCAGCCAGATCAATCGGAAGACTGTTCAGTTAGAAGAAGAGTGTGAGCAGGTTGGCAAAAGGCAGAGGGCAAGTCGTGTTCTACATGGGTTGAAGCTGAATGGCCTCCTGTAAAAATTTCTACATGTGCACCCAGATTACTTCCTGAAGGTTTATCCAATAACCATGTTGGTAGTGATATAACACCCGTACAAACTCTTTTCGGCGTTCAGCTTTATGCCCAAGTATAAGGGCATTCTTGTACAGCACCAAGTCGATGAATAATAAACGGGCAGGAAGCTTGCTTCAACTAAGGCATGTGAAGTTAGGATCACCATGGGCCCCAGAAAGTATTCTTGAATGATGTGAGATATGGGGCGATTATCCGTAACATCGGGAAATGTATGGCCCTCACGCTTATTGAAGAGACTTAATGCCTTGGCAATCATTGATGGTGTGATGCTAATGATGTGGCCATCGATAGTAGAAAAGAGGTGGGGAGATGACATGACAGGCTCTTCGTATATGTTCTGGTAGAATAGCTGGACCAAACGAGGATAGGTTGGCGCAATAAGAGTGCAAATGCCTAACTGTTGCTTGAGCTGAAACTGCTGAACAGCCCAAGAGATGGCTTGGTCATTCTGAAAATATAGGATGTTAAACTGAGTAAGCTTGTGAAGTGGGCGAGAAGCCCACTTCGGTCTTGGTAGCTTAACTAGTGGTGGTATCGAGGATAGTGGTGATAACAACGACAATGGTGCTGAGAAGGAAGAACCTCTAGCCTTTTTCAAGGCTCGGGTGGATACCTGTATGCTTATGTCCTACATACACCAAAAACATATACACACATACCCGTAAAACCAGAGTGAGAATAAAATGGAATATCAAAACCATGTTTCCCCACTTATTTCACCACATGCAATTCTCCTTTTTCTTTTCTTTTTTTTAAATTTTTAACAATAAGTTTAACAAACTAATAAAAAGGGGATGTACAACACTAGTAAAGTAACAAGTATAGAACTAACTTAGTATACCACAACTAGACTTACGTCTATAAATTAACCTAAATAAGCAAGTTGACTAACTAATTAACTATGATGTAAATAAACACATTAATATTTTTATTTATTTATTTGTTTGTTTTTTTTAAAAAAAATTACAGAAAAGAAAAACTAAATTAAATAGCTAATAAGCAAGTAAATTAAAACTAATTGAACTAAACAAGTAATGAGCTAAACTATTGAACTAAACTATTTAAATGAATGAAATAATAAATAAAATAAAATAAACAACAATTTTGGTGGTTGCACATGCGTCGGAGGTGGCTGCATGTGCAGTTAGTGCTCTGCTTATAATTTTTTTCATAATTATTTATTTATTTCAAAGATGAACAATGAACAATGACAAAATTTTATGAAACTACCAATGAACTCAATTGAAAAACCAAAAGTAAAAGAAGGACTTACCTTGAAAGATGATGAAAAAAAGAAAAGGAATAGAGATCCGCCAAAAAAAATCGTTGCCGGAGGTTCACCGGATGGAGAGAAGATGGTGCGTCGGTGGTGAGGCTTCGGTGTTAAGGTGGTGGTGAGAAGAGGTTGGGTGAAGTGTAACATCACCCAGGGCGTACCCATGCGCGTTAAATAGTTCGAACCCTCGATTTTTTTGATTTAGTCTCACAAGTGTAATGTGAAATATAAATGAGAGTTCAGATTTGACAACTTTTATAGAAAATTCATGTTTATTACAAAATCTTTGCCAGAAATGGACTACATCACTAGATTTTAGAGTCGTTACCAAATATTTTGGGAAAATTAGGAAACTTATGACTTGTGCCAAGGACACTGTTCATTAAAACCAAGGATGCTCGGCTCGGAACCTTAGGTATGAGAGGGGAATGTCATTAATTGAGCACCCCCGCTTACTCGATCAAAAGTCGGCCTCTACAAAACCATGATATGAGTTTTATTTACTTTATATGTTCATATTCTTATTATTTAATCAATCCTAAAATTTACTATGTGAAGCATACAAGTATAGACTATGTCATTCATTTTGAAACAATTTGATTCGACGTATTTTGAAAGAGTTTGACAATGTACAACTCAAAAGAAAGTGAGTTTACAAACATGAAAATCAACATCATTCCAAATTAAGTGGCACAACCTCCATCCATCGGCATTCATACAGTTATATCAAGTAAGCAAGTAGCCACATGGTAGGATGCTTAAACATAGTAAGAAAAACACATACACGCGGGATGCTAAAGTATAAAAACTTACATATTTACCGACGTCCCGTGAACAGCTACAAAACAGAGTAAATAAAATATGTATGATCTTATATATAAAATCCTAATGTAATTCATTCATGAGATGCAACTAAAGATTCGACTTCTAATAAATGACATGTTTATCATCTCAAGAACATGAGGTAGCGTACATAATCACATAAGAACTGATTAAACCCATAAATGCAAATTCAACTTAATCAAGATGCATGAAATATGGATGCAAAGCATGAATATGACGAAAAACAAAATATGATGCATATGTATAAATAAGGAAAGCAAGTAAAGGAATAGGATAGAAAGAAGTGGGGTGGGAAATTATTACAACACTTGAATAAATAATTACAAACCGAATGAGAAAGAGAGGAAGAAAATATTACAACAAAATAAAAACCTTACAAAACTCTCAAATGAAAATAACATAGAAGCTCCATGTGTTTTGAGGATCGCCGAAAACCATTATGCTCAATGCTAGAAGATTGCTTTGTTCTGTGTAGAAAAAGTTAGCCGGTCGACCAACTAGGCCTAGCAAAACTTGTTTTGTTGCAATACCAAAAAAAAGAACAAACAGGGAATATGTAGGTGGCTCAACTAAGCAATCTACCTTCTTCCTCCTCTTAACAATCTGATGTGTTTATATAGGCAATGCAAGTAGAGAAATGGTGGAAGACAAGAATGGAGAATTAAGGAAGATAATGGAGTAAATGTAGCACAAATAGAGTTAATGGAAGACAAAAATGGAGCATTACCTTCAATGGATCAAACACTAGACAATACAGGCTAAGTATGTATGCATTCAATGCATGAATGGGTTAGAAATGGGATTGTGAAGTGCCCCACCCGAACCAACAAAAATCTAGTCAAAACTATCTTTGGGCAATTGACCAATTTGGGCGAACCGCGGCTAGAGAGGAACTTGGCGATTTTGCTTTGATTCAGTCTAGCTTTGCTCCGGTGCCCGACGAGTCTGAAACACTTGGCCAAAACAGGTTTAGCGTTAGGAAGAAAGCTCAAATTCTATCTTTTTTACCGAGGATTTGGTGAAAAATACATTCTTATTTTTATCATCGGATAATCAAAAGAAATCATCCAAGTTTTAGGGCTAGTCAAAATGAGGTATCTACATAAAGGTTAGAGGGAAAAGGGTTGGTGATGGTGGGGTTTGAGTGAAAGAGAAAAAGGAAAAAGATGATAAGGTAGAGAGAGAGAAGGAAAGGTAAAGAGAGAAAGAATCTGAATGAGAGTGATGGGTTGGTTAAAAGGGGGGGCTAGGGTTTTGAAAAGAAATAAAAAAAAAAAAAATTTTTGAAAAATCTGATATGCCGCATATGCGGCGAAATGAGCGCACCAACCCCCGCTTGTGCAATTAAAATAGTAGTAAAGAGTTTTCCAAAAAAAAAAAAAAAATTGCACGTGTGGCTATTTTGCTGCACCATTTCCCACACGTGCAATTAAAACAGTAACAAAATTAAGGACTGGATTTTTTTCGCACGTGCGGTGGGTTTTGCCACACTTGTGTGGGAAGTTTTTTTTTTTTTTTTTGAAGAGACTATATAATCTTTTAACCCAAGTGCACTTCAAAAACACTCCGAACCATTTCTACATTCATTTCACATCTGAAATAAGTATAACACTTTGAAAACATCTAAATGTTCAACAAATGTATAATCTTCACGCAAAAATCATAGGTATTACTTTTCTCCTTAACCATGTTTGTAACTTTCCCTATTCTCTAACAAGTTGATAGACTAGGTTGATTTGGTATCCAGAATCGAGGCGCCTAAAGCTAACTCGACCTATGGAGTTGCCATACAGAGTTCAAGCCGGGGTGGTTTTGAAGTAATCTCCACACCCCTCGGTATTTAAACCAGACTTTAGTCTTGAAAATTCCAAACCTTTGCGTTCTAGGCTTTGCCATTCAAACTCTAGTTTCTACTGTCTTAGTTGGTCTCTTAGAAGCTCACTACAAACACAATTATGTGGCTATACCAGACCGTCAGATGCCATTTGGGCACGACTAACACCAAAGAAATTACACCTTTAGAGGATTTAAAGTCTTCTGGACATCAAGTACAAAATAGCAAGAATAAAAATCAGAAAAGAAAGGAGAACAAGAATTCCATGTCTCAATCAGAATAAAATGAGTCCATCAAAGCAATAGACTCAATCATATCACCATTCCTAGTCACCTCTATATAAGGTTTCAATCTTTGGCCATTTACTTTGAAAGTGTGGCCATTCCGTGGATCTTTCACCTCAATGGCGCAATGAATAAATGCCTCGATGACCACAAAGGGGCCATCTTATCTTGATCTAAGCTTACCCAGAAAAAGTCTTAATTTTGAATTAAAGAGAATACTTTTTGGTCAAGCTCAAATGATTTTTGATTAATGTGCTTATCATGAAATTCCTTTGTTCGAGTCTTAAAAATTTTCGAGCTCTCATGTGCATTATTTCTAATCTCTTCCGACTCATTGAGTTGCAATTTTCAGTTAAGTCCAGTTGTGGCCATATCGAAGTTAAACTTCTTCATAGCCCACGACGCTTGGTGCTCAAGTTCAACCGAGAGGTAGCAAGCTTTACTGAACACCACCCTAAATGGTGACATCCCAATGAGTGTCTTATAAGCAATGCGATAGGCCCATAAGGCATCAATCAAATGTTTTGACTAATCCTTTCTATCCAGCCTAACTGTTTTCTCAATAATGTGCTTCACCTCCCTATTGGATGCCTCTACTTGGCCACTAGTTTGAGGGTGGTATGGAGTGCCAACTTTATGAGTTATGGAGTATTTCTTGACTACCGGCTCAAAGAATTGATTGCAAAAATGTGTACTTTGATCATTTGTTATGGCCTTAAGAAATCTAAAACGACTAAAGATGTTTTTATGCAAAAAAAATTTCACTACTTTATGATCGTTTGTTCGGGTAACTATAGTCTCCACCCATTTAGAAACATAATCTACTACCAAGATGATGTACTCAAAATCGAAAAATGATGGGAAAGGGCCCATGAAGTCAATACCCCATACATAAAAAAATCTCAACCACTAGAATAGGGACATTGGCATCATATCATGATGAGACATCGAACTCATTTGCTGACAGTGTAAACAAGTTTCACACAATTAATGGGCATCTTTGAAAATGGTGGGTCAATAAAACCCGCTTTGCAAAACCTTAGTAGCTGTTTTATGCCCACTAAAATAACCGCCATATGTAGAAAAATGACAAAATGTAAGAATGCTATGCACTTCACTCTCTAGCACACATCGTCAAATCACTTGATCGGGGCAATATTTAAACAACTTCGGACAATATTTATACAACTCCAGATCCTCCCAAAAATAATACTTAACTTGTGAAAAGAATTGGTCTTTGTCTTGCTTAAACTAATTTTTAGGAATTTGCCCAATAGCCAAGTAATTCATAATATAAGCAAACCACAGGAGGTTTGCTCGTGACACCACAAAAAGTTGTTTGTCTGGGAACAAATCATGCAAAGTTAAAGGGTCACTAGTGTGCTCAACAAGGACTCGGGAGAGGTGATCCGCCACCACATTCTTAGATCCCTTCTTGTCTCTGATCTCTAGGTCAAATTCTTGAAGTAGTAAAATCCATCTTATTAATCTAGGTTTGGTCTCTATCTTTGATAATAAGTACCGCAAAGTGGTGTGATCAATGAAAACTATAACCTTGGAACCTAGGAGATATGACCAGAATTTATCTAAGGCAAACACCATTGTTAGCAACTCTTTCTCAGTGGTAGTGTAGTTTAATTGTGCACCTGAGAGAGTGCGACTAGCATAATAAATAACATACGACAGCATAGTTCGAGGCATCACACATGATTTCAAATAGGAGCGACCAATCCGGTGATTTCATGATTAGGGCAGAAGTAAAGGCGGCCCAAAGTCTTTCAAAAACTTTCAAACATGCATCTTTAAAGATAAAAGGTATGTCCTTAGCAAGTAAACTACACAAACGACAAGATATTTTGCTAAAATCTTTTGATAAATCGACGGTAAAAACCTACATGTCCTAGGAAAGATCGGAATTAATGCATAGAAGTGGGTGGAGGAAGGCCTGCAATGAGGTCAACCTTAGCTTTATCTACGTCTATGCCCCGAAGGGACACAATGTGTCCTAACACTATACCCTCACAAACTATAAAATGGCTCTTATTCCAACTCAAGATCAAGTTTGCTTCAGTACATCGCTCCAACAGTCTAGTCAAAATTTTAAGGCATTCCTCAAAAGATGGTCCAAATATTGAGAAATCATCCATGAAAAACCTCTAAGAATTTTTCCACCATATCGGAGAAGATATCCATCATACACCGTTGAAAAATCGTCGGTGCATTACATAGCTTGAAGAGCATGCGCCTATAAGCAAAAGTACCAAAAGGGCAAGTGAATGTGGTCTTTTCTTGGTCAGCGGAGTACACTGAAACTTAATTATACCCCTAGTAACCATCAAGAAAACAATAAAAACCCTACCGCGCTAACTTCTCAAGGATTTGGTTAATAAATGGCAATGGAAAATGGTCTTTTCTAGTCATTGAATTCAGTCTCGTATAATCAATGCACACTCGTCATCCGGCAATGGTTCATGTGGGGACTAACTCTTCTTTCTCATTCTCAATAACAGTGATGTTCGATTTCTTAGGCACCACTTCTGTGGGGCTCACTCACTTGCTATCCGAGATAAGGTATATAATACCTGCTTCTAACAACTTCAAAACCTCTCTTTTTACTACCTCTTTCATGTTAGGACTAAGCCTCTGTTGCATTTCACGAGAAGGTTTGGCATCCTTCTCTAAATGTATATGATGCATGCACACGGAGGGATCTATTCCTCTTAAATCGGCCACCACTACGCTATAGCACTCCAATGTGCCACGAGAACACTCATTAATTGACTCTTCTGCTCTGTAATTAATTCAGATGCAATGATGAATGGTAAAATATCCTGAGGCCCTAAAAATGCATACTTGAGTGTGGCTAGGAGTGGCTTCAACTCAAGTGTAGGTGGTGTGACTAAAGATGGTATGGTAAGCTCCCTACACAGAAGAGGAAGGGACTCAAACTAGGCTTTCCACGGTGGAAAATTTGGTGTAGAAGAATAATCGAGTAAGGCATTCACCTCCTCAATTGACCTGCCAATATCAAAATCCTCAAACCCGAAATGAGCTAGAAAAGCCTCTAAGGGGTCCTCAATGAGAATGGAGGGTAAAGCCATCTCTACTATCCCACCCACAACATCCACATATAAGCACTCCTCACTTTCGGGGGGTTGTTGGGATGCTTGGAAAACATTGAGTTTCATTTGCATATTTCCAAATAAAACATCCATAACCCCAGTACGAAAATTTATAAAAGCATTGGTTGTAGCCAAGAAAGGTCAGCCCAAGATCACCGGGATTTGTTTCCTAGAGCTGGCTACTGGTTCCATATCTAAAACCACAAAGTCAATAGGAAAATAAAACCTGTCAACCTTTACTAACACATCCTCAATCATACCACGTGGCACTTTGAGGAACTGTCCAGCTAACTGGAGTGTGACAATAGTGGGCTTCAACTCGCCAAGCTTGAATTCCTTGTACACAGAGTACATCAACAAATTGACACTAGCCCCTAAATCTAACAAGGCCATATAAATGAAATGGTCCCCTATAATGCATGTAATGGTTAGGGCACTTGGGTCTTTAAGCTTAGAAGGTGTGTCACTCAACAAGATGGAGCTTACTTGCTCCGTAAGTACGATCTTTTGGGACACGTGTGTCCTAGATTTATGCTTTTCTGTACATAGGTCCTTCAAAAATTTGGCATAAGAGAGTACTTGTTTAATTGCCTCCAATAGGGAGAGGTTGATTTTAACTTGTTTGAAAACCTCCATCATTACTTCCATGGATGATGTCTTCTTATTAAAAGGGGATGGTGTATTAAGGCATTGGGGAAAGGGTGCCTTAAGCACATGTGATGCCTTAGACTTATGTGAAGTACTAGGGACTAAGTCATCCCTCTTATGTGTTTTCCCTTCATCCTTGCTCTCATTGGGTTTACTATCGTGGTTACCTTTTTTAGCCCTAGTTGCGTCAGACGAAATTGACCGAGACTCTAACTCCCTTCCACTTCTCAAAGTAATAACCGCTTACATCTGTTCATGGTGCTTTCCATTCCCACTCGACCCATCTACTCCATATTGACCCTTAAGGTTGGCCACAGTCTGACTCGGTAATTTTACCTTATCTCTCATGTTCATGTTATTAGCCATTTGACCTAATTAGGCCTCTAACTTGGCAATGAAGTGAGTGTAGAAGTGGACTACTGGAGCTAACCCCTTAAGCTCTGAAAGAACTTCCGACACGTGAGTCTCGAAGGTCGAGTTGCCTTGAGGAACAAGTAGTGGTTGTGGTTGCCTGTAAGGTTGTGGTGGGTGGTAGGAAGATTGATTGGCAAAATTATTAAAATTTTGCCTTGGTGGTGGAGGATTGTAAGAAGTGTCTTGTGAAGGAGGTCTCCATAAAAAAATTAGGGTGATTTTTTCATCCTGGGTTATATGTGTTGGAATATGGGTCATTTCCTGGCCTGGAGAATCCTTGAGCTGCATTCACATGCTATTGGACTAACTCTGAAAATTGTGATGCCAAAGGGCACTCACTCAAGTCATGTTCGAAAGCTAACAATTGGTCATTTTGTGAGACAATGCCTCTACTTATTGGACTAACTCGAGATTGTGCCCTACCTTATAAATGCCCCCTCTTTTTGGGGCTCTAACTATAGGTTGCTGGACTTGCTGAGCTGCGGAGGCATGGTGAAGGGAATTATCACTCAGGTTTTCAAATAATTGACATGCCTTAGTGTCACACTTTGACATAAATGTCCCATCATAAGATGAATCCACCATTTGGCGGTGAGGCTCAGCTAAGCCATAGTAAAAGGTTTGGATAGGTTGCCAATTAGGCAATTAGTGGTGGGGACACTGTTAGAGAAGGTCACGAAGTTTTTCCCATGTTTCATGAAATTGCTCGCCATCAATCTGAGCAAAATTAGTGATGGCTCGCCTAAGTTGGTTGATCTTACCAATGGGAAAGTACTTCTCCAAAAACTTTTATTGTATTTAGTCCCATGTTGTGATAGAATTAGCAGGTAAGGAGTTCACCCAATGTTTGGCTTTATCCTTTAGTGAAAATGGGAACAATCTCAACATTAGGGCCTCATTGGTGAAATTCTAGATCTTCACTGTAGAGCAAATTTCTAGAAATTCATGCAGATGTTTATAAGGGTCATCATGACCTAGTCCATAGAATGATGGGAGCATTTGGATGGTGTTGGACTTAATCGCATAATGAGTAGTAGTGGTGTCTGGTAACTGAATACATGATGGTGAAGTATATGCAGTGGGTGTGAAGTAATCCTTAAGGGTTTGGTTGGGACCATTTTGGAGAGGATTTTGTTCTGTCATCTTTAATGGGTCTAAGTATGGATATTTAAGCCTAGGAACCTCAGAAGAGGATCTAAGGTTTCTAAGAGTCCTTTCTAGTTCAAGGTCCAAACTCTAAAGTTTAGGGCGGTAAGAACGGCGCCCGTGCATACATCACTCACACACACACACACATACACTAAGTTCCGACTCTTGTGTGCTAAGTTATGAAAGCAAAATACCAAAGAAGGAAATACTCACAGCGGTTTAACAAAAACGCTTTACTGGTCTTACAGGTGCTTGACGTGTAGACCATTGTCTCTAGTCTCCACTTGAGCTCTTTCTTTTTAGCACTTTAGTGCTTTACTTGCGAGTCTTTGCTTCTTCTTCTTCTTCTTTTTATTTTTTTTTATTATTATTTTTTTAACACTTTAGTGCTGCATTTTGTTTTTATTTATTTTTTCCAAAGCTTGGTTGTGCTTAACTTGCATTTCGGTGATAGCTCCACTCTAAAAAACTTTGCACACTTAGCAATGCAAAAACATAAAATCCTAAACTAAAAATTAAAATAAGAATATAACTTTAAATTAATTAATTTTGCTAGAAGTCCCCCACAACGGCTCCAAATTTGATGGGTTGTTTTACATACAAAAAGTAAGCACTAAACTATACCAAATTCCTTTGAATAATGGTAAGTCTCGGTATCGAGCCACATGGACAATTGTGAAATTAAACTAATTTAATTGTTAAATTCCTAAATTAATTTTGATCAACAAGATGGTGGTTCATAAACTAAAAATAATCAAAATAAACTAAGAGATAAAACTAGCAATTAAAATTGAAGTTGGAGATAGCAATTTAGGGAAAATCCTAGGATTATGAATTCACCATTACCTACATAAATAAGGTCACAAATTGGAAATCAATTGTGTTATGGTTCGAACCAAATAACACTTCACAACTAGAAATTCGAAGCATCGATCAAGAGAATTATCATATTCAATGTATAGGCACGAACCATCTAGAGAAGCACGAGTCTTTCACTCTAAGTTAGGATAGTAACACGACTTGTGCCTTGTAGTATGGCTCGTCTCACACCTTGAATATGAAATAATAGAAAATCATTGCATGGAAAGCATTTAACAATAACAGAAAGTAGAATACTTGAAGAGAATACTGAAAAATATATTTTAAAATTTCTTAAATACCATACAACTTGTTCAAACCATTACATAATCAAAAACTAAAAAGAAAACCCTATTTACATGGCTAGGGTCTCATCAAAACCCTAGAAATAGAAGAACTAGCTACTCATGATGGAGTGGAAAGGGGTAGAAGAAGAGAAAACCACCATGGAAGATCTTCTTGAAGCTTGAAACCCTTGTCTTCAAACCTTAGCCCCTCCTATCTTTTGGAAAATTTCAGAGCCCCAATCTAGCCTTTTTTTCTACCTTTTTATACCTCCAACTTTTCAAAACAAGTTCAAAACATCTAGCACAATTTTCGAGGTACAGATGCACATGCGATGAGGGTTTCGCACGTGTAGAAAAAACCCTTCGCACGTGCTATTTTTGGATTCTCCGTTTGGCTTCATTGGATGGGCTACACTTGCGGGAATGGTCTTTTGCACGTACGGGAAGTACTTTTCTGCTAAAATGCTGCATTTTTGTTTCCACCGCATCAAACTTGATTGACATTAAACTGACATAAAATGTACAACTTGACTGGAGAATGAGGTTAAAGGATCCTAGTTATCGGCCTCAATGATATACAATTTGGCCTCAATCACATTGATTGAAATGTTACGTTTGAAAAAGAAATACACTGAAGAGTTTTTTTGGAATGTTACGTTATTATGTTTGAGAAAAATATGCTAAGGAGGTTTTTAGTGTGTTACATTGGAGTATTACGTTCTTGAAGTATCACGTTTGAAAAAAAATAAACTAAGGAGTTTTGTGTGTCATATTGATTGGAGTGTTACATTTGGAAAAAGTACACTAAAGAGTTTTTTTTTGGAATATTACGTTGTTATGCTTGAGAAAAATACACTAAGGAGTTTTTTAGTGTGTTACAATGGAGTGTTACATTTTTTGAGTGTTACATTGGAGTGTTATGTGAGGAAAAAATACACTAAAGAGTTTTTTTTTTTTTTTGAAGTGTTACGTTTAGTAATTTCAATATTATGAGAAAATTCACACGTATCCCTTAATACATTAAACACGTGTATTTATATTTGACCGTTTATGTAATTTATAATAGAATAGGACTTTTGGGTCCATAAGAAAAAAATGAGAACCAAACAATTTATAAAATTATGTTTTGAAATTTATTGTTACTTCGCTCAATATTTTTTTTTATTTTATTTTTCTTTCCATCTATAATAGTAAACTCTCTAATATTTTTATAAAATTCTTTTTTTTGTTGAACAGATATTTTTATAAAATTCAATCACAAATCCTTTCACATCTATCCAAACAGTCTTATGGAAGTAATGACGTGTAAAAATATGTGAATAAGAATTCTCTTTATTATTTATTTACAATAAATTAAAGTTTTATTGACAAAAATTTAGAGATGAAAATTTCAGTGACAAAAAATTTGGGTTAAATTTTTAGGCTATGTTTAGATTATGAATTTGAGTAGGAATTTAAAAAGGGAAATGGAAAATGTGAGACAAATATGAATGGAATATAAGCTAATTTTTTTTAATTTCTTTTTTTTTTTCCCCCCAAATTTCTATCCAAATCTATCGTCTAAACATAGCGTTAAATATCTTAGTTGCTAAGAGTATTCTTGTTATATTTTTAGCAACAAAATTGAATATTTAGTAATGAAATACTATTTTTTGGAATCATACTTTTCATCTAAATAAAAGTAAATCTTCTTATACAAATTGATTTTATGTTTATAACTGTGCATTTGTTAATGACATTTTTTTAAAATTTTGCCTCTAAAAATCATTTTATTTTTGAAGATGACTTTTAGTGACGATTGAAATTGTAATAATTTTTCCCTTCTAGGAAAGGAGTTCGGTCTCTAATATAGTGTTATTTAATCTCTTTATCATTTATTAAGAAAATAAAATAAAAAAATATTATAAAAACTATCACTCAGGTTTGTCTCAGTTTTTAAAATTTACTTTTTAAAAAATTTCACTTTTTTGTTTTTCATATATATATTTTTTATTTTTACTGATTTTTAAAAATATTTTAAGTAATTTTTTATTTTTATTTTTTAGACATACCTAACATAAATACACTAAAAAAGTATAATATTTGTGAAAAAAATCTTTAAAAAATTTACTAAATACCAAAAATATAAATAAAAAAAAAATTCAATACAATTTCGTATTTTTGTATATTTATTAATTTTTAAAAATATTTTACTATGTAGATATATCTAAGTAAGATACATCTAAAAAAATAAAAAAATTAGTTAAAATTTTAAAAATATTTACTAAAAACAAAATAATATGAAAAATAAAAAACTCAATTTTTAAAAAATTGAATTTAAAAAAATAAAGCCAAACACACTGAATAAATTATATATATTTTTACATACATAATAATTGATGTATATGATGCAATAATAAAAACTTTGAAACTTACAACATGAACAAATTATTGCATTCTTGAGAGAGTATTGTCTATCATGTGGAACATTCCTCAATTGTGATTGGTTTGGATCGTAGAGTTGATTATATTTTATGAATAATATTATACAAACTAATAAATTTTATAATTTTTTTACTCACTAAGATCTTGTTTGGGAACAAGTTTTTTTAGTAATTTTTTTGACTTTTTAGCTAAAATGTGATGTAAAAAAAACTAGTATATTTGAGATGACTTTTTAGTTTTTTTACGAAAAGATGTACAAAAAGTAGAGAGAAAAGGAAATCTTTGACTTTTTGGTATGAGTTGTTGGCTTTTTGATTTTTTTAGTGACTTTTTGACTTTTTGACTAAAATAGTTACTTGCCAAACGAGGCCTAAGGCCTCGTTTGGAAACATTACTTTTTAACCTAAAAGTCAAAAAGTCACTAAAAAAACTAAAAAGCCAACAACTCATACCAAAAAATCAAAGATTCTCTTTTTCTCTCTATTTTTTGCACATCTTTTCGTAAAAAATTAAAAATTCATCCCAAGCATACTAGTTTTTTTACATCATATTTCAGTCAAAAAATTTAAAAATTACTAAAAAAACCTATTCCCAAACGAGGCATAATTTGGCACTTATCACATTATTGAAGAAGATTGTGTTTTAAGTTTAAAAAATATATATACATATATATATTTTATCAGTAAAAATTAGTTATTAGATTAGCATTTATAAAAATTAGATTAGCACTTATAAGAGTTAAACTCCCCACCTTTACAAAGCAGCAAGTACTTATCTCTTAATTCAACTCTTTCTTAAAATGAGTTGAACCATGATATTCTTTTTAGAACTAAGCTCTTAATTCAACTCTCTCTTAAAATGAGTTGAACCATGATTTTCCTTTTAGAACTAAGCCCTTAAAAGTGACCTGACACATTAATTATTAAGAAAATTTTGTAACTTTTTTGTTAATTTATAGGGCACTTAGCCCACAAGTCCAAATTTAAGAGAGAGGATCCTCTCCTTGCAGCCTTGGTGCTTGCAATCATCCTTGCAGGCCTTCGGGTCTACTTTTAGGCCCAATTTTGATAATCTGAACCGTTCATATTTTATGATTTATTCAGTATATCATACCTGTAAAAAATCAAGTTGATCGGATATCGGGAAGTATGTGTTCAAAAAATTGAACTAAAAATTATTTTTTAAATAATTTAATAAACAGTTTTCTGAACATATGCTTCCCGATATCCGATCAATTTGATTTTTTACAGGTATAATATACTGAATAAATCATAAAATATGAACGGTTCGGATTATCAAAATTGAACCTAAAAGTAGACCCGAAGGCCTGCAAGGACAGTTGCAAACACAAGCCTGCAAGGAGAGGCTCTTGACTCCAAATTTAAAGCCCACATGTTAAACTATGACGTCCACAGCAACATTTTTAAGTCGATAAGGACACCATTCTCTATTTGTACAAACAAACCCATTACTCTCTCTAAACTTTCTAACCCTAAACTCTTCCCTCCTTCCTCTTCCTCTGATGCTGATTACATCTTCATCGACTGTGGGAGAGAAGGAGGTAGAGATAGAGACCAGAATCGACGACGGCGGCATCGGAGGTCATGATTAAGTCCGATCGGAGAAAAGCGGCAGTGGTGCGGTGGGGGCGAAGAAGCTGACATGGCAGACCTTAGGATTGATCACTCGCGATCAATCCTTTCACTAATAGCCTCTCTTTTGGGTTGTTTTGCTCCTATGGCTGCTCACACTCTCGACAATGGAGAGTTTTGGATTCATTCGGAGTTCCTCATCAACGACGACATACTTATGGGCAAAGAAAACGTCAACAAAAATGGCCTCAACTATACTTTTGGCCCCAACTTTGGCTTCCCCACTAACTTCCCCTACGATTTTGGCTCATACTCTCTTGTTGAGTTAGTGGTGGGTTCAACCGAGATGAAGAGCAACGATGAGGACCTACTCGCCGAGTTGGCTCGTTTCACCTTGCAAGAAAGAGCCCAGAAAATGGTCTCTACTCCTTACTATCACTTTATTGAATATTCCTTCTTAAATATTAGACCCCTGTTTTTCAAACTCAAATCTCTCTCTTTTACTCACACACATACACAGAATGGCTAAAATTCACTCTCTCCTCCTCATGTTACTCGATCTCATCCTCTTCATTCTGGGTCATGCAAATCCACAACAACATAAACTTTGATTTAATTTGTACAGATCGATTTGAACAGATAGATTTAATTTGGATTATGGATGATCTTAATCTGGGAGTTTTTTCAACTATATATGGGCTTTGAAGTCATACTACATGTAAAAATGATTTTGTCTTCAACAGATAAGTGAAAATGAGCTTGGTGAATTTTAACAGATAAGAGAAAATATGCTTGGTGAATTTCGACAAATAGGTTGTTTTGTGAATTTCAACAAATAGGAAAAATAATTTGGTGAATTTCAACAAATAGAAAAAAATAGGCTTGGTGAATTTCAATAGACAGATTAAAAAATAGTAAAATAATTTTGACAGATAAATATAAATTTAAACAGATAAGTTCAAAAAATTAAACAGATAAAAAAAATTTGAATAGATAAGTTAACATTAAAATTTCAACAGCTACGTGGTATGAACTTTTGACCAACAAATGTCTTCATGTCCCTAGTAGAATCACCCTTGTCCTTGATAACTTATACGGGTGTAATTTTGGTTTGTGGCCCGTGGGCGGCCCAAGGTGGGCCGGGCCTGTTAAGGCTCGAGCCCAAGCCCAACCTGAGGCTTTGGGCTAGGGCCTGGGCTATAGTTGTAAGGCCCGGCCCGGCCCATCGGCCTGCCCAAAAGCCCAGCTCACCTGAGACTTAGTGTTATTTTTAATGGAAAATAATAAATTTTTTGGTGAAAAAAATAAAAAAAATGGTTTAGGCCCACCCAAGCCCGTCCAAAGCCCAAGCCCAGGGGCCCGGCCCACTGGCCCCACCCAAAGCCTGAATATCCCTGGGCCTAGGCTTGAGTCTGGGCCTAGTTTTCTGGCCCGTGGACCGGCCTAGCCCGGCTCGATTTTTAGCGGGAGCTTGCAAGGCCCGACATGGGCTGGGCTCGGCCCAAGTCCGAATGGGCCGGACCGGGCCAAAATTACACCCCTACTACTTATAGGGATGGAAAAATGGATTTATTATCAATTTTCTCTAATTTATATAGTATTTTTCTATATATATATATATATGAGTGTTTGAGAGATAATATGGAAGAAAAAAAATTATTTATAATTGATAAAAGTAACCACATATTATTGCACAGTTTTCACACACCTGCAGAAGTCACATTTTTTTTTTTTTGGAATTATTTTGTCTTTAGTAATATTTTTCTAAAATTATGTCAGTTTTATTTTTTATTTTTTATTTTTTTGATTCGTTTTGTATAGACAAATTTAAAAAGTAAAAAAACTCATTATCAAAAAACCAAAAAAGCAAGAAAAAAAAGTCTCCAAAAAAGCAAATCCCATACACCTAACTTAACCCCACAACACACATTATTAATGCAGTAATGAACATGATTATTCTAACAATATTATTACCCCACTATACACGATTTTAATTGATTTTTGATTTTTTTGTTTGAGAAATGATTATTTTAATTAATTTTTGATTTTTTTTTTATAAAAAAAAATATAAAAAAAGTAGAGAGTGGTGTAATTGGGTGTTTTCATCTTTTTGACTATTTTAATAAAAAAGATAACACCCCAAAGGGGGCCATAGTAATGAATATGGTTAATCTAATATTATTTTGAACTTTATTAATGTCTGTTTTTAGAGCTAATGTAAAGTTTGTTTAAAAATAGAGTTTGGTTTATTTTAAATTGTCATATTAATTTGAGAGAGTGTTTGAATTTGGTAGACCCATTTTGTGACTAATTTTGACAATTCAAATCGTTCATCTTTTAGAACTCGTTAAGTAGAATATTTATGCAAAAAACAAAGATATTATATGTTTGAATCATATTTGTTTTTAAAAAATGAACAACAAATATAATTTCAAGAATAGTTATCTATTTTTCTAATACAAATTTGATACAAGCATATAATTACTGATATTCAATCATTTTTATCTTTTATATGAATATTCTACTCAATAAATCCTACAAAATAAATGATTCGAATCACCGAAATCAGTCCCCAAATAGGCCTACCAAGCAAAAATATTCTCTCAAGTTAAGATAATAATTTGAGAGAAGCCAAACCCTAAAAATATTATATATATATATATATTATCACATTTATCTTTATGTAAAATGTTTTAATTTTGTATTATCACATTTATCTTTGTGTAAAATATTTTTATTTTTTAGCATGATCTCAGAACACGTTAATTAATTATTTTTTCTTTTTTGATATATTACTCTTATTTTGACAATTGAGTTAAAAGTTAAAAAAATTTACTTTTTAACTTTTTGAAACTATATCACCTCTCTATATTTTTTTCATATTTAAAAAAAAAAAAAAAAAAACTCAATTAGACTTTTAACCACTTTCAAAAACTGAAAAACAATTGAGGCGGCCATAGCGAAAGTAGCATATTATGAGGGCCTACCGTAGAAAATAATTAATTAATTAACAGCAGAAGAAGAACCATCCTAGGTCAAAGAGGACCAAGGCAGAAATTCTTTATTTGACCATACGAGATCAACCTTTGAACGACTTCTGTTTTTTTAATGGGTGAGGCAATTGGATGGGGCGCTTCGGTCTCGTAAGGCTCAACTCGGATTTTTTTTTTTTTTTTAGGGTATATTATCAATAAGTCATAATAATTAGACTTAGTTTTTATTAAGTTTTATTAAAAATAAATTTTAATAAAATTATCATTAAAAATAATTTTTTGTAACAATTTTGTATGTATGTTATTAAAAATTGACAATTAGTAATTTTTTTTGTTACAATTTTTATAAATTGTCGCTAAAACTTAAACTTACTAACGTTTTTCTATGACGAATTTTTCAAATTATCTCTGAAAGTTAAAAATTAGTGATTTTTTTTGTGACACTTTTTTTAAATTGTTACTAAAACTTATAATTAATGAGATTTTTTGTGACAAATTTTCAAAATGTCACTGAAAATTAATAATTAGTGACCTTTTTTTAATAGTGTTCGATAAAAATCGCCGTCAATTATCAATAACCTATTGAATAATAAGTTCACCTATCAGGACCTACACGTAAGTCTTCCATATTTTTAATGATTTGAATAAATTATTTTATTAAATTTTATATATAAATTATTTATACAAAAAATTACATTAATTTGATAATCATAATTATATAATTTTATTATATCTATTTTTTTAAAAGTCTGATAATTATAATTTTAGAAAGGACACTATATCTATAAATTATAATCTCAATTTTGTTTGGCCAAAGATTTAGGAGTTGAAATACTTTATCCAAAAAGACAAGTTTAAACAAAATGATAAAATATATATCTCTCTCTCTCTCTATATATATACTAGCGTATGCCCGTACCTAAAGGCACGGTACAAATAATATTAAGATTAAAATACAGTTATAAAAATATATTTAACAGACTGTACTCTACAATTTCAAACAAATCAAATACAAAAAAATTAAAATATCAAATAATGTACTCTAGCCAATATCATAAGAACCAAGTTTGACTGACAAAAAATAAAAATAAATAAAATCCCAATCAACAAATCCAATTGTATAATTGCATTGTGTCATGATCTAGAACCAAGTTTGACTCAAAGGCAACACCGCACCTCATTACCAAACTCTAGATACTAATCTTAAAATGCAAGCTCCCATAGAGAGAGTGAGAATATTTTACAAACATCAGGGGCATATTTATAATTTACTATTTTTTAAGATTTTGTGAAAATTTGAGAATAGAGATTTAGAGGGCTGCGATCCATCACATTTTTACAGTATATTGGCATAGTTTTAAATTTCTTTTGTCTGGAAACCGACCAATAACAATAGACGAAAAGATAATCAAGTGGTTTACTATTAAATCTAGGATTATATCTCTTTTTTAAGACAGGTCCTTAGGTAATCAATGAATTTCAATAAAAAAGATAGAAAAACAATTGCTGGATATGAGTATCCTAGCAAAGCACTAACCAACAAACTCAACTTCAAAGAAAGTTTCGAATGTGTAATGACTTCATATCAACCATCTCCTCATCCTTAAATTCCTCCCTAAAATATATTGAAAGCATTCCATCAATTAACCATAAAATAATAATAATAAAAAATAAATAAATAAATAAAAATTGTATACAATAAATGCTAATGGTGTAGACAAATGCATAGTAATTGAAGGGGAACACTAACACACTGGGTATAATAACAGTTGGTAGAGACTCAACCTTTCAAAGCAAGGGTCATGGGCTTGAAGCTCTATTCATGGGGTTATGGCAGTGTAAAAATGAACTGGTGCACGGAGCAATATGCTATACTATTCAATTCACTTAATTCAATTCAAAGAAACACATAAATATCCCAGAAGTTTCAATTCATGGGGTTAAGAAGTTTCAACGTTTAATATATTCAGAAGTTTTAACGTTGTCCCTCTGCTAAATGCATTTACACAAACCTAACTATCTTGGCTTTGTTAAGCATTTTAGGACATCAAAATAACAATGGGAAGAGTCTAAATAACATCAATGTCAACTGCACAAAGAGAAAACAGTGGATTACTCAACTGTAAGGAAGATGGCTTACCAGGAACAACAGTACCAAAAATGCTTGATTGAAACTTTGCAGAATTTAGATTGCGATTGAAAGACGACACCTGAAACAAAACAAAACAATAATAATAACAACAATGAGAGCAATTTCCATGTCGCACATTGCAATTCATGAGTAGTGAAAACTAAATGACATAATGTGGAAACAAAATTAGAACAAAAATAAATAAAAAAATAAAAATAAAAAATACACATACAACATAATTAGGTCAAATTTTTATTTTTGACAGTTATTTTGATGTTAAAAAACAAATTCACTCTAGTTTTTGGATGTATGTATGGTCGACCATACTATTAAGAGAGTAGTTTTTGGATATAGAAATGGTAGAGACTATTAAGAAAAAAAATTTATGCTCTATACTAAATAATTTTGTCGACCATACATACATTGTATGGAAATAAAATCAGAGATATTGAATCAAATCTGTCGAGCATACATAAATTATGAAAACAAAATAATTTTGTTCTAGATGATGAAAACAATTTTGTTCAATGATAAAAATATAAAAATTTCTGAGTTAAGTTCTCAATTTGGGCCCATGAAAGTGGTGGCCCTTTAAACATTATGCAAGCAAGCCATATGACATAATTGTATGTGCATAACAACCAATTATTTGAGATGTTCCTTGAAGGTAACAACACAAAATTACATCCATAGCAGCTCACTTCAGTCATGGTATTAACTGGAAAAGTGTAATTTGATTTGTAGGGTTTACCACTGGTTTCAATTTGATAAAATGTGACATAATTGTATATGCATAATAATCAATTATTGAGATGTTCCTTCAAGGTAACAACACAAAATTACACCCATAGCAGCTCACTTCAGTCCTGGCATTAACTGGAAAGGCGTAATTTGATTCGTAGGGTTTACCACTGGTTTGAATTTGATAAAATAAGTTCATTAATTTCATAATGTTTATCATTAAGAAATGAAGAGTCTATTATAAACTTGTGCTTATCATTTATTTTTTTTTAAAACAAATGTGATAAAAATCATAGTAGGCAAAGCAGGCAATTTAACATGGGTCAGTGGATAATGAGAAAGTATTCAAATGATAAAAATAAAAAATGAGTCAGTTCACATGGGTATCCAAAAATCAAAGCAGGCAATGATGAATCACATGGGTATCCAAAAATCAAAAATCACATGGGTATCCACTAATAACTTTCCAAAATCAAAAATCACATGTGAACTTTCTAATAAGTTAACATGGGTATCCACTAATCAAAAATCAAAGCAGGCAATGACCAATTTAACATGGGTATCCAAAATTCAAAAATCACATGGGTTCTAATAAGTTATTAGTGGGTTAGTGGATAATGAGAAAGTTCAAAGCAGGCAATTTAACATGAAGTTAGAGGGCCACTATAAAGAGGTTCCCTGATTATTTTCTTTGCTGTTTAAGTGGGGAGGGCTGGAAATGCGTGAAATGGTAATGTAAAATGTGACTTTCCATGGGTATCCAAAAATCTCCACATAATTGCTCCACTTCTAAGTTGATGCTCACTTAGCAAGAATTACATTTGGATTATGCTAATAACACAGACACAAACAGACTTATTTGGAATTCACACTTCGGAATTCAAATAGTTCATGCCTTGTGTGAAGGACTGTTGATGAGCAAACTGCGAAATTTATCCACCACAGATGCAAACAGAAGACAACAAAATGAAATTGTCATTTGAAGTTCATTCCACCTGTTCAAAAGGACAATTACATTTAAACTTACACACTCATGTGGAAAAATAAAAAAAGAGGCTACTTGCTGCCTTACCAGTGCATTTGGATCAATCTGAGCACCAACTATATCCCTTTTAGAGGATTGATCACCTCCGCTAGCAGATCCCTTCGTGTCACCCTGTCAAAAAATTACAACTTATTGCTGAATCAAGAATGAACAAAATAAGGAACAACGAGAATTACGCAAAAAATTGGCTCAATTTCCTCCAACTGAGAAACCACAATTATTCCCCAAAATCAACCAGGCAAAATAGAAAAGAAAAGAAAAAAAAACTGGTATCAATTTAAATTCATAATGATTATGCAAAGTAACAGAAAATCAGATAAGAATATAAGCTAATCCTTGGTTCAATTGCAGAGAAAATTAAACAAACAAAACCTCCAAATGACAAAGGGCTATTACAATAAATGCCTTCAGAGAATTGAGTTCTTAAAATGTTTAGAAATCGTGATTCTGAACATATGCAGAACCAATACAAAATCAAAGATAGAGACAATTATACCTCCCGGTACCTAGTTAGGTACACTTTAAGCGAAGCAATGTAATCTTTAAACCCTAAAGTAGCCATTGCACAAAGCAAATCATCACCATTGATCGTCTTCCTCTTCTCTTTCTGACACTTATCACTCGCCCTATTTGAAAAAACCTTGAATCACATTTCACAAAACATAATTTGAAAAAACCTGGAATCACATTTCACAAAACACGATCCTAAAGCATGAAATCCTAATATAGCAAATACATAAACGTGAATAGATAGATATATAGGATCGAGTACTCGTTAGTGATAAAGCTGATGAACTCGGAGACGCATTCCTGAACGGTGTCGTTGGCATCCTTAGCGATCTTGCTGTTGGAAGGCAACGCCTTCTTCATGATCCGACTGATGTTGGCGATTGGCGATGGGTAGGTAGCGGTCCTGATTGTGAACGTCGGAGTGAGGGAGAGTGGTAACGGAGAGCTCCAATCGGGGTTGCGAATCAGAGAGGTCCAAGGCAGCGAGTGGGAGCCACTGAGAGAGGAGGGGGGAGAGAGAGAGCAGAGAAGGTTTGAGCGGTTCATCGCTAGAAATCCAGATCTAGGGTTTCGAAATACAGAAACAGAGAGAGACAGAGAAGTAGAGGGAGAAAGTGATCGAATTTAAGCGAGGGAGAGATTAAATTCCTATCGTGGAGGAGGAAGAAGGTCTATTAAAGTAGAAGAACAAAGAGTGAGAGAGAGATAAGAGGGACAGTTGCGGGAGAGAGAGAGGGAGTTATAAAGACGTGCTTGGGCAGACGTGGGAGAGAGAGAGAGCAGAGAAGGTTTGAGCAGGAATCAAATTGATCTGCACCCTTAATATATTTTTAGGATTGATCTCAGCCATTCAAATGAAATGTATCTCTGATACATTTTATATATTTTCAAAAACCGTTCTGTCTTATTATATAGATATATATCATCATATACACGGTTCCAATATTCAAAAGCGAACATCACACAATCACACATACTCTTGTTAGAATTTATGGTTTTATAGGCTTATTTTGGGTCAATTTTGAGCCCAAATTCGAGTGGCGCCCACACATCTTTTGGGTGAGTCCAAAGAGGTGACGTGTTTTTGCCGCACATGGTGCAAATGGCTCATCAAAACCATTTACGAGTGAATGGGAACTTGTAGTCATTTTCGGGTTTGTTGAATAGACAATTGAAGAGTCAAAAGTGGGTTTCTTTGAAATGGATTGTCCCACATTGAAACTTGAAGAGAGCTTGTATGTGTTTATAAGCTTTAGGTGGGAATACTTGGGTTGGGCCCCAAGGGGCACCCTAAGTTTGTAAAAGGGAGGAGTTATGGACAAAGTGAACCTTGGCTCAAACCACCACATGCGCACGTGCCGCCGCTGAGCCGTACTGGGTACAGGTGTGGGTTGTGGGTGGGGTCAGTCCTAACATTAATTTTTTGGATAAAATTTATTTGAATTTTTTCAAATTCTTGTGGGAAAATTATTTGAATTTCTAAACAAATTAATTTAATTTTTGCATCAAATTTCGGGTTGCATGGTTAGGAGTTGATAAGGCAAGGGGTGGGTTGTTTAGTGATTTTGCAACTTTTTTTGACCAACTTCGATGGTACCTTAAGACGGGTATGAGAACGGATCCTGGAAATGTGTTTGAATTAGATGTGGATGAAAGTAGTGGGTGTTTTCGGAGGTTGTTTGTGGCATTTCATGGATGTTAGTATGGCTTTCAATTTTGTCGTCTGTTGTTCTTTGTTGATAGTACATTCTTGAAGGACGTTACAAGGGGCATTTGCTTACAGCAATATCAAAGGTTGGTAATCAAGGTATGTATTTGTTTGTAGTTAGTATAGTTTTAGTTTGTCAGAATGTTATTGTATTATGAGTCTGCTAGTTTTTGCAGTTTCATGTTATTTCGTTTTTAGGCCTGTTTCCTTTGGCTTTTGCGATTGTTGACGTTGAAAATCAAGATAATTGGATGTGGTTCTTAAGTCAGTTGGTAAAGGTTGTTGGTTCAAGTCGGAGACTGACTTTTGTGTCTGACCACATGGATTGCTAGACACTCGTTCAGTGGTTTTTCCCAATGCACATCATGCATATTGCTTGAACCATTTGAAGAGAAATTTGATTGACAAATTGGTGGGACTTCGTATTAACTATAAGCTGACTTTGATGAAAATATTAGTTAAATGTGCTTATGCGCCAACTGTTGCTTCGTTCCAACATTATATGGAGAAATTGAGGCGTATTGTTGGGAATGGTAGAGTTGATAGTATGTTGGATGGTTTGCAAAATGATAAGTGGGCCAATGCATTTTTTAGAGGGAAATGATATAGTGAGATGTCATATAATGCTGCCGAGTCTTACAATAATTGGATTGGTGGGGCCCGTGAGTTGCCTATTACTTGTATGGTTGATATGATTAGGGTTCAAATCATGACTCAATTGTCTAATAGAAGAGCTGAATTTAAAAGATGGACTACGAAATTGTGTTCAGCTATGGAAAAGAAGTTGGTGGACTCTTTGAAGCTAGCTAAGTCTGGGGATGTGATTGTTGCTAGTGATACTATGTTTGAGGTTTATTCTTCTATTTCTTTTTATGTTGATATTGGTAGATGGACTTGTTCTTGCTATGAATGGCAATTGAATGGTTTTCCTTGTTGTCATATTGTGCATGCTTTGCGTAGTAGTGGTAGAGATGTGTATGATTTTATTGATCCTTTTTTTCATGTGGATTGTTTTAGAGAGTCATACAAGGAATCTGTTTATCTAGTGCCTTCAAGTGAGAGATTTGACTTTGATGGTGCCGGTAGTTCGATTATCAAACCTCTTATAACGAAGAAGCAGCCCGGGCGGAACAAGAAGAAGAGGATACCTTCTAGGGGTGAGAATGTGAAGCAAATCAAGTGTGGGAGGTACTTGAAATATGTGAATCACAATAAGAAGACGTGCAAGGTTGCTATTTGAGGCCATAGTCTATTCTTTTGGATTTGTATTTGAAGTTAAGGAATTATGATAATAAAATGTGATACTTAGTAATATGGAAGTAATGAATAAAGTTGGTTGCATTTTTTTTTTCTTTTTTGATGTATTTTTTAGTTATTGAAGTTGTTTTGTAACAGTTTTGTTTTGTTTTGTTTTTGTTTTTGTTTTTATTATTATTTTTTTGTATGGATTTGGTTGGTTTTATTTTTGTGGAATGTTGAGAAGGTTGTTGAAAATTTCTTATTGAAACTGTATAATATTGAAATGCAGTTTTACTACATGATATATTTATTTCATATTTCGTAGTGACAAAACTGTAAAATTTTTCAGTTTTATTTTCAATTTTGAAATGCAGTTCATCTATTTGTTGAGTCATGAAAGTGGATACATAATTGTGTATCATAATTTTTGTTTGAGTAATGAAACTATATAATTTTGCAGTTTTAAGAATTCTGAAAAACAAATTGATGAAATTGCATAATTTTGCAATTTTAAGAATTATTAGAAACATGAAAATGTATATTTTTTATAGTTTGCAGAATTATTAGAAACAACCTTTACTGTATGCAAATATATGCAACCACAAATGTGACGACAATAATAAGCAGAAGAACACAAACAAGTATAATAAGCACAAGAACAACAACAATAATAATAATAACAAGAAGAAGAGCAACAACAACATCAATGACCATAATCATTTTCACCATAATAACCATAAGAAGATCAATTCCCAAAAGCATAAAAAGTACTTGTCACATGTTAAAAAAAAAGTACAAAAATATGTTCACTTGAGTATTTGTATTATTAAGAAGTTTGTTCATTGTTTCTATGGTTTGGTATGTTTTGTCAACATTTGGTAGTGCTCGAGTTTCCAAGATCGGTTCTTATCATTGAGGAATTGATTGATGATTTCTGCTCGAAATTTGACCCACTCAGTTGGTCGAAGTGATTTCTGCACAAGTTGCCAGTTGATATATTGGTTGATAATATTGCAGACGGCGATTGCACAATCATTGCTGCAAAGTTTTAGATGAAGTTAATTAGTTAGGTAAAACTGCAAAATTTAGCATATTGGAACATTAGTTATTGAGTTTGTATCTTACGAGTGTGGGGTTTGCTGTGGGCATTCCTCAATTGATGCAATTACAGTCTCGCACTCTTGAGATGATAACATGTTTTCTTGATTGCTGAATAATGCTTTATTCCATCTCAGTTGATGTTATTGCTACAAAATAGTTAGTGGGTGTTTTTGTTAGTTATAGTGATGTGCTGAGATGTTTTGAAAAGAATGAAATTAAGTAGGAAATTTTATTTAACTTCAATTTCCTTTGTAATTTCAAAGTTCTTGTTGTGGCAATCTTTTACTAGCCTCAAAGAGTCATAGTGCCTTCATATCCCATCAGCATTGTCAAAGACCACAATTGTCCAATGGTTGTCGTGGTTGATTGGGAAATGGATATATCTGTTTTTCATTACTTTTGGAAAATGGTTGTCCATCATTTTTTCTCTCAGTGCTTGATCTTGGTTTTGTAGTGGAGTCTGTAATTTATATATGTTTGAAATATGTTATAAAACTATGTAGTAAGAAAGTAGAAAATTTTGCAGTTTGAATAATATTGAAAGGTGTGTTAAGTTTTGTTTACATTGATGAGTATTGAGAAAACGTAAGATCTTTCCGCGTATGGATTTCTTGCAAAGGTTAGATCATGTTTCTCAAATTCTTCAATTGATGGTTGGAGTGCCAATTTCATTTCTGCGAAGGCATCATTGACTCGAAACATGTTATATATGAAAATGTGTTAGTTTTGTGGAATAGGTTATTGAATATGAACAGAAACTGTAAAATTGTGCAGTTGGAGACCTACACTCCCATATAAGGCTTCCCGGTTGGTCAATCTACATATATCTGAAAAATATATGCAATTTTCATCTTCGCTGCCAGACCAGACACAAGCACTTGATTATGTGTTGTTGATGAGTTGAATTTGGTCTTGGTCTTTTTTGGATAGGCTATGCTAAACCTTGTTTGTTTTGCGACATGAAATGGCAAGTGGCTTGTTGTGGATTGATTCTTCCTTGAAATCATTATTACTTTCCAATACTTGAACTTGTGTGTTCTCTTGATTGGCATCCTCTTTTGACTTGGTTTCAGCAGCACTTTCTTTCTCTTGGCCAATATCTTCTTTCATCTTTTCTTTTTGCTGCTGTTTTGTTTCATGAGCAGCATCTTTTTGCTTGGGTTCAGTAGCAAGTTCTTTCTCTATTTCGATTTATTTATTTTTTCTTTTCATTCTTCTTCTATTTTTCTTCGTTGGTACCCTTTGTTGGTTTGGGTACATCAGCAGCAGTTTCTGTCTTGTTCCTTGTATCTTCTTTGGCTTTTGTCATTGGTTGGCATTCAAAATCTGGCTTATGTGCTTGTTTTCTTGACTTTTGTTTGATTCTCTTGACCATTGATCTTTGTTGGGGACTTCCAATTTTTTTGGCGGATATTTCCTTCAATTTGTCTTCTTTTCTACGTAATTCAGCCATGAATTTTTGTTCTATTTCTTGCATTTGTGCTCTCATGGCTGTTATGAGTTTGTCCTTGTCGTCCTCTTTGGTTGATATTTGTGCTTGGTCATCACCTATAAAAATGTTGGATTATGTTTTGGTTAGTTTAATTAAATTTTGCAGTTTGCTTCAGTATTAGACAAGAGTTTACCTTGTGCATGAAATATGTCAGATTTCTCTTGGAGTTCTTCTTGTTGTTTTGTCCTTTTTTCTTCTTGTTGTTTTGCTTGTTCTTTTTTTCATGTTGTTGTTGTTGTTGTTGGTCTGTCAGTTCTTGTTCATTGACTTCTTGTTGCTGGTTTGTTTGTTCTTCTTCTTGTTCTTGTTATTGGCCTTCTTCTTCATCAGTGTCTTCTTATTGATCACCTTCTTCTTCTTCTTCATCATTGTCTTGTTGTTCATCAGCTTCTTCTTCTTCAGTCACTTGTTTTTTTTCATCATCACTCTTTTCTTCTTATTCATTACTTTCTGGTTCTTCTTGTGGTTCTTGCTTTCTTTTTTTTTTTTTTCTTTTTTGTTGTTGTTGTTGTTCTGATTCTGATTCTGATTCTAATTGGTGTTTTTCTTTAAAAAAGTCATTATCATCACTGTCTAGAAGTCTTTTTTTTTTTTTTTTTTGCTTTTGTTTGTTTTTTTTCGCTTATTGTCCTTTTTGTGGTCATGTTTCTTTGCTAAAGAGTCTGTTGATGTGCTTTGATTGATATGCAATAACTGTATTTCTTATTCAGTTAGGGTTAAAGCACTTTAGTCAACCTGCATTGGAACAATGTGGCATATATCAGTAATACTGTAAAATTGGTCAGTTTCATAGCATGATTTGTACTGTGAGTAATGTGAGTTAAGTGTTGAAAATATGTTGTTTGAAACTGAAAAATTTTACAGTTTCATAACATGATTTTTACTATAATGACTGTGAAAGGATTGTTGAATAGATTTGTGTGTTGAAACTGCAAACTTTTGTAGTTTCATATCATGAGTGATGTTAAATAGGTGTGTGCTTTGAAACTGCAAACTTTTATAGCTTCATAATATGATTTGTACTGTGAGTAATATGAGTTAGTGTTGAAAATATGTTGTTTGAAATTGAAAACTTTTACAGTTTCATAACATGATTTTTACTATAATGACTATGAAAGGAGTGTTGAATAGATTTGTGCTATGAGAGTATAGAAGAGTTTGAATACCTTTTCAAAGTCAGCAAGGCTGATGTGTTTTCAGTTGGAGTACATTTTGCCATGGTTCCACTTTATAAACCTTGGGAAGCCTTCTTTGTTGGATGGTCGGAGGAGTTTACTGTGCTCATAGTACCAGTACTGTAAAAAAAAAAAATTGAAATATGTTAGATAGTTCGAAATAGTTGGATGTTTGATATTTTTGTGTGAACTAGTTGAGTAGTGTGTTTACCAAGAGTAACATAATGCATCTAGTGACAGGCCTTGGGTTGTTGTTTGCATTTTCCATTGAATTCATCAGTGTGTCTTTTATTGCCTCAACCCAATTGTACTTCTTGATGTTGTTGAGATTGTCAACATAGTTAAAGAAACTCCAACTGAATGTATGGCCTGTTGTAGGCATGAGAAGTTTCAAGCACAAGTAAAAGGTGATGACCCTTGCAAGATCTTAACGATCATTGGCTGATTTTCCTTTTTTTGTTTGTTGAAACATTTTGGTTAATGACTTGCCATCCAATCTCTTTATTGATTTTCATCTTCGTTTGTAAAATGCAAGCTCAAAATCCTTTGGTCTTGCATAGGATTTGGTAGTGATGCTGTCTTCTCTACAGTCGATACCAAAAATGAGCCTCATATCACTGTTTTTGAGTTTCATTTCCTTTTTGCCAAGTATAAATGCTCTTTTTCTTTTATTGTAGAGTGTTGTCATTTCTGCTACAATGGAATTGTAGCATCTGCACCAAGAGGCCTTCAGTTGTGTTGAGGAGAGAGCATTTATAATGGGCCAAAAAGGGATTTTTGACTCATGCATTGCTGAATTGTGAATTTGACCCCCTTCAACAATTTGATTACTGTTTCGATGTTGGAACGGTAATTAAACTGTTGGACTCTTTTTGCAGGAACTGCTCCTTTTTTTCCTTTTAATGGCTTGGTTTTTGTTTCGGGAGTTGATTGGCTTTCTTGGAGCTTTCTTTTTTTGGTTGGAGGAGCTTCTTGTTTTTTTGTTGGCTTTCTTTTGTTTGTTTTTTTTTTTGTGGTTGGAGGTGTGGCTGGTGTTTGTTGTATGGGTGTGGTCTGTGGTATAGTTCTTGGGCTTTTCCTTATAGGTAGTGTGGTTGTTTTGTGGGTTTTTTTTGTTGTTGTAGTGGTTGTGTTTTTTTGGAAGGGGAGATTTTGGTGACATTTTAGTGGATACAGGCGAAGGATTGTCAAAAGGGGAGATACTTAAATCCCTGATTGGATTTTTGGACATATGGGTTTGTTTCTTCCAATATCTTCCAACAACTATTTCTGAAAAAATGGAAGCGACAGCAGGGCATGAGTAATATAGTGACAAAATTGTATAATTTTGCAGTTTTATATGCAGCTTAATATGAAGTTATTTCTATTTGTTGTTAATAGTTACAAAACTGTATAATTTGACAGTTTGATTTGCACTTTATAATAAGTTACCTATTTGTTTTGAATAGTGATTAAACTGTGTAATTTTGCAGTTTGAATAAATTTAGATATGTTACTTGTAGAGTAACGAAACTGTCTGATGTTTCAGTTTTATAAACATTATTAACAATAAGAATAGCCCATTGTATTTTGTAAACAACAACAATAACAACGAGAAGATTAAGTATTCAACGAAATGTAGCAACAATACGAAAAAGAAAAGCCAATATTTAATAATAAGAAGAAGCAAGAACAACAAGAATAAGAACAAGGAGTTGAATGTGTAAAACATGGATTTATGTGTAAAAACAGGGAAGTAGAATGTTTAAAAACAGAGGACTAGAATGTTTTAAAACAAGGGATTATATATAAAAGAGGGTTTATACATTTTGAAGTATGTAAAATGTGTTTTACAATGTTTTTTTTTTTTATGAAAGTGTTATTGAAACGGTATATACGAAATATGGAAGAATAATGTACAAACTTGAATGAAACATAATAGGTGAAGAGAGATGTTACTTTTTTTTCCCCATTTCTGTGAATCGGAAGTCAGGAACTATGAAATTTCTTTAGAGTCGTGATGGTTCTTCGTGTTGTTGAGAGTTGCCGATTGGAGAAGATGAGCGGCTTGGAGAAGATGAACGGGTTCATTTTGTGGTTAGGGTAGGGTTTCAGAGATAGTGGAGTCGAACGGTGGAGAGATGGAGGACTGAGAATGCAGAGTCGAGTGGCGGAGATGTGACAGTGTACTGATCAGACTGAGATGATCTTAGGTGAAGGTTGCGCGCGTGTAAATTGGATGATATATTGTGGGTATTTTCATCTGATTGATAATTTGAGGACTTAATGGAGTATTGAATTTGTTTTGGGGCTAAATAGGGCATAATATGTTGGGCTTGGACCTTTGGGTCAGTATGCTAGATTTAATTTTGGAGGGAAATTAAATTTTCAACTCTCTCCCTAATCAATATGCTTCAAATAATTTGATTGAATCCTACATAGAATTTTATAGGTTCTTTTTGAAAAATCTTTTCCTATAAATAGGAATAGACTTTCATAATCTTTTTAAGCTTCCAATGAGACTCTTCCTTATGAGAGGAGACTCTTGAAGTAAGAATTTTTAGTGAAAATTTTGAAATATATATATAGATAAATATATAAGAAAGAAAGAAAGAAAAAAAGAACAAAAAAAAAGATTCAAAAAAAAAAAAATCGGGCCGACCCTTAAAACCCGGTCCGGGTCACCGGTTTTGCTGGTTCGACCGCTAGGTCTTCCGGTTTTTCATTTTTACACCGGTTTTGCTCCCATCCCGATTTTAGGGGGTTGACCGGACCGGAACAAGGCCCGGCCCAACCAGTTCGACCGGCCGATCCGGTCCGGGTTTCAAAACATTATAGTGGAGAGAAGACTAACTTTATCCTTCTCCTTTTTTTTTTTTTTTTTGAGAACAAACACAAGCATAATTATATATAAATACTAAACAAAGGATAAATAGTTTACATTTTTTGCCAGCATGTGTGCTGGTTCAACTAGCTTCCAATATACTTTAGTTATACATAGAAAAGCATAAAAAACTTACTTAAGGACAAAATATCTTGAATTACTAAATCCACCTCCCAATCCATCTTGCAAGTTTATTCAAAACTATTTACCAACACCTTGCAATATGTAAAAATGGATAGGCATTTGATGTCCCTGTTTACAGCCCACTTAGTAGCCTCCAAAAGTGCCCTTGCCTCCGCAAGTAATGGAGAAGACAACTGGATGGAAAACGCCATCGATACACCTAATATTGATTTTCATCAAAGCATACCTATGCCAATCCTGCCGCCCTATTGCCATGCTTCCATGCTCCATCCACCACACAAGTATATAACTAAAAACATAATTTTCCATGAGATTATTAACAAGAATACAACAATTATTAGAAGAATACTCCTCTAACTTCACACCATTACATTCTGCCAAACTATCCACGAAAGGCAACCTTTTACTATTGTTCCATTACATATTAAGCTCATTTGCCAAACATAAGGTCTGATCTAATGACATTCGTTCATTTTGAAAAGCAATACTATTTCTTTGCCTCCATTTTGCCCATAAAATGGCAATAGATTGAACAATTTTATCTTCCTCCTTGACACTCCTGGCCCATTCCAACCACTAGGTGCTAAAACAAACCATTTGACCACATGAAAAATCCAATCCTAAGACAGTACCCTTCCAAACTCTTTGTGACCAAGGATACTCAAAGAAAAGATGCTCGAATGTTTCTTTGGTAAGAACACACCTTACACAATGTGTATTCAGCAGAATACCGCTTCTCCTAAGTTGCTATTGCATTGGGACAATGTTATGAAGACATTTCCATAGAAATAGAATATTAGTCTTCCACAAACAATTCCACACAAAAAAATTAGTCCCATTGCCCTCAGTAGCTCCTCCTTGCCTTTTACTTACCCTTTTTTAAATAATCCTTTCTTTGATAATTCACTATTTTGTGCTTCATACCACAAATCTCATCTCAAAGTACTATAATTGAAGCATCCAAACGGTACTAGGTATCAACGAATATGTTTGGTTTCAGAAAATTTAATTAATTTTTTAAAATATTAATTTTTTAATTTTATGTGCTTTTTTTTAAAAACATTTTACGTAATTTTTAAATTTATTTTAGATATACCTAATCTAAATAAACTTAAAAAGTATAGTATTTGTGAATTTTTTTTTAAAAAAATTCATCAAATACAAAAAATATAAAAAAATTCAATATATTTTCGTAATTTGTTATATTTAATAAATTTTTGGGATACTTGTGTGTAGATCCTAATAGGTGGATGTGAGACCATGAAATATCCTCTCACATGGATTGTTGGTGAGATTCAACAAAGATAGTTCCTTAAACCTGCAAGAGATAAATATGGCTAATGCCACCTAATTGGAGTTTTCGGCCGGGGACACTTCGATGATGAAGTTAGAATCCATGAATGAAAAGTATAGATAGTAAAAAATGTTGCCTGTGGAGTGCAGAGAAAAGATCATACCTATATGCCATGAGGTGCTTTCCTTTTATAGATGGGAGGTGGGCCGAATAAGTCCAATAGTTGGCCCCTTGGCAGGCCTTGTTTGGGTTAGCCCAATAAGTTGATACATATTATGTTCTGGCTCCCACAATTGCCCTAAAACTTTCATTGTCTTTGGTAGAAGGAATGAGAATTTTTCTTACTGAGTTATGCTGTTCAAATATCTGTTAGGTTTTTTGATAAAGAACACTTTGGATAAATGAATGTGGGGAAGTGGTTTGGAAATACTCTTCAGATCCTGGGGGATGCTCGTGATGCTCAACTAGCCACCTAAAAAAGAATTAACACTCCAGTCGGGGGTGCCGGAATTAGCACTCTGACGGATAAGTCAGTGTATATCCTCTTGATTGCTTGTATCTTAAGTTAAATATGCTAGTTCTCACTTGCCCCTTTTTGTCTGATGTTCCTCTATTTATATCTTTTCTTTCTTTGGCCTCGAGGCTGGGCCCACTATCGATTCGCCGTATAACTATTTATTCGGCTTCTTTAACTGTAAACCGTTTTCCGCTCGGCCCCTTACTCAATCGGCTATTTGACGAAATAGAGCCGAATATCGACGCACAATTCGACTCTCTTGGTCCATCTATTTGGCTTCTTTACATCTCCTAATATTCGGCCCCCACAATTGCCTCCCAAGCACTTCACTAACGACAGTTAGCTGGAGTTTTTGGTTTCGAACTCGAAAAGTCAGAGCCTAAATTCGGCAGCTAACCTCATTTCAATGCAGATGTCAGAGCACACGCCTCTCAGTTATCATTTCAACTTCCCGCCTTTTCGTATGCTTCCATTTATTGTGATTTAAAATCTTGTCGTCTTTTCGAACACGCATTTTCGGACGCTTTTTTAGAATCGTAATGGGGATAGTAGAGCTAAACCGTCACCTCAGGATCGACCTCGGCATACCTACTATTCGGCACTGTTACGCCTTGGCCAAGTCTTCTGGTCGGCATGGACGCTACTTCCTTAGGGCCAAGGACACCGACCATCAACTAGTGACTATGCTTTCCAGCTCTGGGAAGCGAGTCGATGATGTTATGGTCGTTGTCCAAGGTAACTGGGAATTCGGCGAAGGCGAGGATCGCCTTGATCCTATTCCTAGACGGAGGGGCGAACCAGGTGGTTGTATAGTTTTTTGCGTCTATTTTTCTTATATTTATAAAGCTTTATTTTTGAGATCTCATGGTTCAGTTTGTGCAGGGAACGATTTGAAGAAAGTCTTGACCTCGACTGACGACGCCGTTCTTTTAGAGATCAAAGTTGCGTTGAAATACTTCGGTCGCCCAAGCCTTCAGAAACAAGGGAGAGCCGTCCATATTCTTCTTCGATAGAAGCTGACATATACGACTTTCTTGGCAGCAGAAAACATCCCAATTCCGAGAGGTGAGGAGTCTCTTACGGCTTTTATCTTTACCAACTTCAGAAACTTGCGCCAAATTGGTTTCGAAGGATCCGACTCAGAGCGTGTGGAAGTTGTTGAGGTCATCGAAGAATCAGGCCAATCTGAGGCCGAAGTGGACGAGGCTTTAAGGGTAGCCTTTGAGGAAGCCGGCCTCAGTTCAGCCAACCCTCCGTCCACCTCGGGTCGAGGGGAAGTTTGCGACGACGTCTTTATTGGACTAGAAGACCTTCCTGGCGTATATCCTGAAGATATGGCCGGGTTGTCACTCACACAACTTGCCAAAAAGGCAAACGCTGAACGATTGGCTGCGCGGCGGAGGGTAGAGGCCATTCGATCCGAAGTTCCACCCGTCGCCGATGTCGAGCCCCCCTGCCTCTTATTGAGATGGTTCAAACACGAGATGTCGAGTCGGAGTCGATCGTGTCGGAAAATTAGGAGGCTGAACAAAGGGCAAAGAAACGTGTTGCCGAGGTTGAGGCCGGCTCTGGAGAAGTCCCTGTCGACAAACGGCTGCGTTTGGAGGAGTCAGATATGGTTGTGCCTTTTGTGGTTCAACCAAAGATAAAAAATATGCCGATCTCCCCTGACGTGTCGGTTATCAAAGATCCAGCCGTGGCGCTGAGCATGGTTTCATCGATTTCATTGCCGTCTGACAGGGCGACTTTTCACTCAGAACCAGACCTTTTGGCAATAACGTTAGCCGCTCAATTTTCTCTTCTGGTAAGTATCTTGATCTTGCCTTTCCCTTTTACGCATATATTTTGGTTTTAATCTCCTGTTTTGCAGACAGTCGGAAGGATAGACGACATAGGCCGTCGCCAGCACGACGCCATCAAACGAATTGGCTGTTTACAATTCGAAGTTGAGGGCCAAAGAAGCCGGGTCGAGATAGAGAGGTCAGAGACACAGACTAGCTCAGATTGGCTGCCGATCAGAGGGCAACTGCGAGCGAAAGAAGGGGACTTAGTAGAATCAAAGGGGACTTAAGTTAGCCCAAGAGGCGATCGCCAAACTTGAAGGGGACTTAGTAGAATCAAAGGCGGCGAAAGAAGTGGCCGACTCTGAGGCTACGAAGGCGTATGATGCTGGGCAAAGCGCTGCTGTTACCAATTATGTGGAAGATGTCCCCAAATTCGAGAATCGGGGATTCAAACACGGCTGGCTCAAAGCCCTTGCTGCTGCTAATGTGACATTGGCTATGCTAATTCCATATGAGCAAGTGGATATTGAGCCGCTGGAGTCTGACTTCGGGGATTGATGAGGGCGACAGTAGTTTTTGTTTTAGGGTTTTGAATGTAATGTTATAGCTTTTAATGTTATAGCTTTTTGTTTTAGTATTTGAATGTAATTTTTGTTTTAGCTTTTTATCTAGTAGTTTTCACATGTAAAATGGCTACAGTCTATGCCTAATTTTACTAATGAAAATTTCCCTTGTATTTCGCTGTTACTTGTGCTTAATGTTTCTATTGATGGATGGTATTGCTTTTTGCTTCTTTGGATGAAGCATTCGTGTATACGTGACGAGTAGATAATTAGGTGACTTAATAATTTAGCCGATCAGATTAGTAAATCTGCTCTTGCCTCAGCCAATTTATGAACTCCAAGAGCCGAATATAATTAGTTCATGGAGTGGCTGTGGCATAACTTGATCGGCACAATGCCCAGACAACTAATTTCCCATCGTAGGGTAGCTGATCAGATTAGTAAATCTGCCCTTGCCCCAGCCAATTTATGAACTCCAAGGGCCGAATATAATTAGTTCATGGAGTGGCTGCGGCATAAATTGATCGGCACAACGCCCAGGCGACTAATTTCCCATCGTAGAGTAGCCGATCAGATTAGTAAGTCTGCCATTGCCTCAGCCAATTTATGAACTCCAAGGGCCGAAAATAATTAGTTCATGGAGTGGCTGCGGCATAAATTGATCGGCATAATGCCCAGGCGACTAATTTCCCATCGTAGAGTAACCGATCAGATTAGTAAGTCTGCCCTTGCCCTAGCCAATTTATGAACTCCAAGGGTCGAATATAATTAGTTCATGGAGTGACTGCGGCATAAATTGATTGGCACAACGCCTAGGCTTAATTTACCATCGTAGAATAGCCGATCAGATTAGTAAATCTGCCATTGCCCCAGCCAATTTATGAACTCCAAGGGCCGAATATAATTAGTTCATGGAGTGGCTGCGGCATAAATTGATCGGCATAATGCCTAGGCTTAATTTACCATCGTAGAATAGCCGATCAGATTAGTAAATCTGCCATTGCCCCAGCCAATTTATGAACTCCAAGAGCCGAATAATCTGATCGACATCTGGCTTTTGGAATTTAGCATTTAAAGAAGTCGCCTTGGGGGCGCTGCATACATTACAAATAAATGGGGTGAGTTCACGCTAGTGATTCCACTTATTCTTGTTCAAACTCGATTTAAACTAGCTTTAGATAAGTGTGAATGTCAAGTAGACTGTTCTTCAACAGAAGAGGAGAAGGACGGACATTGGCTGAGCTAGACATTGCAATGAATCGCAGCAGCGAGCCTACACGCATGGGAGGAGGGATATCTAGGGAACGGGAAAAACATCAGCCCCCAAGTTGTCGAAGTAGATCTCCCCAAAAAGAAAAACATCAAAGAGGGAGTTCCCCGCCTCTGCAACCGAGAAACAAGCCCGATGCGACGCCGCGACCGTTGAGTTTTGCGGTTTTCGTGGAGAATAAACCGATGACGGAGGCAGACTCCATTGTTAATGACCCAGGTGTAGCAGTCGAGTTCGCTTGATAGATCTTTCCACCGGAAGTGCAACAGTCGATGGTTGGTCGACAAGATTTTGAAGTATTTTGAGAAGGCATCCATGAGGCGGTGAAAGGGCTGTATACCGCTTATGAAGTCGGCATGCGCCTGCGAGCCGCGTGACGAGAAATAGAGAAGAAGGACAAACAAATTCACAGTTTAGAGGCTCGCGCAGAGAAAGCCGAGTGTGAGCTTAGGGAGCTTAGGAGGGCTCAAACCACCAAGCCGCGTGCGGTAGGTCAATCTAATCCAGTCGTGGAGGAGAGGGTGACCCAACGGCTGTTAAGTCACGCCATTGCTGACCGAGATACGGCAAGTATGTTTGCCGTAGAAAATGCAAGGACCATGGGTTATGAAAAATGGCTTCCACGCGGGCCGGAAGGTTGGGATCAACAAAACCAAAGAGAAACTTGCAGAGGAGGTCTGTCGATGCAAGAACCGGGGGTTTAGGCACGGTTGGATCAAGGCATTGTAAGCTGCGGAGGCTCTCCGAGCGGCGGGTGTTGATTCGGCGTTGCTACTATACCGACATGATCACTTCCCCTTTTCCGCCTTCGAAGTCGAGAAGAGTGACGATGAAGGAGACGCCGGATAAAAGTAGACATTGTAATGCAAAATTTATGTAATTATTGGTTAATTGAATAATAGTACACTTTCTATTTCAAGTGTTATTGTACTTTCTAATTATATTAGTACACTTCATGCCAATTGATTAATCTAAGAACGCATTTTATTTTGAATGTTCATACGGCATGTTTTGCCACGCGTTTATACGGCATGTTTCGCCACGCGTTTATACGGCTTGCCCCATTGCATTTTGAATGTTTACATGTTTTAGCCCTCGTTTGTATGGCTTGCCCCATTTCATTTTGAATGTTTACATGTTTTAGCCCTCGTTTGTATGGCTTGCCCCATTTCATTTTGAATGTTTACATGTTTCAACCTACGTTTATACGGTGACATGCACTAATGGGGCTTCGAGTTCGGAGACGGCCAATCGTCTTATCCACGAAGGGCGCTCCGAATCCGGAAGCTTAATTGGCCCAATGGTGTCTCGCACTGATGGGGCTCTGAATCTGGAAGCTTAATCGGCCCAAAGGTGTCATGCACCAGCGAGGCTCCAAATCCGGAGACTTGTATTGACCAATCGTGATATCCACGAAGGGCGTTCCGAATCCGGAGGCTTAATCGGCCCAAGGGTGTCTTGCACTGTTGGGGCTCCAAATCCGGAAGCTTAATCGGCCCAAAGGTGTCATGCACTAGCGGGGCTCTAAATTCGGAGACTTGTATTGGCCAATCGTGATATCCATGAAGGGCGCCCTGAATCCGGAGGCTTAATCGGCCAATCGTGATATCCACGAAGGGTGCTCCGAATCCGGAGACTTAATCGGCCCAAGGGTGTCTCGCACCAATGGGGCTCCGAATCCGGAAGCTTAATCAGCCCAAAGGTGTCATGCATCAGTGGGGCTTTGAATTCGGAGACTTGTATTGGCCAATTGTGATATCCACGAAGGGCGCCCCGAATCCGAAGGCTTAATTGGCTAATTGTGATATCCACGAAGGGCGCTCTGAATCCGGAGACTTAATCGGCCCAAAGGTGTCATGCACCAGTACGATTCCGAATCTGGAGACTTGTATTGGCCAATCGTGATATCCACGAAGGGCGCTCCGAATCCGGAGGCTTAATCGGCCAATCGTGACATCCACGAAGGGCGCTCCGAATTCGGAGACTTGTATTGGCCAATCGTGATATCTACGAAGGGCGCTCTGAATTTAGAGGCTTAATCAGCCAATCGTGACATCTACGAAAGGCGCTCCGAATCCGGAGACTTGTATTTGGCTAATCGTGATATCCACGAAGGGCGCTCCGAATCCGGAGGCTTAATCGGCCAATCGTGATATCCATGAAAGGCACTTCGAATTCGGAGACTTTCTTTGGCCAATCGTGATATCCACGAAGGGTGTTCCGAATCCGGAGGCTTAATCTGCCCAAATGTGTGTTGCACCGATGGGGCTCTGAATCCGGAGACTTGTGAACTGAATTGCGTGATGAAGAAATGAGAAACTTTGCATTGCAGAAGTGAAATATGTACAAGTGTCAAGCCCCACAAGTCGGGTCAATGATAGAATTTACATAAATGCGTTGAATTCCAAGGCCGTGGAAGACTCATTCCAGACATGTCTTTTAGCCGATATGCCTCTACTCCCGCGATCGAGTCAACTTGATAAGGGCCGTCCCAGTTAGGACCCAATTTTCCATCGGCCGGTTTCCTGGCAGCTAGGAGTACTTTCTTTAGGACCAACTCTCCTAGTGTGTAGTGGCACAGCTGAACACGTTGATTATACGACTTAGCAAGCTGCTGTTGATACCGCACCATGGATGCAAGGACACGGTCTCTTCGTTCTTCAATCAGAACCAAATCCAAGGCTAGCATCATGTTGTTTTGGTCCATATCAAAAAATTTCGATTTCAAGGTTGGAAGGCCGATCTCCAGGGATATGATTGCCTGGGTTCCAAAGCATAGAGCGAACGACGTTTCCCCAGTAGATCGCCTCGGCGTAGTTCGATGGGCTCACAACACACTCAACAATTCTTCGACCCATCTACCCTTAGCTTTCTCCAGCCTCTTCTTGATGCCATCCAAGATGGATTTGTTAGAGGCTTCAGCCTGACCATTGCTTTGCGGATAAGCCAGCGTGGAAAAGTAAGGCTGGATACCATACTTACTGCACAACTCTCAGTAGACACCACAATCAAATTGGGTGCCGTTGTCTGAGATAAGTGCTCTTGGAATACCGAATCGTGTTATGATACTTCTCCAAACAAAACGCTTCACGTCGGTATCTCGGATGTGCGTTAGTGCCTCTGCTTCTACCCATTTTGTAAAATAATCTATCGCGACAATCAAAAATCGCTTGTTACCCAGGGCATGAGGCAGTGGTCCGACGATGTTAAGTCCCCATTGGGCGAACGGCCAAGGACTAGTTATGGAGCTTAATTCTTTAGCAGGTAGGTGGGTCAAAGGAGAGAATTTTTGGCACTGTTCACACTTTTTCACGTAACATTCGGCATCGGCTCTCATTGTCGGCCAGAAATACCCCTGTGTCATGGCTCAATGAGCCAAAGAGCGCCCGTCAGAATGGGCGCCACAACTGCTTTCATGTATTTCAGTCAGAAGCTCTTCAACTTTTTCTGGGTGCACGCATTCCAAGTATGGACCAGAAATGGATTTTTTGTAAAGCTTTTCTTGCGGATCCAAGTAGTATCGCAGGGCTCTGTTTCGTAGCTTGTGCGCTTCTTTCTTGTCCTCTGGGAGCCGTTCGGAAGATAGAAATGCAGCAATGGGATCCATCCAACTCGGTCCAAATTCTATAACATTGACCTGGACTTCCTCCGAAAGGCCAATGCTCGGCTCCAGGATGAAACCTACTTCGATGGTCTGTTTAATTTCTGAGTTAATGGCGGAGGCTAGACAAGCCAGGGCATCTGTATGTGTGTTCTGATCACGTGTTATCTGATTCAATTCAAGATGGTCAAATTTTACCAGTAAGGAGTTAGCCGTTTTCATGTAAGCCGCCATACGGTCATTTCTTGGCGCGTACTCCCCCTTTAGCTGATTGATCACCAGTTTTGAATCGCAAAATACAAGCAAACACCGAGCACCTAGAAGATGTGCATTACGCAAACCGGTTAGAAGGGCTTCATATTCGGCTTCGTTATTTGATGCTTCGAAGCTGAGCTTGACGGCCTGCTCAATTATTGCGCCATCAGGAGCCATGATTACTACTCCGACTCCACTGCCCCGTTGATTGGATGATCCATCACAGTACAACTGCCAAATGTCCCCCACATAAATTCTCTAGTCCGGTTTAGGTCGAATGTCATTAGACTTGAAGTCGGTAAGACCCCCTGTAAATTCGGCAACAAAGTCGGCAAGCATCTGTTCCTTGATTGACGTTCTAGGTAGAAACTGAATATCGTATTGGCCGAGTTTAAGAGCCCACTTTGAAATGCGTCCTGATGCTTCTGCACTTCGTAGTACTGACCAGAGGGGGTAATTTGTTAGCACCCCGATGCTATGCCTCTGGAAGTAATGCATCAGTTTTTTTGCTGCCATGACAAGGGCCAGAATGAGTTTTTTCAACGGAAGGTAGCGTGTTTCGGCGTCAACCATTGCCTTGCTCACATAATACACTGGCCGCTGCTCCTCCAGTTCTTCCTTTATCAGTACGATGCTGACGGCCCGGTCGGGAAACTGCCAGATACAAAATGAGCGGATCACCAGCTGTAGGTGTTGTCAAGAGTGGAACTGATCGGAGGTACGTCTTAAGGCCGTTGAAAGCAGCTTCGCACTCGGCGGACCATTCAAAAGCCTTGCCCTGCTATAGTGTATGAAAGAATTGTTGGCAGCGGTCTGTGGAACGACTGATGAACTTGTTGAGTGCGGCGGCCATCCCCATTAACTTCTAAACTTCCTTGACCGATCGAGGGGAGTCAAGTTTTAGGATTACTGTGATTTGCCTTGGGTTAGCTTCAATTCCTTGGTGGTTGACAATGTAACCCAAGAATTTGCCAGAGCCGATCCCAAACGCACATTTAGAAGCATTCAGCTTCATTCTATATTTACGTAGAATGCTGAATGTCTCTTCTAGATCGGCAATGTGATTCTGCTCTTCCTTGGACTTGACCACCATATCGTCAATGTACACTTCCATAGTGTGGCCAAGTTGTTCCTTGAACATGGCAGTGACCAGTCTTTGGTAAGTTGCCCCTGCATTCTTCAGCCCAAAAGGCATAACCTTGTAGCAGTAGGTTCCTCTTGGGGTGAGGAATGCAGTCTTGTCTTGGTCCTCCAGATGCATGGCGATTTGATGGTAGCCTCTGTATGCATCGAGGAAGCTCATACGCTGATAGCGTGCCGTCGCGTCTACAAGTTGGCCAATTCTGGGTAGGGGAAAACAATCCTTGGGGCAGGCTTTGTTTAGGTCCGTGAAATCAACGCACACTCGCCAAGTCCCATTTTTCTTCTTCACAACCACTGTATTAGAGAGCCATGTAGGGTAGGTTACTTCCCTGATTGCCCCGGTGTCAAGTAACCTGTCAACCTCCTTGACAATGGCGGCAGTGTGCTCTGCGGCTGACCGCCGGCTTTTCTGAATGATCGGCTTGCATTTAGGGTCAACATTCAAACGGTGCTGTGAAACGGACGGATCTATACCCGGCATCTCATATGGAGTCCATGCAAAGATATCAAGGTTGCTGAGCAGGAAAGAAATTAGTTGCTGTCTGTCGGCTTGATTCAGGGAGGCGCCGACCATGAAGAACTTGTCTGGGCTTCTGTTGATTTCAACTCGATCTAGGCCTTTCGTGGCCTTTTCACTTGGGAGTCGCCCAACATCGTCGATGCTCTCCCGATCCGACACCTCAATGGAATTCACTTGCAACTCTTTTGGCGTCTTTCCAGCAAGGAGATAACATGCTTGTGTTGATTTCTGGGAGCCACGGGTTTGCTCAATGCCGCATTCTGTCGGGAAGCATAGCAGCTGATGATACGTACTTGGCATGGCCTGCATAGTGTGCAACCAAGTTCATCCCATAATGAGATTATACGGCGACAGCAGCTTGACGACCAAGAATTCCACTTCCATTGTTTGAGAGCTTGCTCGAACGGGTAGTGTGATTTTTCCCAACAGGTATTCTGGATTGGCGTTGAATCCGAATAGTGGATAAGGTGCTGGAGAGAGATCCGATTCCAAAAAGTTGAGTTTGGTGAATGTCTTGTAATACATAACTTCCAATGTGCTCCCCAGATCAATGAATACGTGCTTAACGGTGAATCGGTTTACGCGTAACTCAATTACTAAGGGATCGATGTGGGGGAGTGCCACTTCGGCCAAATCTGAATCATCAAAAGTAATGCTCGCAGCTTCATGGGGCCGTTTAGCTGGAGTGAGTTGATTTGGGGGGTCGTGATTCAACTGAATCGTATACACCACAGATGACATTGGCAGGCTGTAAATCATGTGGATCACGCCGAGTGGAGGTGAATCTGGTCGTAAGGCTATTGCTTTGGTTGAGTTGCCTTTGCGGACATACTGTTGTAGTCAACCGTCTTGTACCAATTCCTCCAGGTGATCCTTCAATGCGTAACAACTCTCAGTATCATAGCCATGATCCTTGTGATACTCGCACCGCCTATCCCGTTGTCTCGTTTCAGGAGGTCCCACCATTTTGGACGGCCATTTGAAGAACGGAAGATGTTGGACTTTGGACATAACCGCGCTGATCGGCTCTGACAACTCTGTGTATTTCTTGTTGGCGTGCCTTATGCGCTTGCCTTTGACTTGCAGTTGCTCATTGGCTCGGTGGGGGCATTGGTCGCTCGATCGGCGAGAATCCTGTCTCTTGTCCCGTTTAGCCGATGCCGCAGTTTAGGGCTTTGAGGTGATATGGAACTTATTGGCTAAGCAATTTCAGTAGGGGCCGTCTTATTGGCCACATTTCCGGCTTTGACCCGCAAGGCGTCATCCTCCACTTTGCAGTATTCCTCAACTTTCTTCATCAACGACCAGACTGTTTTAGGGGGTCTTCTAGTCAAGGAGCTGCAGAGAGCGCTGTCAGGATGCAAACCCATTTTGAAGGCGGTGATGGCCATGGAGTCGTTGCAAGCATCATCAACAAGATTAAAGCACTCCTAGTAGCATGCCGAATACGCTCTCAGTTTTTCACCTGGCTGGATCTGCATTGCCCAGAGAGAGTCGGCTTGTTTTGGATGGACTTCGTTGGTGATGAATCTGGCCCTGAAGGATTTCTGTAATTGATAGAAGCTCTTGATCGAAGCCGGCTCCAGTTTATAATACAACCTGACAGCCAATGGTCCCAAACTGCTGGGAAATATCTGGCACATGAGGGCCTCATCGTCTGCATGTAATGTCATGGCTTGCTTGTAGTGACGGATGTGATCTGTGGGGTCTGATTTCCCATCATAGAGAGTAAACGACGGAGCTTTGAACTTTTTGGACAGGGCCACCCTTGCGATTCATCGTACAAAGGGATCATGCTGGTCTTCTTTGTTTGAACTGTTTTTTCTTTGTTTATGCCTTATACGTACACTCTCTTCAGAAGAACTGGTAGCTTCAATTCGTCCCTTCTTTTTGGGCTCCGGGCATAATGAGTCAGAGTCAATGTCAGTGTCTTGTTGTCGGGCTCAAGGTCGTCAACCTCCTTCCAGATCTTGGCGTACAGCTTGTTTGGACTTTGCTACTTCCATGGCCAAATTCTGGCGGAGACGTTCGTTCTCAGCGATCATGTTCTCCAACCTCTGTTCGTTTTGCTTTGCTTGCTCCATAATCGCTTGCATTACCTCTTGTGCTGATGTCGAGGGTGAACCAAAATTCAAGGCCCTTCTTGCGGCAATATTCTCTGGCCCAAGCATATTGCTTGGAGTGGTTTCATCTTGCGGTGTAGGGTCAACAGTGACTGCCGGAGAATCTTCCGTCACGTCCGCCATGGATGTGCTTAAGTATTCCCACAGACGGCACCAATTGTGGGGAAGTGGTTTGGAAATACTCTTTAGATCTTGGGGGACGCTCGTGATCCTCAGCTAGCCACCTGAAAAAGAATTAACACTCCGGTCGAGGGTGCCAGAATTAGCACTCCAACGGATAAGTTAGTGTATACCCTCTTGATTGCTTGTATCTTAAGTTAAATATGCTAGTTCTCACCTGCTTGTTTTTGTCTGATGTTCCTCTATTTATATCTTTTCTTTCTTTGGCCTCGGGCTGGGCCCACTATTGATTCACCGTATAACTATTTATTTGGCTTCTTTAACTGCAAACCGTTTTCCGCTCAGCCCCTTACTCAACCGGCTATTTGGCGAAATAGAGCCGAATATCGACGCACAATTCAACTCTCCTGGCCCATCTATTCGACTTATTTACATCTCCCAATATTGGGCCCCCACAATGAATAAAATGTATGAATGAATGACTGCATGTATGCTTGAATGTATGGATGTACGTATGTCTTGAATGTATGTATAAATATACATGTGTCTATCATAGGATGAAATTATATCACATGAGTTCCAAACAAATCATAATGATGGGCCACGGTATTGTTACCCCTGGACAAGGGTTGTAGGCCGTGGTATTATGACCCCCGAGCGAGGGTGTAGTATATTGTCGAGTGCAAAGAGTATTTCAAAATATAGACTTTCGTGCCGATCTAGTGATATTTCTATGTACCAAGCACAGAAATGATTGCCTGAACCAAATAATGTAGATTAAGTAAGGTAGATATATCAGCCAAAAAATGGACCATGGTATTATTACCCCCGGGCGAGGGTGTAGGCCTGCGGTATTATTACCCCCGGGTGAGGGTGTAGGCCTGCGGTATTATTACCCCTGGGCGAGGGTGTAGGCCTATGGTATTATTACCCCTGGGCAAGGGTGTAGGCCTGCGGTATTATTACCCCTAGGCGAGGGTATAGGCCTTTGCTGATGGCGCTCCATGCTGAATGTGAAGATTACGCTGTATTCGGAGACTTTTACTGATTTTAAGTGGCGATCAAGCGCTAATATTGCAAGGATTTTGAATAATGCATTCTGTACTGAATAAGGTGGACGTGTTAATCATCAATAATATTGCTCCGTTTGTAAGGAATTGGCAATTAGATATTGGGCCAACTATTTAATTACCAAGTTGCTCGGCTTGCGTTTTGCTCGGTGTTAGACTTGCCCCATTGTTTTCGAATGACAGGTGTTAGTCGGAAGGAATGTAAATTTCCATTGCCCTATGTTGCAGGGAAGATTCAGCTTTGGTGAAATGACGGCGCACAAAAATATGCAAACTGCCGACTGCCAAGTGTGTAATGTATTGCCCATAGTTCTAAATCGCGGTATCGGGTAACGTAACGATATCGATCGCGGAATATCGGTATCGGTAGTATTGACCGGTACGTATCGGGCGTCGCGGCTGTGAAATTTCAAAAATCATTAGCAATCCCTCTAAAACTCAATTTTATACATTTTTTTTTACTCTTTTAACCATAATTTATCACATTTTAATCAAAATTTTGATATGTAAAGGCACTTTTGACTCATTTTCAACTAAATGATATGTATTTATTTTAGTCTCAAGCTTTTATTTGGCATATATGTTAAACTTTTAATATAAAATTGATGTGAAAATATTTTTTTACTTATTTTCAACAATGAAATACTTCCGCATGCACAACAAATTAATAAGAGAAAGAGGGACATGAAAATAAATCATTCGCTTCAGTCATAATCGCATACAAATAATCCACTACAAATCAACAACTCTAAAACTTAGTAATAAAAAGAATTATGTGGTGGTACAGAAGAATCTCCATATCTCACATCATTTTGATCATCACTATGAATTGGTTGGCCTACTTCTCCACATTGATATTCCTGGTAGTAGTTATTAAAAGTGCATTGATCATAAGTAGTGTTGTTACTGCCACTGCTACTTAAAAATAAAAAATCTAAAATATTAAACCTCTTTAAAAAAAAATAAAATTGAACAATCAAGCTGTTGACAGACAAAAGTTTTGAAAACTGTAGTGAAAATCAGTCAAGCAGATTCGATACATGAGCCTAATTATACACTGCTACCTACCACTTAATTTATTGGTTTTAATAGGTCCATGAACAATGAGTCTAATAAATCAACTTAAAGGAATGAAGAAGTAAAATAAATATAAAACATACTCTACAGGTACATTGCTAAGAAAAAAAAAAAATAATATATATAAAAAAATTATGTGCATTTAAAATATATTGAGCTTCTGAACTTATATATTGTGCATTTAAAAACAATTGCTCCTGAGTTCTATGCCGATAAAGTTAAGGTACTAATACAATATATATATATATATTGAAGAATCATAAATATATAAATATAAATATATTTGAAGAATCATAAATATATATTAAAATATATCTCATTCCCATACCATAATATAAATAAAAAATAACCACAGAAACAGAACAAACAGAGGCAAAAATATATATATATATATATAAATCGAACACAACTTAACAAGCAAAACATGACCTATTCAGCCAAAGGAAAAAAAATAGAGCATGACTTTATACAAACAAAGCAAACAGAGGCAAAATATATATATATATATATAAACCGAACACAACTTAACAAGCAAAACATGATCTATTCAGCCAAAGGAAAAAAAAAACAGAGCATGACTTTATACAAACAGAGCATGAGAGAAACATACCTTCAGCAAAGAAGCTTGAGAGAAACATAGCTTCTTTTGCAGGTGCTTTTCCAGGTGCTTTGCTTTGCTCAATTATTTTTGCAGGTGCTTTGCTCCACTTTTGCAAGTGCTTGGCATTGCTTTGGTCGATTATTTTTTGCTTCGTACCGGACTGCATCGAAAATATATCGTTCACGTATCGGATTCAAGCCGATACGTAGCGGGAATCGGCCGCTACGGACGCGAAATTCATTCTCACGGGTATACTGGTGAGTATCCGACTCGGCACTCCAATATTCCGGTACAAACCGGCCGGTACGGAACATACCGGCCGATATTTAGAACCTTGGTATTGCCCCAAAACTGGCGCTTGCTTGGAGCGGTGTGAAAAGGAACGAGAGTGTGTAACTCAAGTAAATGTCGTTGTAATGTTTGTACCAAGTTGGCCGAGTATGCATGCATATCAAAGGTGCCGAGATGATAATCAGCTGATGTGCTCCAATTGGAAAGCGGAAAACTGACTAAGATGTCCCAATGGGCAATTGTTGTGCCAAAGAATGTTGTTAGGTGAATAAAGTTGATGCATGGTCGAATAATGATCATGCATAATGTTAATTTGATAATGGTGCTGAATAATCTTGCCGAATAACGTTGATGCACCACCGAGTAACTAGTGTCAAAACATCGGTGTCCATTTCATATATAATGTGATTTTGCCGAAAAGTTGGTCAGCTACACTTGGGTTGGTGATTGGGCCGATCTTTTGGTCAGCGATTTTTCTTAGCTTCGTGGTGTGTCGGCATCCCTTCGGAGTTTGATTTGCTAAGAACTTGGTTGGCAATGGTTGTGTCACGCCTCAAACTCGCCCCTAAAAGTTCGGGCATGACCTATGCAGAAATGGACACTTAACCTGATATATATAATATATGGGGCCTGAACGGAAGCATTTAATATTACAAAGTAACTTAAAATAACATCCATTGAGCTAAAACTAACATGCCAGGATCACATACGTAAGAGCCATTTATCTAAATACATACCCATACACATAATGGTGCGTATAACCGAACATTGGTAAAGAAATGAGTCAAATACATACACTTTCACCTTAGGTAAATAATTAAAGTGCAAGCTAAAATTTTAACAAAACTTCACGTAAATGTATGGGCTCAGTCTGGGAGCCTGGGCATACTGGGGTCGACAATTGAAGGGTGAGCATCAAGGGTTAAGACGATCTCTTAAAGTGCTTACCTACAGAATAGACATAACACAAAGTGAGCGAAGCTCAGTGAATAATAGTACATAACAATTCAATATTCAACTTGAATTATAATATATTTCAATGCATACATAAATAAGAGGGCATAAGGTTAATTGATTCTGTATTCATTTCATAACGGCTTTAGGCCTAGTCCTGAAACATAATGACTTGAAACATAACATCTTGAAACATAATGGCTTTAAGCCCTTGAACAGAGTGATGATAGCCCATAAACATATTAGCAGTAAACTTTTAAGCATGTTGGCATATAGCCCTTGTACAAATGGCATGAAGCCCTTGAACATATTTGCATGAATTCAAGAGGTGTCTCACACAGATTCTAGAGGTGACTCACATCGTAGCACTTAGTTCCGTGTAGCACTTTGTTTCATTTCATAATAACTTATACGGAATCGCCATAGGCCTCATAACTTGCACATAACAGCTTTTAGCCTCATAACTTTCACATATGTATGGACTCAAGAGGTGGCTCGTACGGATTCTAGAGGTAACTCGCATTGCAAAGACTTAATTCTGACAAAGACTTTGCTCCATACCGAAAATAGTAATGGCCTTTGCCTAATAGATCATACAGAATGGCCATAGGCCCATATTGGCTTTAAGCCTAGTTCATATATGTATGGACTCAAGAGGTGTCTCACATGGACTCTAGAGGTGGCTCACAATGTAGCACTTAGTTCCAAGTAGTACTTTGTTCCATGCCAGTAATTAATAGGTCTTACAGACCAAACCATACATACCATGTCATACCATAAACGGAAACAAATTCAAACATATGCATTATACTTGAATCATAAACAAAAATCAGAATTCATACTTGATTATACTTGGCACTCCGATAGCGTTATCAAATCAATATAAAACATTCTTGTTAGTTCCATAAAGGAATCCCCCAATATTAAGAACTTATAACATACGTGAACTTGTAACATACTTAAACTTATACATACTTGAACTTGTAACATATGTGAACTTGTAACATACGTAAACTTGTAACATCCGTAAGTCAATCCGTTGTTTATCATAATGCTTAACAGGTATTAACGTATAAAACAATCCGTGGTCTTAACTAATTATTCATTAAGGAATGGCGTAGTTCACTTGATCTATTAATAGCATATAGAAGCATACACCTTTGTTTGATTGTTCATATAGGTTAACATAGTTAACTTAAGTTGAACAGGACATGCTCGATAATCATTAACGAAAGGTAAGCACATTTTCTAGATTGAATGAAATCAGAGATACGTGAATACCATGGTTCCATAGTGCTTATACGTTCCCTTTGTTCGTCATAAATCACTATAGCTATCTTGCAAATAACAGAATGTTAGTATTCATTGCCAATAGTAAACTGAACATACTGCTTAATAATGCCTTTAGATTTTCCAATCCGCATCTTGTTAACATATTTACTTGCAAGGAACGAAATATTAACAATGAGAATCGTTAATGATAATGAAACGTACAACCACAGTAATAGTACTCACAGTGTTACAACGGAGTGCTTGTCCCTCCTGAAGTGTGCCCTGTACACATATATAACTTAGTCATTAGTTCTTTTTTCGTTCCTTCATTATTCTTCACAAGCCCATCATTAAGCATCCATTTATACCACAATTTCCTCCATCTCAATATATATAAATAGAAGATTACCATTTTTGCAAACACAGTATGGAATTTATAATCAATCACTTCGATTTCAAGATAGAAAGGAATTGTATGGACATCTTCCACATTTTTCCAAAAATCCCTGAATGTCTAGGGTTTTCACCAAAAACCAAACATTTCCTATCTCCATAAAGAAACTCCATTAAATCATTCTCTTGATTTTAATAACTAAGCAAGCCCACAAGTATTTAACAAAATAATTTGGGATTAAACCCATTTCGGAAAACTCCACATTTTAGGTCACAAAAATCAAAATCAACATAGTCAGTACCATCCCACATAATCACCACAATTTAACCTAAACAACATGATTCAACTCAACATCATTAAATATAATTCAACATAATTCAAAAGGAATTCTTAAATCCCATTTCCACATTCCCTAACCGAGTTGATGTCATTTATATCATTAACAAATCATTTCCCCCAATTTCCTTTCTCATTATAACATGATTTACATTGCTCATAACAAAGTTCATTCGCAAATTTTAAACATAATTTTCAAACATAACCAAATTTCAATTAAACTTGTACACATATAATTCAACCCACCAATTTCATGATTCTACTTTCAATTTGGACTAAATCATTGATTACCATCAAAAATCAACCTAGAGTTTCAAGAAAAAATTAGAAATTTCAAGAACAATCCAAATTTCTTAACCCATTACTTTTTGTTCCAATCTTCCCATTTATTATACACCCTAGGTCCATCATCCATAAATCATAATCTAAACCCAATAATAGAACCCCTACCTCAAGAATCAAACAAGGGAGCAAGCTTGATGAGATTCCTCCAAAATTTCGAAATTCCAATCGGTTGAAAAAAATGTTGATCTTCTCTTGTTCTCCATCCTTAATGCAAGATCTCTGGTGGATTTCTTGATAAAAGTGGAGGAAATCAAGGTTTTGGGGGCTAGGGTTTCGGACATGGAGGAGGGGAGAAGAAGAGAGGAAAAGAAAATGTAAGAAATGATCCAAAAATCACATTTTTGAGCTGCTGTCCCGCACGTGCGCCGCTATCCCCGCACGTGCGGACCTGCTTCTAGTACAGATGTGAAAACTTCAAACGGGTATAACTGTCTCATCGGGATTCCGTTCTAGGTCGTTTTTGTGTCCAAATTGAAGCCCCGGAAATAAGCTTTCCAATGGTTCTAGCCTCACATATAAATTCAAAGTGTGGAAAAAGAAAAAGGCAAAAGAGTGACGGCTGATCGTAGGCGAATTGTTCGAATTAAAGTTTTTGGTCCAATCTTACTTTATCATCATGTTACCACCTCAATCGATGCCCCAAAATAAAACTAAGGAGGTTCCAATCATACTAATAAAATGCCACAAATGAATCCATGTGCCTAAAAAATTCAAACTCAACCAAGTGACCCGCTCGAGCGGCCAACATTGCGCTCGAGCGATCAAACTAACCAAGCTGTCCGCAAAATTGCTGGGAACCCCAAAAGTCCGCTCGAGCGCCAACTCCCCCGCTCGTGCGGAGGGAAAAATTCCAGATCATTACAAGTCAATTTCAGATCATCAACCTCTTAAGGCTTTCAATTCTTAATCCAAACATTTTAATTGTGACAAATATGTCCCCTTATTCAATAGATATGAATCCATAGTCATAAGGTTCACTTAATTAAACTTAATTCCACGTGACATTTCACAATAAGCATATAAATACGCATAATGAGGGACTAAAAAAAAATATACCGGAAACACATGCGAGGGTTGGGTTATTACAGGTTGCCAATTTATTGAAGTTGAGTTTTTTGTCCAACGTATATTTGCTCCATTGCTTTTGAACAAGATTTGTTACTCGAAAGGAATAAAATTGACTTGGGCCAAAATTTTCGAGTAAGCTGATAACAATTTGAAACAGATTCTGTGCCCCTGTTCGGTGCCGTGGCGATATCGAAATAGAGCCGAGACAAAGTAAGGTGCTTGGTGATATTCGAAGTGAGAGCCATTGCGCTCAATTCTTTGAATAAAATTTGCATTTTATTTTTGAGTTGAATTTGAAAATTTTGTCCCTACGGATGGGCCCGGAATGCATCAAATAACTAGAAACGAATATTGGATCATTAGAATAGGACCCTTGAGGGCGAAAGTGCATCCAAAAATAGATCAGACATTTCAAATTGGTGAAGAATTGAGCTCTACGAAACGCTGGATAAGTTCTCGGCTTGGCTTGGTGGCTTTGGCAAAAAATAAAAAATATAGAAAGATGGTGCCAATAAGACTTGAACCCTTGCCTTTGAAAGGAAAAAAGAGTATTGAATCATTGTGCCAAGACAAACCCTTATGTTTATATTTAACAAAGTTTATATTTGAATGTGATCGTTCAGCTATTATGGGATGTAGCTTAGCCACGATGCACTGAATAATTTCTCTTGTTTTCCATGCAAACTCTGGTCGTCTTCTTTGGCAAAATATGTGATTTTCTTGGCAAATTTCAATTGGCTCGTACGGTTTCGTTTTAGCTCCGATTTCGATGCGGTTTGTTGTGTTGGACTTGTCTCGATGAGTACTTCACATTGGTATAATCAAAACTTGATTTCAAAAATGTTGAAAATTGCATTTTTTTTTTTTTGAAAATATTGGCTGTTGCACAACTATCGGCAAGCGCCGGTTACTTTTTTGCTCCTCTGGTTAGTGGCTTTGGACTCCTTGAGTCGACACGAATCCTCTGGTATTGTTAGATGTGGATTTCAGTAAGCCGAGGTGCTTGTTTTATGCCGAGATCATAGTGTGAAACAAGTTGTCCATGCTAGATGAAATGCAAAATTGATATTAATTTGCTCTTGATAACATGCCGAATGATATGCCGAATTGCATCAGTAATATACTGAATAAGTTGTGAATTGATAATATGCCGATTCGGAGCGTTGATAATATGCTGAGTAAGTTGCCGAATAAGCTAAATAAGTTGTCCAAGGTGATTTGATAACATGCAAAGTATGCAGTTGATAATATGTAAATAAAACTTGCCGAATAAGCAAATAAGTTGCCGAAACGTTGTTGATAATATGCAAAATAAAAGTTGCCGAACAATTATTGATAATGTGTCGAATAAAAGTTGCCAGACAGGTTGTCGAAACTCGTTGATAATATGCCGAATAAAAGTTGCCGAATAAGCCGAATAAGTTGTAGAAACTCGTTGATAATATGCCAAATAAAAGTTGCTGAATAAGTCGAAAAAGTTGCTGAATAAGCCGAATAAGTTGTCGAAGCCGAGTGGTTACATGCAGAGTAAAAGTTTTCGAATAATCGTTGATAATGTGCCGAATAAAAATTGCCGAAGAAGTCAAAACTCGTTGACAATAAGCCGAATAAGTTGTCAAAGCGGAGTTGATAACATACAGAATGCGTAGTCCACATGCAAATAACAATTGCCGAATAAAAGTAGCAAATAACAATTTCCAAATAAAAGTTGCCGAATAAGGCTAACAATGGGTATGGTTGCCGAAACAACATAGATACAAATCTTTATTAAGGAAAGATGCTAGCCATTTGTTTCTTAGTTGGGGAGCCACAAAATGTAATTCCCTAATTCAATAACATGTATATCTTAAAAATCAATTTTAAAATAAACTCTTGTAAAGAAATAAATAAATAAACAATGCTAGAAGTGGGTTCGGCTTAGCAACCGTTTGTATAATGCCAAAATGAAACTCCCACAAACAAAAGTGTGAAACCCAGTTTTAGAGAGAGAAACTGAAAATGCTCAAGTAGCTTTAGGAGCACTGCTTTGTAAATGATTGATTAATTAAAAATGTATCTAAATGTATATAAATGCTATAAGTGGGGCAAAAAATTGATCAAGAATATGTTACATACTCGGCCATTGTAGTGGGCAAAAATTGATATTCAAACAACAACCCACCACAACTAGTATTATAGATACTATAGATACATAATCAAGTTGAAGCAGAATAAAAGAGACCCAGCTGTGGGCCGTGTTACTTGGGATTGATTTTGCTTTTGTAGAAAGTGCACTAACCTTAATGCAACCAATATATGTTTACTTACATCAATATGTTTGTTGTGTTCTTCGTTGATCTCATTCAGTCTTTCCCACAGACGGCACCAATTGTGAGACCATGAAATATCCTCTTACATGGATTGTTGGTGAGATTCAACAAAGATAGTTCCTTAAACCTGCAAGAGATAAATATGGTTGATGCCACCCAACCGGGGTTTCCGGCCGGGGACACTCCAATGATGAAGTTAGAATCCATGAATGAAAAGTATAGATAGTAAAGAATGTTGCCTGTGGCGTGCAGAGAAAAGATCATACCTATATGCCATGAGGTGCCTTCCTTTTATAAATGGAGGATGGGCCGAATAAGCCCAATAGTTGGCCCCTTGGCAGGCCTTATTTGGGTTAGCCCAATAAGTTGATATATATTATTTTCTGGCTCCCACAGTGGGCTTATTGTCCAATAGGTCATATGATAATTAATGGCATTTTTCAACAAACACTATTAAAAAAAGTCACTAATTGTTAATTTTTGGTGACAATTTGAAAATTTTGTTACAAAAAATGTCGCCAATTATAAATTTTAGCAACAGTTTAAAAAAATTGTCGCAAAAAAAATGTCACTAATTTTCAACTTTCAACAATAATTCAAAAAAAATTGTATAAAAAAAATCACTAATTGTAAGTTTTAGTAACAATTTATAAAAAATTGTGACAAAAAAGTCACTAATTGTCAATGTTTAGTGACATATGCAAAAAAATCACCACAAAAATTTATTCTTTGTGACGATTTTACTGGCTAACTTTTAATAGGACTTAAATCCAACTATTAGGACCCATTGATAGTTTATCCTAATTTTTTAAAAGATTTTTGTATAATTTTTATACTTTTTCAGTATATTAAGATTAAATGAATCTAAAAATAAAAAAATTGATTGAACTATATCAAAAAATCATTAACAATATAAAAATATGAATTAAAATTTCAAAAAATTATTTTTAAAAGCTTGTGTGTGTATTATTTTTAAATAGAATTAGAGTGACAACGATGTACTAGATGGATTTATTTTAGATCTCATTTTGATCATACCTATTCACTTTTTTAGATAAAAGTATATCATATTTGTAAAAAAAAATTTAAGGGAAAATGTTTGAGACCCTTAAAAAACTCTCACAATTCTATCTATAATGATATGTCAGGATAGATGTCAACTTCTAATTTATTATACAACCAATGATTAAGGGCCTGATTCCTTTACCAAATCATTATGAATAAATTTGTAGGTCAAATATGTGATAGGTTTCTAGCATTAGTTAATTAGAATACTCAATAAATCTATCACTTGCAATACCATTTGAATAGTATGTTAAACAAGGGTAATATTGGAAAATGGAATATTTCATTTAAGTGAGCTAGTGGAAAGCTCTATTTGCACCTTAAAAATTAGGTTGGACATCCTAATTTAATGAAACTTTTTTATTACCATTATGTCCCATTTAAAATGATAAAAAAAAAATACAAATGAAGGTACAAATAAAAGTATTTTGGACACCCTATTCATAATTAAACTCAATCTTCCATTCTCTCTTATATTCTCTTCTTACTCTCTTTACTTTGCATCTTCATACTTAACCTTATTTTGCTTGAATCTATCATTTCTGCACTCTATTTCATATTGAAATTAACAATGGATGGGAAATTATTCACTAATCCGGGAATACCAACTTATCTATCTTATGTGGTGCTCCACACCATTCAGAATACTCCATTTTGCTATGGTGTCAACCTACTCCATTTTTCCATGGTGTTCGTTAAATATTTTTTCATATTTTATATTCCCGCTCAAGATCAAAATTGAAGTGTGAATTTCAAAGAGGTTTGAAAGTTTTTTCTTTTTCTTTCTTGTAGCCAATTTCTTCATCTTTATCACCATTGCCATTTGGGATGTGATTCTTTTTAACACTTACACATCCAGCGCTCTTCATCCGACAGTTTGAATGTGATGGTGACACATTGTGGAGAAGTGATTTGAGGGTTAGGAAGATCCCACGTCACGGAGAAGGGGAAGCAGTCTCTCTTCACTTCACCTATTTTGTGTTCGAGTGGTTGCTGAGTGTCATTGGACAATTGAGGTCGGTTTTGATTTTGAAATTTTGGGTTTAGTCTTGTTTGAGATGATTGGAGGTTTTGTCATGTTGCTTAGGGCTGCTGGAAGGTTGAGATAGGTTTCAATTTCAGATTTTTGGGTTTAGTCTTGTTGGACTCGATCGGATTTCTAGGTTCAACTTGTCATATGATTTGTTTGTGTTGTTCCATTATGTTTCCCACGATTTCCACTTTCATTAACGCCCTTTTTTTCTTGTTTGGATGTTAACAGATGTCGACATTAGTTTAAGAGTTAGGTGAGTTGTCAATGTGACGGGACCCTACTGACACCATGGTAAAATGGAACATTTTGAATGGTGGGGAGCATCACATAGATAGATGAGCTGGTATTCCCAGATTAGCGAATAATTTCCCATAATCGACAATGAAGAAGACATTCCTAAGTGGCTTTTTTTTTTTATAGAGAGGTTAAGTTTTATATTCATGTTCATCGTTTTCAGTTGTTGGATTTACAAAATTTGTTTAGAAATGTATTGAACAAGTTACATTTACTTGGAAACTTGTTTATAAACAAAATTCATAATTTCAGAATTAAGTATCTAGATATATCTAATTTGTTGAACACTGAGTATCTGAATGGAATAGCTAGACCCAATTTTTTATTGTTCGGAAGTGAATATCTGGAAATATTTGATTTGTTTGGCACTAAGTATCTGGAAGAAAAAACTAAAACTAATTTTTTATTGTTCAGAACCAAGTATCTGAACATATTTGATTTATTTAGCATTGAGTATTCGGAGAAACTGTAGAACTTACCTTTTTCAAAGAATCAAAATAAAAATGCCCCAAATTGATGGAATGTCAAAATACCCTAAAACGATGGGGGTTGTAGATGACAGGTTGGTGTAACGCCCCAAAATTTTGACATAAAGATAACTCTAATTAATTTGACCAATCACACTTCAACTCAAATAATCACATCTTTATATTCGTATTCATTCATGTGAGAGATTTACAAAAGGGTGTCAACATGCAACACATATTCAAACTTCTTAAAGGGCGAATCCATAGCATGTGTGACGATTAAGTAAAACAAAATAAATGCCCAAAGGCTACAAGTTCCAAGACTTAAGCTAGGTTACACAAAAGATGGTTATCTTGAAACACATACAATTAAAGCCCTTGACTTGTCAACATATATAACAAAATATAAAAGAGTCTCATGCTCTCAAAATATATTTCCTCGCCTTTAGCTAGGAGGGATAACCACATCATTCCCTGCACAAATCCACTAGGGGTGAGCACAAAGCCTAGTAGGAAGATCTTAATAAAGTATTATAACATCACCCAGGGGTTACCCAAGTGCGTTAAATAGTTCGGACCCTTAATTTCTTTGATCTAGTCTCACAAGTGCAATGTGAAACATAGATGAGAGTTTAGATTTGGTAGAAGATCCATTTTATTACAAATTCTTTACCAGAAATGGATTACATCACCATATCTTAGACTCGCCACCTCATATTTTGGAAAAATTAGGAAACTTGTGACTCATGCCAAGGCCACTGTTCATCGTAACCAAGGATGCTTGACTCGGGACCTTAGGTATGAGAGAGGAAGGTCATTAATTAAGCACCGTTTCTTACTTGATCAAAAGATCGGCCTCTATTAAGCCATGATATGATTTTTATTAACTTTATATGTTCATATTTTGATTATTAATAAATCCTAAAATTTACTATGTGAAGCAAACAAATATAGACTGTGTCGTCCATTTTGGAACAGATTGATTTCATTATCTTGAAAATGTTTTGAATAGTGAAATCATAAAAATCAATTTTATTCCAAATTAAATAACATAACCTTCACCCACTGGCATGCATAGAATTATATCAAATAAGCACATAGCCACATGGTAGGATGCTAAACATTATAAAAATGTCACACACAGGCGGGATGCTAAAGCATAAAAACTTATATATTTATTGACATCCCGCAAATAGGCACAAAAACAAAATTAGTAAATATGCATATCCTATCTATATACAAGATCCTAATGCAATTCATTCATAAAATGCAACTAAAGATTTGGATTCTAAACTATATGACATGTGAATCATCTCAAGACATGAAGTAGCACACAAAATCACATAATAATCGATTAAATCCACAAATGCAAATTTAACCAAATCTTAGGACATGAATCATGGATATGATGACAATTAAAACATACTGCATATGTACAAATATGAAAAACAAATAAAAGAACGGGATAGAAAGAAGCAGGAATAAGGAATTATTACATTGCTTTGAATATTACAAATCTAAATAAGGGGGGAGAGGAAAAATATTACGACAAAATATATTTTCACAAACACTCTCTAATTAAAATAAAAATAATAAAGCAACAGCTTTAGGGGGGCCTCGGAGACTGTCGGAGACTGTTCTGCTTGATACTGGGAGGTTATTGAGTTCTGTCTAGGAAAAAGTGGTTGGTCGACCAAAAGATGAGTTGGCCGGCCAAAAAGATGGTTGGCCAACCAATCAGGCCAGGTTGAAAACTCTATTTTGTTTCAAACACCAGAAACACAAACAAAAAATATGCAAGTGGCTCAACTAACCATTTCCAGTTAGCTTACAACAGGTTTATTACACAAAATTGAAGCAAGAAAAACAATATAAGAAAGAAAAAGCAAGAATAAAAAAAAATAAAAAAAAAATAAAAAGTGTGCAAAATTTACATTTCAAGGAAGGATTTGATTTTCAAACTTTATTTTGATCACCCTCAATTTTAGAAAGTTTGTTCTCAATTCTCAGTTTGAAATTTTGAAATTCTAGTTAGAATGGTGTTTTTGGGTTGTTTAACAGTGTGTGTGAAGGAAAGAGTTGCAACTCTCTGTTTTTCTCTTTTTCAAGGAATACTCACTCTTTTTTGTAACAGAATTTATGGGATGATTTTCGTATATGGAATATCAGTGTGTATAGAAGTTTTGGCTCAAAGCTTAAGGCTTTTTTCTTTCTCTATTTATATCTCTCTTTTCTCTTTCAATTCAATTCCTTTCACTCTGATCCTCCATATAGATAATGAATGGAATGCAAAGTCAAGGAGATGGGAGACAAGGTGAGAGACAAGGATGATGGAGTAATAAGGATAGTTGCCTTGGATGCTCCTTTTGGGGTAGAAGACAATCCCCTTTTTGACAATAGAGGCCAAAGATAGATACATCTTATGCATGAATGTATCATTAAAAGATCTAAAATGACATGACCCACACGCTTTTATCAAGAATTCTACCGAAATTGCCCTGCTCATGGGAAAATTAGCCGGCCAGTAAAAAAGTTGGCCGTGGCCGACTGTTTTGCATGAAATAGGATTTTTCGACAGAATTCTCGTCATTTCCTCCTATTTCCACACTATTCTTTGCTCAATTTCCTAAGAAAATGTTTCATTTTGAAGTTTAAAAGTGAGCCTTGGAACACTACAAAAATATTCAGAAAAAAGCGTGAAAAGAAAGTTTCGAAAGAGAGTTTTGAACGGGATTTGAACACTTGGCCAAAACAGGCTTAGGTTTAGAAATGAAGCATAAATTCCATCTTTCTTATTGAGAATTTTGTAAGAAACACATTCTTGTTTTCATCATCGAGTGATCAAAAGAAAGCGCCCAAGTCTTAGGGCCGGCCAAAATAGGGTGTCTACAATTGTCTCTTTTTGATAGAACTTGAAGTCATTTCTTGACGTAAGTGAATGTCAAAACACAAAGAGGACCCTTTTGACAAGGCCGTAAGACTTGGGCAAACAAACAAGATGCAAATGCAATTGGTTGAACTAGAGGGTTGCCTATATATTCTCTTGCAAGGAATCAAACCAGCGTAGTTCAGGGACAGAATGCAAATGATATGCTTGAAATACAATTGAAAGTTGGACTTACATGCTTCACGAAGCCATTTTTGTTTTGAAAATTCACGATTTATAATGCAATGCAACAGGTAATATGAACCATAACAAGGGATGCAATCCAAACATATTCACATAAAAGAACGAAACATAACCGATGAATAGTTTTAACCTACAACCCAAAACAGGGAAGGCATTAACCGATGGATAGTCTTAACTAACAACCCAAGAGAAGAGAGGTATTAACCAATGGTGGTTTGAACTGCCAAATAACTCGAGAAAGGGATAGTATCGTCATCCCGAAAAGGGGCAAGCATAAATCGAGTGGTTTGAACCTACAACCCAAAAAGGAGGCTAGAAGTAACTGATGAAAAATGTTGTAATCAATGTTGATGTGAATAGATTATAGCCAGGTGATGCAACAGTGGTAGTTGTAACCATGCAAATGATATGCTAATGCAATTGAAAGTTGAATTTTTTTTCTTTTCTTTTTGAAATGCAATATTTATGTAATGCACGATGTAATATATGGTGAGGCAAACCTTATACAAATGATGCAAAACAAAGGGGTACAATCCAAACACACTCATATGAGAGGAGAAAAGAAGGTTTTAATCAAACAGTGAGACCTAGACCATACCTCAATACGAAATAGGGGATTGATTTCAATTGGGTAAAGAGAAAAAGGGTCTTAACCAATATTCAAGACATAGACCGTACCTCAATACGAAAAATGGAGATGGTTTCAACCGAGCAAAAGAGAAAGGGGTCTTAAGCAATATACTAGACCTAGACAGTACCTCAATACGAAATAGGGCAATAGTTTCAACAGGGTAAGGGAGAAAGGGGTCTTAAACAATATACAAGACCTAGACCGTATCTCATTACGAAATAGGGTAATGGTTTCAACTAGGTAAAGGAGAAAGGGATCTTAACCAACAAGTGAGATCTATACCGTACCTCAATACAAAATAGGGGATGGTTTTCAACTAGGTAAAAGAGAAGGGATCTTAACCAAAAAGTGAGAAGTAGATCATACCTCAATATGAAATAGGAAATGGTTTTTAACCGAGTAAAGGAGAAAGGTTGTAATGAAAAAGTTTGAAGTAATGTGAATGGATTGTAACCATGCATGACAAATGTAATAGATAGTGCAAGTGTGATGGTGAACGCGAAAACACGAAAGGGCAATGTGAGACACACAATATGCAATGATATGATGGATGCACAATAATAACATGATAGATGCACAACAGATGAACACACAAAATGATTTTTTTTTTCTTTGTTTTCAAAGTTTCTTCTTTCTGTTTTTGATTTTTGAGTTTGATTTTTTTCTTGAAAAATTTTCTGCTTTTCTCTTTTCTTTTCTTTTTTTGAAAATTTATATACATACCATATACACATATACTGATACAAATAATATACAAAACACGTATCACGTACATATACAAAATATACACATACAAACTATATATATACGAATACATACACATATATATATATATATATACAGACACAAACATACAGATATGGGTACACAGACATATACATGCACATACATATATATACAAAAATATCTACATATATACACTCTTTCCCTGTTTTGTCTTTTCCTCTCTACCCCGTTTGTCTTTGTTAAGTGCTGTGTCTGGCGTGATTTCAACAATCACGCCACGCCTGACTGATAGCAGCTGGACTGACCTCCATTGTCAAAGATTGCCTCGATAATCTCTCTTCCTTGGCTTCTTCTTCTCATTCGTTCTTCTTCTTAAACACAACTTGCGAGGGAGAAGATTAGAAAACTGTAAACTCCCCTTGCCATTACTCTGCCAATTCTCTCTTTGGAGGCATTACTCTTCTCTGATATGGCCTCTTCTCGCCGTCCTCTTACTCTCTTCCCCGACCTTAACGGTTCCGCAATTGAGAATGCTAAGGCCAACTCCTCTGAGCCTCGGCAGAGTGCCCCTGCTCCTATGCTCAACTTTCCTACACTGTCAGTCGAGCAAACAATGCCAGTGCAGTTTGATATTGATGCTAACAACTTTATAGTGAAGTCCGATGTGGAGACAGTGATCGCAGTCTCTAAATTATCCCATTGGTTGCAGAACAGGACAAGTGAAATACAATGATTAAACGCCCAACTCTCCTTGCTCCAGTGTATGTACAAGGATGCTCGAGTAGAGATTAGCACATTGAAAAAGCATAACAAAGAAGGTGGCCTGATTCAGAGTTCCTTTGTACTCCACATTTGATAGTCGGCGGGGAGTAATTTCTTTCGAAAGCTCTGCTAATGCCGAGGAAGAGTCTTCAAAGGCTTCCCAAGAGTGAAGATGTGATGAGGCAATTGATGAAGTTCCCTACAAATGAGATTGATTTGTAGCTTCCCTGCTAGGCTGTTGTCGAAAATCGAGAAAAAAGTCCCTTTTATTTTATTTTATTTTATTTTATTTTGTTTTGTTTTTTTTTGTTTTGTTTTTGTTTTTGTTTTGCTTAGAAAGGAGCACCCATGCTTCAGATTTTTCTTTTGTTGTTTTGAAATTTTCTTCTTTTCTTTTGTTGTAATGCTGATCGGGGGCTTTACCCTGAAGTTTAATAAAATGAATTCTGTTTTTGCACATCATAGCGTGAATGGCATAACACTTGAGCATTAAATCCATATTGTTTCGAATTTGAATATGAGAATACTTGAATTGTAATGAACTCTGAATTGGACATTAAGCCCTTAGTTAACCAGAAATTAAAAATGACTTAATGAAAGAAAAACAAAGTAAAAGAAATCCAAACACACATATTTACACTTGTTGGAATGAAAGATGCTCAAAACAAAACTCTAAAAGACAAACCTTTGAGCCTACACAAATTCTGCAGTTTTCTATTCTGGATTCAAAAATTGGCCAGCCGGTTGATTAGTTGTCAAACTAGCTGAAAAATTGATGAGTTGGTTGATTCATGAACCTCTCGGTAGAACAAACTGATGAACTAGTTAAAAAATTGGCCGGTCGGCTAAACAAGTCACCGGCTGGCTGAAACAATCAAGAAGCACACTTGGTGTTAAGTAAAACTTGGACGACCAACTGAATGGTTAGCTGACCGACTGAAATACGAACATAAGACTCGAGAGTGCAGAGAGAAGACATAATTCATGACTCGACTATGCCCCTAATTCATTACTTTGACTTTTCTTGGTTTTATGCTAAAAAATTTTGACCAACATGAGAGTTAAATTAGCATGCTTGTTCCATTCTTTGTTTTGAAATCATGTAATCAAGCTGTGAGCACTGGAATTTTTTCTTTTTGGGTCCAAAAAATGGTTTGATTTTTGCAAAAATAGAATAATTTTTTGAGAAAATTAGTCAACTTCATTAAAAATCATCAAAAATCTATTTTCGCAAATGGCCATTACCTGACCAACATGGAATCAACCCTTGAGATGCACAACCTCAAGTCAAAAACCCAAGCTTGATTTGTCTTGCAGCGGAATCTCCCGTAAAGAAGAGATAGGATAATCAAACCAACTAAAGATAACCCAATTGAACACGGACAAGACAACTGAGTCAAGTAAAAATATTCCAGTCAAACATGGATGGGATGAGTGAGTTGAAAATGGTTAGGGCCGAACTTCAGGATGAAGCTACCTACGTATCCTAAAGATAGGAATTAGGCCTTATGTAGTTCATGGATGAGGTTCACTTGGATATTAACACTCTCCTTTTGTGCTCTAACTTTTGCCCAAGTCGCCCTTCCGGGTTTTCGACCTTGCGAGCTTTTTTTACTTTTTTTTTTTTTTTTTTCATGTTTTCATTTTATTATTATTATTTTTTGTTCTTCTACTCTAACTTTTTTCTGGGTTGCTCTTTTGGGTTTTTGGCCTGCGAGCCTGTCAAAGATAGTGCTTTGTTTAGGTTGTCCATGTTGATTGGTTATGATATCTCTAGGCCACCTAAATCCATGAGAATGGCTGCTACACTTGACCAAATAGATGTGATGATGTAGGGACCTGTCTAATTGGGTGTGAATTTGCCCCTAGGGTCGTGGATAGGAACTTGATATTCTTTCAGTAATAAATTTTCTTCTCTCAGATTGTAGGATTTGACTTTCTTCTGAATGCCTTGGCAATCCTACGTTGACACCTTATCCTTAGCAATTGCCTCTTGTGGGCGTAGGTCATTTTCCAAAATGTCGTAATGCCATAGGATTTTCATCTTCTATTGCGGCTATCGTTTGCTTTGTGAGGATTAGATGCATCTTGACCCCGATCGGTATATCCACCATTGAAGCTAGGGTTGCCAAAGAGGTGACAAACCAATTATTCATTTTGACTAGGTGGGTGACTAAGCTTGAATCCTCGATCACATCCAGCATTATTTCCCGTAGTTCTAGGGTTACTTCCAATCTAGCTATGCAAGCCTCACACTTTGGTTAGTGATTGAACATTCTGAATCAAGGTTTGAAAGCTAGAGGGGTTGGGTCCCAAGGTCAAGAGTGATCCTATGTTGTACAATCTCAAGACCAATTCTAGGCATACCTTTGCAAGACCGTGCAAAAACATTTTTTGAAATCTTTTAATAAAGCAACTAATTGCTCGTGTTCTTCTAAAAATAGTGTAGAACCAATCTGGACCGAACCAGGATCCTTCTTAATACCCACATTAACAATAGTGATCTCATCCATCAAGGGCTTAGCACACCTCTCTTCCTCTCAATTGATCAAAATTTTCAAATCCTGAGGAATTCCTTCCTCTTTGTTTTTATCAAAGCTTTTGGAAAAAAGTTTTGAAAATTTTGGTCAATGCAATGATTTAAAGGCACATAGAAGTAGGTGAAATTTACTGCATTTTCATTTAGAACTTCTAGCTAAATGATTGAAACAAACTCAAAAGCAAAGAAAAGACAGACATAGAAAGGACAATGATGTTCGGGTTATCTCTCCAAAATCAATAGACTCTGACTCACAAGACTGACTTAATCCTGATTCCAGCTCCATAGACTTGGCGGAATCAGGTTTAGACTCAACACTTGTTCAGAATGTAAAATGAAATCATTCTCAAATTACTAATTACAGTGTGTGCCATCAACTACGTTTGGAACAAAATTTGTACAATCAGCCGATGGTCCATCCTCGATCACAGAACTAGTCGCATTATCCCCCAAGTTCACTGATCCAGCGTTAGTAGACTTTGTGGGTTTTTTGGGCGGGTGATGACCTTCTTATCAATCAAGTTTTGAATTTCATGGCGAAGGGGAATGCAATAGTCAGTATCATGGCCGTGTTATTGATGGAAGGCACAGTACTGGGTAGGATTATGTCTAGTTGGGAGTGGATATGTAAGTGGCTTCGATTCAAGAGGTTTGAGATGGCCTTTTTCCATGAGGATTTGAAGAGCTGTGGACAAGGTCATGTAAAGGGGATTGAAGGTGCGACTATTAGTCTTGGAAGTATTGACAGAGGGGTTGGTGGGTGCTGATCGGGTTCGGAGAACTCTTACAGGCTTAGGATTGGAGCTGGGAGGGGTGTTTCTGGTAAGGCATTCCTTTTCATGGCTTAACCCCTAATTCAAAGTGCCCCCAACCTAAGCAACAAAAGTTTTATCCACTGTCTTTTCAAAAACCACAAGGAGTTGCTATTTGTTTAGGCCTTTGATCTTCAAAGTCGTAATAGCCTATTGAAGATGTGCATAAGGACCAATACTTTTCCAACGTCATTCTTGCTACTTGCTTTAGTTTTGTCAAGGGATTGGGTGGCTATTTCCGGGGAAGACATGATATCACCTAGGCTTAAAATGGCTTCAGGTTGGCCGATTCCAATCTTAGCTCGCTCCTAGATTGGAGAGCTTTTTGATGTGAAATTTCTAACATGTGATGTGGTCGATGATGGAGCTAAGATTCCAAAGGTTAAATTTACCACATTTCTCTGAAGATCCTTAATCATGCTCAATATCTTAGAAATAATGGGTTCAGCCATTGGTGCTCTCAGTGTATTTGAACCGGATTGGTCTTGATGGATTGATTGGGCTAGGCTCTTTTGAGTGGGTTGGACTTGAATTCAGCTATTTCAGAGTTCGCTTTTTGGGGTTTTGAGAGAATTAAGGTTTAGGTGTATCTATTATACACAAGTTAATGCTTTTTGGAATGAACACCTTAGGCTTGGGTAAATGGATTGAAGTGATGTATATGTTGGGGTTGTAGGTAGATGGCAGTGTATGGATTAGGTTGAGGTATGAAGGTAATGAGTTCGTGGTGACCTTGAGGTGGAGCTATGACTTTACTATCGATGAGATCTTGAATCGTATGACGTAGGTGAAAACAACCATCAGTCTTATGACCATGTTATTGGTGAAACGCGTAGTAAGTAGTCATGTCATGTTTGGTTGGGAGAGGATTTGGAAGAGGTTGAGGGTCAAGGAGCTTGAGGTGCCCCTTTCTACTAAGATTTCCATGGTGCAGGTAAGAGGCATATAGAGAGGATGAAAAGTTCTTTTAGGGGTTTTGGTGGAATTAGTTGTTTGTGTTCCAGTATTGGCAAAGTGATTGGTTAGCAATGACTGTGTTGACTTTTGAGGGTATATTGGCAGCTGTGCTACTACTGGGAGCAACGTTGGAACTGCGATGAAATGTTTTTCTCGCAAGCTCATTTTCTTTTACAATGATCCCTTGTCTGATGGCATCCTCTATTTGAATTCGAATTTCATGGAGGTTCTTGAAGTTGAAGAGGAGAAGAACTATCATTGTCTGCAGTAATCTTCCACGCAGATTTTTGACAACCATATGGACCTGATCTTTTTCAAGGGGTTGATTTGTCATTATGGTTGCCTTGGCCCTCTATCTGGTGGTGAAGGCCATGAAACTCTCATTAGGCTCTTGATGGGTCACTTCCAACTCCCAGGTGGTCACTTCGATCTGAGTGTTGTATGCATATTGGGTGGTGAAAGCCTCAGCTAATTTTTCCCAACTATGTTTTATTGAGTTTTCTAGCTTGGTATACCAGATGACAGCCACTCTTGACAGAGTTCACCCAAATAGAGATAACTTTTGAGGACAGATCAAACCCATAGGCTTCAAGACATTAGAAAATAGGTGAATATGCACCATAGGGTCATCAAATCCATCGAATCTATCAATTTGTGGCATCTTGAATTGTTCGGAAAACTTCACAGGTGTTTTCGTATACCCGTCTTTGAAGTCTGGGATGGTGTTGATCCTTTGTAACCTTTTGAACATCTTTTCCAGCTTCGCTAGTTTTAGCATAGTTAGATCAAATTCATTCATGTCCATGGGAAAAAGTTCTCCCGTTGGTTGTAGAAGGGGAAAAGGTCTTCTTGAAGGTTGTGTGGGAACCCTAAAGTCTTCTTGCAAGTTGGGCTCAGGAAGTTCCTCAGCTAGTGGAGGCGGATTTGGAATTAAATGAGTCACCGGAGGTCATTGGGTAGTGGATGCCCCAAATGGGCGTTGTAATTTTTCGAGAGTATTACCATGGGTGGCAACCATATTAGAAATGGCATCCATGCTCTATTAAATGGACAAAAACATGTCTGCTATATTCTTTGGAACTTGAGCCATCACTGATTCTGGTAAGTTTAGTGGGGATGATCTGGTTGGTGAATGAGGGGTACTCTGGACAGTTTATGAAGCTCTCGCTCTTCTTGTACGTGTCATCGATGGTAAAGAAACTAACATTGAATGACCTTCAACCAAATCTGCAATTTTACAGAGTCTACCAGCGTGAGTCGAAATAAGTTGAGGGATATCAGGTAGTTCTGAAGCTATAGCACATGACTATATAGCAAAAACAACAGAACCCTCAATCAAAATTTTAGCAGCACTTTGGCTTAACTGATCATTATTCAACATGCTGACACACTCAATTCAACCCCTCAAAGTAAAATGCCTAAACCACTGCTTAGTATTTTGAGAAGCTTAGATCATATTCATCACACATAGCAAGAAAGAGAACAAATGCCGTTATGAAGGGTAGGGTTATCATGTCCTAGTTTTGACATGATCTAGGGTTTCAATATTCAAACAAGTGGCATCATACATCCATAAATGGGGTAGCATCCTACCCTAATGTTGGAAGTTCCTAGAGCTTGCTACATGTACTAGGTTAGTCATGGTAAAAAATGGTACCGCAACGAGACACCGATATACCTATTCAATCCGACGGATCAAGCGGTACGTGGTGATCTTGATTCCAAGGTTTGTATACCCACCATATTAGAGCCCATGACCGTTGTAGAGGCCCCCTTGGGCTTCATGCTACTACAGTTCGGACTCAAATGTCACGGTTCTGAATCTAATCCCGCAAAGTGCAATGCGAGACCGATAAATCACCAAAGAGTCCAAATCTAGCAAATCGTTTTAGAAAACTGATTTTTTTAAAAAAAATGCCAAACATAGACTGCTTTGCCAGATATAGAGTCGCCACCTAAATATTTTATTTTGAGGGAATTTAGGAAACCTTGACTCATTGCCTAAGGCCACGTGTCCGTCATCACCAAAGTTGCCTCGGCTCGGGAACTTGGGTACGATTGGGGAAGGTCATCTATGAGCACCCCCACTCACCCGATCAAAGATCGGCCTGTACTAAGCATGATATCTTGTTTTTGAAGACACATGTGTTCTTATTTCGGTTATTAGCTAGAATTTACTATGTGATGCGCACAACGCACAAGTATAGACTAGATTGCCTAATTTGGAACAAAGTATCGCATATCCGTTTGTTTTGGAAATGGTTTGAAGTTTGCTACTCGCAAGTAGGCTAAAACACAGATTTCAATGAATCGTTCCAATTCAAGTAATCCAGCCTTCACCCACAGGCATTCAGGCAGTTATATCACATAAGCAATTAGCCTCATGGCAAGCATGTTGTCATGTTAACACTCACAAACATGCAAGATGCTAAAGCATAAGCACTCACAGTGTACTCCGAGCCAAAACAAGAAACTAGTTAGAAATCATGCATGATCCTAGCTCATGTTAAGATGGCTAATGCAACACATGTAAAATGCAACTAGAAATAGGCTCGGCTAATCTAAAATGGCATGTGAAATGCGACAATTCGATACATGTATTCAAGTAGGAATTTGAAATACAATGCAGTTAGTATGATGCGCCGAGCCTGGTGCTTGCGGTACAGATGAATGATGCAAACATGCATAGTATAAGGATGCTAAATAAAACATGCCCTAAAACTAACCATCGTAAACGGTTAAGTAAAAGGGAGAAAGATGTGGGGTTGGAAGACATGCATCACACACACGCACGCTTATTACAAAATTGTGCCCTCTCGACGGAGGGTCTGAAAGAATAATACAAATCAAATAATTAACTAACTAACAAGCTAATTAATTATTACACAATCAAATGAATAACTAGCTACAACTAATTATTACAACACTTAAATAATTAACAAATTAATTAAGCTACGAAAAACAGTAAAGAGGCCTCGAGAAGATGGACAAATGCATGTTCAGTCGGCTTCGCTCGGAAATCCATCGCCATGCTTCATGTTGCCTCTATCTGCACTGTTTTGCACCTCTGGAAACTGTGCCAACGTTTGTGACACTTCTGAACTACCTTGGGGACATGCTGAGAGTCCATCGGCCAATAAATAGGGCCATCGGCCAAGGAAAACCTTGAAGAACACATTCAAGAACAAGGCTCCAGCACCTTCCTCTGATCAAAACCACCTCAAGAACTCTAACACCAACTCCCTAGCACCTCAGCAACCAAGGATGGTGTTCTAGTAGGTGTTTGTGTGCAATAGTAAGACAATACTACACTTTAGAGCAAGAACAAGCCCTAAACAAGAGAGAGAAGTCAAATATATAGAGAGATATATATCCTATCTCTCAGATTTTCAGAACCCTGAGAAGGGAGGAGGGCCTCACCTCTTATAGAATTCCAAATCCTAAAGCTTCCTAAGCAAGCTAATCAAGGGGCAAATCCCTCCATACACGTGTATGGAGGGGGGAAATTGTGCATGCCAGCTGTGCTAGCTGACATAAAAATATCTGCATAAAGCAGATGAACAGGGCTCAGCCAGAAAACATGGTCGATCGACCAACACAAGGGCCGGCCGACCAAAAGGAGTGTCGATCGGCCAACACTTTTGGGCGGTGGCAAGAAAACAAGGCCGATGGCTTCAAGCCTTGGCCGATGGGTTGAGGGGATGGCAAAAAAAGCCACCCTCTTCCCTCAGAAGCAGAAACACAAGTGTTTGGTCCACAACCTAGCACAAAACAAACAAGTTGAGAGATCCTGAGGCAAGGCGCACGGCCGAGACCTCTGGGAACTCAAAACGAACAAAGGCATGGATGATCATCGAGTGTTCAAATGATGACGTCCAAGTCTTGAGGACGGTCAAAAATGGGGTGTCTACAGTTACTCCTCTTTGACAGAACTAGAAAGTCATAAAAATGACAGGAGTGAGTGTCAAAGCCCAGAGACGACCCATTTTTGATGAGGCCAAAGACTTAGACATACATACAAGATAACAAAGACATGTGCCCAAAGACAGGGGCAAAATGCAAATGACATGCATGGTGCCGAACATAACTTATGATCATGCAAAGGGAGCTGTAACGGAGCATAACATGCAACAGTTTTAAGCGAATGTTGTGCGAAGAAATGCTACAGCAAACTCGTACATAAGCAAGTAAGCACGATCCAAACTATATCTCATGCAGAAAAGATATAAGAGAATCATGTAATCTTAGCGAATCATGTGCGATAGATACACAAAGCGAACGAAGTGTGATAGATACACTAAATGGACAAGCATGTGTGATAGATACACAAAGTGAGAATAGTGTGATAGATACACAAGGTGAGCGTAGTGTGATAGATACATGGAGTAAATGTAGTATGATAGATACACAAAGTAAACGTAGTGTGATAGATACACTATATGAAGCAAAGTGTGATAGATACAGTAGGTGAGCGTGTGATAGATACACAAAGTGAGTGTGTGATATATACACAAAGTGAGCTAGTGTGATAGATACACAGAGTGAGTGTGTGATAGATGCACAAAGTAAACGAGTGTAATGGATACACAAAGTGAGTGTATAATAGATACACAAAGGGTGAACATAAAGTGTGATAGATGCACTTAGTGAACAAAGTGTGATGGATACACAAAGTGTGATAGATACACAAAAGGTGAACACAAAGTGTGATAGATGCACTAAGTGAACAAAGTGTGATGGATACACAAATGGTGAACACAAAGTGTGATAGATGCACTTAGTGAACAAAGTGTGATGGATACACAAAAGGTGAACACAAAGTGTGATAGATGCACTAAGTGAACAAAGTGTGATGGATACACAAAAGGTGAACACAAAGTGTGATAGATGCACTAAGTGAACAAAGTGTGATGGATACACTAAAGGTGAATACGAAGTGTGATAGATGCACTAAGTGAACAAAGTATGATAGATACACTAAAGGTGAACACGAAGTGTGATAGATGCACTAAGTGAACAAAGTATAATAGATACACTAAAGGTGAACACGAAGTGTGATAGATGCACTAAGTGAACAGAGTATGATAGATACACTAAAGGTGAACACGAAGTGTGATAGATGCACTAAGTGAACAGAGTATGATAGATACACTAAAGTAAATGAAGTGTGATGGATACACCAAAGTAAATGAAGTGTGAAGGATACACTAAAGCAAATGAAGTGTGATGGATACACTAAAGTAAATGAAGTGTGATGGATACACTAAGGTAAATGAAGTGTGATGGATACGCTAAAGTAAATGAAGTGTGATGGATATACTAAAGCAAATAAAGTGTGATGGATACACTAAAGTAAATGAAGTGTGATGGATACACTAAGGTAAATGATCTTAAACGGAACTTCTTTGAATGAACCGTACATACAATATCGTGCATGAATGAGAAAGAAACTTGATAGGTACAATGCAATACAATGCAAATAACGTGCATGACAGCGCAAGTGAAATGTGCATAATAATGCAAGTGGACAGCGCACAACAATACAAGTGAAACGTGCATAACAATACAGGTGGAGCGATGCATAACAATGCGGGTAAAAGTGCGTGACAACACATGTAAAGAGTGTGCATAACAATGCAACTGAAAAGTGCATAACAGTGCAACTAGAGTGTGCATAACAATGCAACTGAAACGTGCATAACAATGCAGGAGGAGTGTGCATAACCATGCGGGTGAAACGTGCGTGACAACGCAAATAAAGAGTGTGCATAACAATGCAACTAGAGTGTGCATAACAATGCAACTGAAACATGCATAACAATGCAGGTGGAACGATGCATAACAATGTGGGTAAACGTGCGTGACAACATAAGTAAAGAGTGTGCATAACAATGCAACTGAAAAGTGCATAACAGTGCAACTAGAGTGTGCATAAGAATGCAACTGAAACATGCATAACAATGCAAGTGTAACGTGCATAACCATGCGGGTGAAACGTGCGTGACAACACAAGTAAAGAGTGTGCATAACAATGCGGGTGAAAAGTGCATAACAATGCGGGTGAAGTGTGCATAAAATGCAATTGGAGCATGCATAACAATGTAGGTGGAGTGTGCATAACAATGCACGTGAGACATGTGCAGCGAGGCAAGTGCAAGAAATGTATGCTCCATGCAACATTTAAGATGCGCATTTCATGCCAGGGTGAGAAGTGCACATTCTGTGCAAGCAAGGTTAAAACGTGCTCCGTGTAATGTATATGCAAAAAGATCAACGACGTACATCCAATGTAACGTGTATATTCTATGCGACAACAAGAATAAGTATAGTACAAGATGCATTTATGCAATATGTGTGATGATATGATACATGTTACAAGCAATGTAGAGCATGATGTCTAGGGAATACAATAAACAAACAAAGCGGCGCTTTAGAAAGCACCTCATGGGGCGAGTGGCGATGAACCGCTTTACTCTGACGGGGATCTCCTCTTGTGTGTTCTTCGAACTCTTACCTTGAACCCACAGTACAAAGGTTCTGAAATATTGACAAGGATTCTTTACGTAGAACACTTTGGACACCATCTTTCTTTCTGACCATATCCGCAACCTTTCCTATTCTCCAACGGGGTGACAAACTAGGTTGGTTCAGTATCCAGAATTGAGGCGCGCACACGCTATCTTAACCTATGGGGCTTCCATACAGATTTCAAGCCAGGGATACACCCCTGGGTATTTAAACCAGACTTTAGTCTCGGAAATTCCAAACCTTTGTGTTCTAGGCAACAGCCATTCAAACTCTAGTTTCCACCGTCGCAATTGGTCTCCTAGGAACTCATTGCAAACACGACCAAGATGCCCCTTGGCGGGGAATGGTATTCAGAGAGAGTGCTTCTAATTGCCATTCTGGCATTGAAACAGTTGACACAATATTCCGTTCGTTTCGATCACGCAGTCCATACAGCACACTACTCATTTTGAACATACAGCCCATAACACAGTACTCTGTTTCTCTAAACATATAGCCCATACAGCAATCCGCTCATTCTGAATACACAGCTCATACTGAAGACACGAGATGCAATGACGGAACTTGCAGAAGTTGAAACATATCAGATGCTCCAAATTTTTTCTCTTTTTTTTTTGCTTTGTAGCCTGGAACCCATACAGCTTCAGATAGGTCCTGGTTCTTCTGTTCTCAAATGACCTGGGTTGAACCCTGCGGTTTTATGAAAGAACAAATCCTGTTTTGCACATATGTGGAGAATGGCACAGCACTCTGAGCACAAAACGATTTTATTTTGAAATTAAGAGATAAGTTCTTAACTGGGTATTGAGCCTACGACTGAACACAGCGAAAAAGACTCAACAACGAAAAATAAAGGTAAACAACCTAAACACATCTATTGACATTCAAAACAACTCAAAACAAGAATCGAGACAAACCAAACAATAGACACGACACTCAGACGTGCATAGGGAGCCTATTTCTCTGGGTATTGTTTTCCACCCTTTCTCATTTGTGATTCTCACATCACTCAGCCCTCAGGCTTTGTTTTTCTGAAAAAGCCCTATTCTCACTTTTTCTCTCAACGCACATCTCTCTATTCTTCAATCTCTCTTCTTTTTTATCCCTCCCCCTGAGTGTTGATGGATAAAGAGGAAGTTGAGGGCTTTTGCCCCTAGCATTCCCTTAGATTCTTCTTCTTTTGCTTACAACAGTGAATTTTCCCACAGAGGGGTTGTGCTACAACTGGGTGTGTAGCAAATCTGCAGCTGACATCGGTTGATGATGCTTGCTGGGGAATTTGGACGTGATAAGATGTGTCTAGATGCGGGAGTGGAATATCCTGATGCATTCCAATTCGTGATTCACACTTGGCTTGATACCTCGTTGCTCGGAGGATGAGATAGCTTTCGGCACTTTGCTGTTAGCTCCAATTGTGCCCTTTTCTGGCAGGTAGAGTGCCCTTTCTAGCAAGTATGTTGACAATGGGGGAAAAGACAGAACACCTGACCCAACTGTGCCTCTAATTCATCATTTTGATCATTTTTGTTTTGGCTTTCTACTAAAATAATTTTGACCAATATGAGAGTTAGATTAACATACTTGTTCGATTTTCTGATTTGAAATCATGCAAGTCAGGCTACGAGCACTGAAAATTTTTCCTTTTTTGGGTCCAAGTTATGGTCCAGTTTTAGAAAAATGGAATAATTTTTGAGAAAATTAGTTAACTTCATTAAGAATTCTCAAAAAACTATTTTTGCAAACGGCCACCACTCAACAAGCATAGAACCTACTCCTGAGATGTATAACCTCAGATCCATAACAATGGAAAATTGCCTCTTGTCTGGACGACACTGTGTGGCAACGGGAAGTTGCCTCTTATTTGAATAGCACCGCAGCACATTGTATGGCAACGGAAAGTTGCCCCTTGTCTGGATAATGCCGCAGCATACTGTAATCAGTCCTCAAAGTGACGATCACAACCAAACTCTCGGATACAGAGAAGACAAAGATGATCAGAACCATTACATGGAAACAGTCGATTTGGAGTGTTTATGGTTGGACTTCAGAATGAAGTTGCCTACGTATCCCAAACATGGGAATCAAGCCTTACGTACTTCCGGGTAAGGTACACTCGGGTATTTAACCTCTCCTTTTACGCTCTAACTTTTGCCAAGGCCGCCCTTCCGGGTTTTCAACCTTGCGAGCTTTGTTTTTCTTTTCTTTTCAATTCTTTTCATTTCTTCTTTTCTTTGCATCTTTTCTCTTTCAAAATTTTTCATTTTCTTTTCATTTCATTTTTTTCTTCTTTTTTTATTTTTTCTTGCTCTAACTTTTGCCTGGGTCGTCCTTCTAGGTTTTCGGCCTTTCTGGGTTTTCGGCCCAGCGAGCCTCTCAAGGGTAAAAGTGCAGCTTTGTCCATGCCAATTGGTTTTAGGGTCTCGAAGCCATCTAAATCCAGGAGAATGGCTGCTGTCTGCTGATGATGTAGAAGTCCATCCAATGGGGGCTGAATTTGCTCCTAGTGTTGTGGATAGGAACTTGGTTGTTTTTCAACAAAACTTTCTTCTTTCTTCCCTTTTGGGATTTGGCATTCTTGCCAGTCTTCCCTGGTTTGCAGAAAAGACTCATCTTTGACTCTTCAAGCGCATCTGACATTTTTGCCCCTAGTTCAAGGGCTGCTTCAAATCTGGCCACACAGGCCTTACATTGTAGTTGACGGTTGAACATTCTGAATCCAAGTTCAATGGTTTGAAAGTAAGGGGGTCGAGTCTTGAGGCTGAGAGTGATCCTAAGCTGCACAATCTCAAGAGCGATTCCACACAGGTTTTCGCAAGACGGCGCAAAACATTTTTTGAAATCTTTTAAGAAAGCGACAAATCGCTCGCGCTGAAGATAGTGTAGAACCAATCTAGATCAGGCCAGGATCCTTCTCAGTGCTCATATTAACAAGCATGATCTCAATCATTAAGGGCTTAGCATGCCTCTCTTTTTCTCAATTGATCAAATTTTTGGAAATCCCGAGGAATTCCTCCCTCTTTGTTTTCAACACAGTGCTCAAAAAGTTTTGAAAAACTTAAGTCAATGCAATGATTTCAAGGCACCGAAAAGTAGGTGAAAAGCACTGCCGTTTCATTCAAATCTTCTGGCACAACTGGCTTCAAGGCAAAAACAAGCAAACAAACATGAAAACCACTACTGTTTCATTCAGATCCTCTAGTATAACTGGCTCCGTGGCAGAAACAGACCCAAAAGAAAGCAAAAAGACAAACATAAAACAAAATAGTGATATCCGAAGTAACAACCCCGGAATCACCCAACTTCTATGCAACAGGACTGACTCGATACAACAAGACAGACCCAACTAACATAGTAAGAAAAGACTGACTATATACATGACAACAAAATTGACTGAATACCCAAGTCAGAAAGTACAAAAACTAGCATTCACAAATGCTCAAAATAGTGCGTGCCAAATGCCACATCTGAAGTAAACTGAGCACCGCCCGCAGGTGGTTCATTCCCTGATCACATACTTGCATTATCCTCAAAGTTCACTGACCCAGTAACGATGGAATTTGTTGAGCTAGGTGGGAGGATGACCTCATTGTCAATCAAATCTTGTACTTCGTGGCGAAGACGGAAGCAATTGTCAGTGGTATGACCGGATGCATTGATGAATGCGCCTGATCTTGGGTAGCATCATGGCTAGTTGGAAGACGACTAGAGAGAGGTCGAGGCTCGAGGGGTTTAAGATGCCCCTTTTCAGCAAGGATCTGAAACGCCTTGGACAAAGGCATGTAAAGGGCATGGAAGAGCCTACAACCTCGGGGTAGATACTTCGAGGTTTGCGGATTTTTGCTGGACGCACTAGCAAAGGGGTCGGCAGGTGCTGACTTGGTTTTTTGATCTTTTTCGGGTGCAGGATTAAATCTAACAGGATCGTTTCCAGTATGACGGCCCTTCTCCCGGTTCTCCCCTCGGCTTGAACTACCCTTAGTCTGAGTGGGGAAAGTGTCATCCATAGTTTCTGCAGCAACTATGAGCACTTGTTGTTTGTTCAGTCCCCCGGCTTTCAAAGCCTCAACAGCCTGCAGAAGTTGTTCATAGGGATCAGTGTCTACCCCTACCTTGTTCTTACCACTCGCCTCAGCTTGGTCAAAAGTTTGGGTTGCTACATCAGAGTGGAACCCGGTTGTTGCTGACATGCCATTGCCTATACTTAGAATGGGTTCAGGTTGACTGAGTTCAATTACAATTCACCCCAACAGTAGAGGCTCTTCCGGCATGAAGTTCCCGGTATGTGACATAGTCGATGGCGGAGCCGATATTTCATAGGCTAGATCAGCAACAGATCTCTGAAGATTGTCGATCATTCCCATCAGCTCAAAAGTGGTAGGCTCATGGGTTTGAAATAATTAAGGTTTCCAGATTGGGTGTGCAGCAAGTGACCTGGGCGGACGTTGCATTTCAACATCGGTCTCACCCTGTATGGTGATTCCTTGGTTTAGTGCCACTGCCATGACCACAATTTCTTCCGAATTCTGTGTCATCCTGAGTCTGCTGAACTGAACAGGGGTGATGTGACTGGTGGCTGACGGATCTGATGAACCGGTGAGCCTTGACTGGCCCTTTTCACCTTGCTTCAGTGAAGGAGAACACTGGTTGCTTTGAATCGGATCTCTAAACCCCTAAAGAGAAAACCGGCATCATCTCAGCCCAATTTCACCAGAACAGACATAAGCATAGCTGAATAACTGTATTCAACCACTGATCACTGTTCCCCATTCTATTCGCCCCAAAATGAATCGATACCGCAGATATAGCGATTCTCAAAATCTTGATGCTGAACTGATACAGACTTGCAAACTGATATGTGCATTTCTGTAGAGGCATACTCTAAAAGCACATAGCAAGTAAATGAGAGCCAAAACACCCCTATGTTGGGGTAGCGTTTCCCTGTCCTATTTTGTCAGGAGCTAGGGTTTCACTCCGCACACAGCGGTTTTCAAACAACCTATGATCTGGTAAGCAACCTGTCCTAGTTTGGAATAGTCACTATGGATTTTGATATGCACTAGGTCAAATGGTCAAAGAGGGTGCCTCAGTAAAAACTGAGGTTTGTGTTCCCGTCGTGGCAGAGCAAGCAACCGGTCAGCCTTATGGCACGCTTCTTGAAGCGAGCCTCTGGTAAACCATTCAGGAATAGCATACGGTAAACACGATGTCCTAGGTGCACCAATGCAAATGCAATGCAAAGAAACACATAAATGTAGTCAAAACAAGATATTAGGAGTTCGAGTCAAGTTCTCTAATTCCCCAGCAAAGTCGCCAGAAACTGTATACGCCCCCTTTGGCTTCATGCTACTACAGTTTGGACTCAAATGTCACGGTTCTGAATCTAATCCCGCAAAGTGCAATGCGAGACCGATAAATCACCAAAGAGTCCAAATCCAACAAATCGTTTTGGAAAACTGATTTTTAAAAAAGAAGTGCCAAACATAGACTGCTTTGCCAGATACAGAGTCGCCACCTAAATATTTTATTTTGGGGGAATTTAGGAAACCCTGACTCGTTGCCTGAGGCCACGTGTCCGTTATCACCAAAGTTGTCTCGGCTCAGGAACTTGGGTACGATTGGGGAAGGTCATCTATGAGCACCCCCGCTCGCCTGATCAAAGATCGGCCCGTGCTAAGCATGATATCTTGTTTTTGAAGACACGTGTGTTCTTATTCCAGTTATTAGCTAGAATTTACTATGTGATGCACACAATGCACAAATATAGACTAGATCGCCTAATTTGGAACAAAGCATTGCATATCCGTTTGTTTTGGAAATGGTTTGAAGTTTGCTACTCGTAAGTAGGCTAAAATACGGATTTCAATGAATCGTTCCAATTCAAGTAATCCAGCCTTCACCCACAGGCATTTAGGCAGTTATATCACATAAGCAATTAGCCTTATGGCAAGCATGCTATCATGTTAACACTCACACACATGCAAGATGCTAAAGTATAAACACTCACAGTGTACTCCAAGCCAAAACAAGAAACTAGTTAGAAATCATGCATGATCCTAACTCATGTTAAGATGGCTAATGCAACACATGCAAAATGCAACTAGAAATAGGCTCGACTAATCTAAAATGGCATGTGAAATGCGACAATTCGATACATGTATTCAAGTAGGAATTTGAAATACAATGCAGTTAGTATGATGCGCTGAGCCTGGTGCATGCGGTACAGATGAATGATGCAAACATGCATAGTATAAGGATGCTAAATAAAACATGCCCTAAAACTAACCATCGTAAACGGTTAAGTAAAAAGGAGAAAGACGTGGGGTTGGAAGACATGCATCACACACACGCACGCTTATTACAAAATTGTGCCCTCTCGACGGAGGGTCTGAAAGAATAATACAAATCAAATAATTAACTAACTAACAAGCTAATTAATTATTACACAATCAAATGAATAACTAGCTACAACTAATTATTACAACACTTAAATAATTAACAAATTAATTAAGCTACGAAAAACAGTAAAGAGGCCTCGAGAAGATGGACAAATGCATGTTCGGTCGGCTTCGCTCGGAAATCCATCGCCATACTTCATGTTGCCTCTATCTGCACTGTTTTGCACCTCTGGAAGCTGTGCCAACGTTTGTGACACTTCTAAACTACCTTGGGGACATGCTGAGAGTCCATCGGCCAATAAATAGGGCCATCGGCCAAGGAAAACCTTGAAGAACACCTTCAAGAACAAGGCTCCAGCACCTTCCTCTGATCAAAACCACCTCAAGAACTCTAACACCAACTCCCTAGCACCTTGTAGACACCCCATTTTTGACCGTCCTCAAGACTTGGACGTCACCGCTTGGACACTCGGTGATCGTCTTTGTTTGTGTTCGTTTTGAGCTCCCGGAGGTCTCGGTTGCGCGCCTTGCCTCAGGATCTCTTAACTCGTCTGCTCCGTGTTTGGTTTTGGCACCAAACACTTGTGTTTTTGCCTTGAAGGGTAGGGAATGGCTTGTTGGCCATCCCCACATCCCACCGGCCTTCCCTTAGCATCACCGGCTGTTTATGGGTGCCACCGGCCATGGTTTCTTAAAACCAATGGCCGATCGGCACTATATTTGGCCGACCGGCACTTTATTTTGCCGGCGACCTCTTTTACTGGCCGGTGTGACTCCTTTGAACCCAGCTGGGATGCACCATCACTCCTCTCCGTGCGGTTGGTGACTGTTTTGAACCCTTGACCCCCTAATTGCTTCTAGAAGGTTGACCCTTTGGCCAAGCTTCTTGGGGAAGCTTGGCCAGCTGTCCCAGCTTCTTCAAGAAGCCAGGGACCATTTGCACTTTTTGCCCCTTTTGATATAGCTTCTTGGAGAAGCTTGGAGTCTTTCTTTGCCTATATAAACACCCCTCCTCTCCCATTGTTAGGGGTTAGAGCTTTTGAACCAAGAAAACTAGAGCTTATATATCTATATATCTGTATTATACTCTCTCTCTCTCTATATATATCTCCCTCTCTCTCATCCTTTGTGTGGGTTTCTAAGCCTAAAAGTGCATTTTTACCTTACTTTTGCACTAATTCACACACCATTACACCTAGCTCCGAGATTGAGAGGTTTTGAGGGTTGATTCTTGAGCTTTTGGACTGATTTTGATCAAAAGAAGAGGGCTGCATTGGCTGTTCTTGAGGTGTTCTTCAAGGGTAATCACTTTGCTTTAGTTTCCCCAAACTTGCACTAGTTTTCTACCTGTCTTGCTTACTGATTTAGGCTTTGTGCATAACATAAAAAAACCTTATATTTTCATGCTTTAGAACTTTCACTAAGGGTGTTTTGTGGTTTGAGTTCAAACTCACCCTCTTAGGCCTTATTTGGCCTTTTTGATGCTTCCTTTGTGAGGCTTTGTTTGCTTGAGTGTTTTAGTCTTCTCACCACTGAAAACCAGTGGATTTTCAGTGGTGAGGAAGGTGGTTTGAAGTCTTGTTTAAGGGAGGGACACCCCTCTCCCTTCAATGCCTCATTTCCTTGCCTTTTGGCTTAAAGGGCAACATGCATGCTTGATTGATTTTAGCCCTATTTTAGAGGTTTTTGGGTGTCTCTAGGTCACATGTCATCTCTATTTTTGGTCAGATTTGTGCCCTTTTGCATGCTTGACATACTTGCTTTGCATTCCTCTATTTGGCATAGAAATGCATCTTGTGTTTAGGCCATGATTCTTGCATATGTTAGCCTAATTCCATGAAGGCATTGGCATTACTTTACCATGTTTAAGGTCTGTTGGCCATGTGTTTCAGTCATGCTTGCCATGTTTGGTGTCATCTCTTTGTGTTTTGGCTTGTAAGCCTTGAGTATATTGGCCTCTAGCATGCTTAGCTTAGACCATCCTCATGATTTGGCATCATTTAGGATCATATTTCAGTCCATAAATCATGTTTGTATGTTTGCATATGTGACCTCTTTCATGCTTTGAGGGTATGCCCTTTTATGCCTAGAAATGAACTTTGGTGCATGCATCTCATTGAAGCCACTTAAGCTCCCATATCAGTGGGTTTTGGAGCCCATTTTTGCATGCTAGAATTCTGTTTTTGCTTGCCTAATTCATGCCATGAGTGGTCATGTTAATGGAAGTAAAGTGATTTTTTTGTGCCTTAGCTTTAGGCCCATTGGCTTGCATGTTGGCATGAGTGTTTGTCCACCATTTTTGGGTACTTTTGGCCACTGTTTTGGGGCGGATTGAGGTCTGTCCCTTTATGGTTTAAGTCCACCATTGCATGCTTATCTCATGTTTATTGCATGATTGCTTCATTAGGTGTTGTAACATGATGATCCCATTGCTTAGATTGTCCATGTTTACATTACATTTGCATCTTGCATGTCTAGCATTGCATACTTACCATGATAGTTGCATGACATTTGGCATGCCTTGCATCTTAATCTCATGTTGCATCTTTGAGCCATGTTTGCATAACATGCATTGCATTACTTGGTTTGGGGTGTCAAACCAAGTGTGAGGGTTAAGAAGTGTTCATACTACAAGTGATGTAACACGTCTTAACTCTCGGTCACCGAGGCCCTTGACCTTGACATGATAGGGTCTTGGTCTTCATTTGTGTGTTGCATACATCTTCATTGAAATGCAAACTTGGCCTCTTAGGCCATCATGCATCAAAATGCATAATTGATGGCCCAAGGATCAAGGGCCATGCTCCCCTGAGTTCAATGCATGATAGGGAGCATGGCCATGCTTACATGTGCCTGAAATTTCATGCCATGCACTGCCTGTCTTCTGTTGCTGTCAAAACTGTCTTCTGCAGGAAGTTTCTGCCGACCGGCAACATTTAGTGCCGACCGGCCATTGGTGAATGGCCGATAACTTCATCAGCGGCCGATGGAAATTCTCTATGGCCGGTGGGCATTTCCTCCAGCCGACGGTATTCTACAGTGTGCAAGAAACATGTCCCAGGACTTTGGCAGTCTTTGGAGAAGCAAGGCATGGCACGGGTTTTCCGGGCAAGACGGACTCGAGCATGCATCATTCACGCATTCCGAGGCAGGGCTGAGGCCACCTTCTTTACACTTAATTTGTTAATTAATTAGAAGTTTTGTAATAATTAATTTAGTATTATTTATTCGGACTGTAATATTTATTCGGACCCTCCAAGCAAGGGCAATTGTGTAATAAGTGTGCGTGAGTGTGTGTATGTCTTCCAACCCCACGTCTTTCTTCCCTTTTATTTACTAGCTTTCGATGGTTAGTTTAGGGCATATTTAAATTAGCATACCTTATGTTATGCATGCGTGCATCCATACATTTGTTTTCCATGCACCGGGCTCGGCACATCACGCTAACTGCATATGTATTTCAAATTCCAAGATGAGTACTTGTTAACTGCAGCATTTCGCATGCCATGTTTAGGATAGCCGAGCCTATTGTAGCTGCATTTTGCCTGTGATGCATTAGCCACTTAACATGAACTAGGATCATGCATTGATTACTAACTAGTTTCTGTTTTGGTTTGGAGTACTAGGTAAGCTTTTATGCTTTAGCATATCGCATGCGTGTGAATATTGCCATAATAGCGTGATTATCATGAGGCTAGCTGCTTATGTGATATAATTGCTTGAATGCCTGTGGATGGAGGTCAAATTACCTAAATTGGAATAAATGCATCAAAACTGAGAGTTTTAAGCCCACTGGATAGTGGCAAAACCATCTTTTCTAAAGCCCGCTCGAGGGTGGCAAAATTTGCATTTTAGCCTACTTGCGAGTAGCAAATCATTTTCAAAACAAACATGAAATATTTTGTTCCAATTCAGGCGATTTGGTCTATACTTGTTTGCTGTGCGCATAACATAGTAATTCTAGGCTAATAACTGGAATAAGGGCATGTAATGTTTTCAAAACAAGATATCACGGTTAGTAGAGGCCGGTCTTCGGACCGGGCGAGAGGGGGTGCTCATAGCTGACCTTCCCCGATCGTACCCAAGTTCCCGAGCCGAGGCAACTTTGGTGATGACGGACACGTGGCCTTTGGCACCAAGTCAGGGTTTCCTAAATTCCCCAAAAATAAAATATTTAGGTGGCGACTCTGTATCTGGCGAAGCAGTCCATGTTTGGCACTTCTTTCAAAAATCTGTTTTCTCAAAACGATTTGCCAGATTTGGACTCTTTGGTTCAAATTAATAACCGTGACACAAATCGAGTCCGAACTGTAGTGAGGTCCCCCGCGGGTGTTGTTACACACCTCAGCAACCAAGGATGGTGTTCTAGTAGTTGTTTGTGTGCAATAGTAAGACAATACTACACTTTAGAGCAAGAACAAGCCCTAAACAAGAGAGAGAAGTCAAATATATAAAGAGAGAGATATATATCCTATCTCTAAGATTTTCAGAACCCTGAGAAGGGAGGAAGGCCTCCCCTCTTATAGAATTCCAAATCCTAAAGCTTCCTAAGCAAGCTAATCAAGGGGCAAGTCCCTCCATACACGTGTATAGAGGGGGGAAATTGTGCATGCCAGCTGTGCCAGTTGGCATAAAAATATCTGCATAAAGCAAATGAACAGGGCTCGGCCAGAAAACATGGTCGATCGACCAACACAAGGGCCAGCCGACCAAAAGGAGTGTCGATCGGCCAACACTTTTGGCCGGTGGCAAGAAAACAAGGCCGATGGCTTCAAGCCTTGGCCGATGGGTTGAGGGGATGGCAAAAAAAAGCCACCCTCTTCCCTCAGAAGCAAAAACACAAGTGTTTGGTCTACAACCAAGCACAAAACAAACAAGTTGAGAGATCTTAAGGCAAGGCGCGCGGCCTAGACCTCCGGGAACTCAAAACGAACACAGGCATGGATGATCATCGAGTGTTCAAACGATGACGTCCAAGTCTTGAGGACGATCAAAAATAGGGTGTCTACAATCGTCTATCTGCCTGAAGCCAAATATTGGTCTAGGATAACATGTGACGAGCACGGGACTTAGGTGCACCAATGCATGAAATGCAATGAACATATAATTGAAAATAAAAGTCATATCATGAAGTTTGAGTCAAGATTTCTTAATATATCCCCAGCAGAGTCGCTAGAAATTGTAACATCGCCCGAGGGTTACCCGAGTAGTCTCACGAGTGCAATGTGAAACATAGATGAGAGTCCAGATTTGAAAACTTTTATAGAAAATCCATTTTATTACAAATTCTTTGCTAGAAACGGACTACATCACCAGATCTTAGACTCACCATCTAATATTTTGTTAAAATTAGGAAACCCGTGACTTGTGCCAAGGCCACTATTTGTCGTAACCAAGGATGCTTGGCTCAGAACCTTAGGTATGAGGGGGGAAGGTCATTACTTGAGCACCTCCACTCCCCCGATCAAACGATTGGCCTCTACTAAGTCATGATATGATTTTTATTAACTTTATGTGTTCATATTCAGATTATTAATAAATCCTAAAATTTACTATATGAAGCAAACAAATATAGACTGTGTCGTACATTTTGGAACATATTGATTTCATTATCTAGAAAATGTTTTGAATAGTGCAATTATGAAAATCAATTTTATTCCAAATTAAATAACACAACCTTCACCCATTGGCATGCATAAAATTATATTAAATAAGCACATAGCCACATGGTAAGATGCTAAACATAGTAAAAAAATCACACACAGGCGAGATGCTAAAGCACAAAAACTTATATATTTACTAACATCTCGCAAATAGGCACAAAAACAAAATTAGTAAATATGCACGATCCTATATATAAGATCCTAATGCAATTCATCCATGAAATGCAACTAAAGATCCAATTTCTAAACTATATGATGTGTGAATCATCTCAAGGCATGAGGTAGCGTACAAAATTACGTAATAATCGATTAAGGCCTCATTTGGCAAGTGGTGATTTTAGCTGAAAAGTCAAAAAGTCACTAAAAAAACCAAAAAGCCAACAACTTATACCAAAAAGTCAAAGATTTCATTTTCTCTCTACTTTTTGCACATCTTTTCATAAAAAACTAAAAGTTATCCCAAACATACTAGTTTTTTTTTTACATCATATTTTAGCTAAAAAGTCAAAAAGTTACTAAAAAAGCTTGTTCCCAAACAAGACCTAAACCCACAAATGCAAATTTAACCAAATCTTAAGGCATGAAACATAGATGCAAAGCATAGATATGATGACAATTAAAACATACTGCATATGTACAGATATAGAAATTAAATAAAAGAACAAGATAGAAAGAAGCGAGGATGGGTAATTATTACATTGCTTTGAATATTGCAAATCCGAATAAGGGGGGAGAGAAAAAATATTACAATGGTATGACCCACACGCTTTCATCAAGAATTCTGCCAAAACTACCCTGCTCCTAGTCAAATTAGTCGGCCGACCAAAAACTTGGCTTGGCTAGCCAAAATCTTGGCTAGCCAGCCAATTTCTTGGTTTGCTGGCCAATTGATTTGGCTGGTCGGCCAACTTATTGGCTAGCCGACCAAAAAGTTGGCCGTGGTTGACTATTTTGCATGAAATAGAATTTTTCGACAGAATTCTTGTCCTTTCCTCCTATTTCCACACTACTCTTTGCTCAATTTCCAGAGAAAATGTTTCAATTTGAAGTTTAAAAGTGAGCCTTGGAACACTAGAAAAATAGTCGGGGACAAAGTGCGGAAAGAAAGTTTTGAAAGAGAGTTTTGAACGAGATTTGAATATTTGGCCAAAACAGGCTTAGGGTTGGAAATGAAGCACAAATTCCATCTTTCTTATTGAGAATTTTGTGAGAAGCACATTCTTGTTTTCATCATCGGGTAATCAAAGGAAAGCACCCACATTTTAGGGCCGGTCAAAATGGGGTGTCTACAAGTACATATGTTTAAGCAGCCATAATCACATGAATGCAACACTATACCAGGCCCCAAAATCAGAAGTTTTATTCCTTTGAAAAAAAAATCAAATGTAATGATTTTTTAAGCACAATTCATTATCTCTATAAATTCCAAAATTTAAATGCGGGATAGTAAATATGACTCAAGAAATCCCTAGGCTGGTGTCTACAATTAGGTATAACAAGCACTACCAATCCCCCACGTTACTGGCTCCTAACTAGAAGGCACACGGTATCTCCTCCGTGCATGTTTTTGGACTTTCACCCTGGATACTTAGACCAACTTAAACTACCACCTACACCTCATACTCGGACTTACCAAACGTATTTACCCCTAAAACATTTTAAGATTTTCATTTGTGTTCTCAAAATAGTAAATTAATTTCCAAGGCATGGCTATAATAAACAATATTCAAAGCTATGCAAAATGAATGAAATGAGATGCAATTGTAAAGTTCCATGGTTACATTATACAATTCTCAACATTTGCTCAAGTTATAACCAAAAATCCATATCCATGTGACATATGATATCATTTCATATTCACAATCTGTTGGACCATTTTAATATCTTATATTTATTTATGGGGTTTCATTACTTTGGTAACCTCTTGGTCATAAATGAGGTTAAATAGAATTCATGAACTTGGTTAATGGTCATTGTTTTGGTGTAACCATTTTCTTGTTTAATGGTCATTATTTTTGGTGTAACTGTAAGGTCCTAATAGCTTATAAATAGTCTACTCTTTTCTATCTATATAGATCAACTATTTTCTATACAAGAGAGATTACTACCAAAGAAGGGTGTTTTCCTTGGTGGAGCTTTGGGTTCACCATCTTGTGCAGAGTTGGCCTGAACCATACGACAAGTGGTCGGGCTGTTGTATCCTGGAGGGGACAAGTCATAGTGTTATGACTGTTGCATCGGCATTTGGATTCTTCCTACTGCAGTGGGCTTGATCTCCTTAAAGAAAACGAGATATCCGTGCCTCAGCCTGATCTATTTGTATCTCATTTTCTTTGCATCATTTATCAATAATATAGTTTAGTTTCTGGTATTTTCACCAACAATTTTAAGGAGATCAATCATGGAACAAGTACTAGAAAAAAAACCAATGATGGAATTGGAGATCTCAACAAGCCTTTCAAGTTCAAAGGAGTTCATTTTAAGAGGTGGAAAGGAAAAGTTCTTTTTTAACTTAGCCTTTTGAAAGTTGCATATGTTCTTACCAAAAAGAATCCAAACAAAATCCCAACCAAGGAGATGAATGATGAAGACTATGAGGCACATGAAGCACAAGTAACTTCCTATAATACAGATGAGTATAAATGTCGCTTTTATCTCTTAAATTGCCTTGCTGATCAATTTTATGATTACTATAACACCACTTACACTTCCGTAAAGAAATTTTGGAAAGCTTTACAGACTAAGTATGATACTGAAGAGGCAGGAGCAAAAAAGTATGCAGCTAGCCATTTTTTTCGCTTCCAAATGGTAGATGGAAAATCTGTTATGGAGCAAGCACAAGATTTCCAAATGATAGTTGCAGAAGTAAGATCTGAAGGCATCAAGATTGGTGACAACTTGTTAGTTGTAGGACTTGTTGACAAGCTACCGTCATCCTGAAAAGAATTCCAAAAGAGCATGCGCCACAAACAAAAAGAGACTTCCTTAGAGGCGTTGATCACTCGCATCCGAGTAGAAGAGGAGGCTAGAAGCCAAGATGCATTAATAACACAAGTGGGTAATGGCAATTCTACCACAATGGTAAACTTTGTTTCAGCAAATAATAACTTACCCAAAGGTCACAATTCCAAGAATGCTTATTTGAAGCCTTATAAAAAGAATATGAAGAGTTATGGTAAACCTCACAATAAATGGATTAATCCAGATAAGAACCAAGGTTTATCACCTCCACAAAATTTTACATGCTTTGTCTGTGGCAAAAGTGGGCATATTGCTCGAACTTGCAAATTTCGAAAACGTGCTCCTACCCCAAAGGCTAACGTTATCGACGAGCCATTTGTGGCAATGATTACAGACATTTGCATGGTTAATTATATGGACGGTTGGTGGGCAGATTCTGGTGCTAATAGACATGTTTGTTATGATCAAACTTGGTTCAAGGTGTATACTCCTTTTGATGATGAGAAAACAATTATGCTTGGTGACTCTAGTCAAACCAAGATACTTGGGAGTGGTGAGGTTGACCTTAAGTTCACCTCTGGTCGTGTGCTTACTTTAAAAGATGTGCTTTATACACCGTCCATGAGGAAGAATTTGATGTCAAGTTTTTTGTTGAATAAGGCTAGTTTTAAGCAAACTATGGAATCTGATCAATATGTGATTACCAAGAAGGGTATTTTTGTGGGTAAGGGTTATGCTTGTGATGGAATGTTCAAATTGAATGTTGAGATTAATAAACCATCTACCAATTCGGTTTACATGTTGTCTTCTATTAATTTTTGGTATGCTCGCTTATGTCATATAAACAGTAAATATGTGGGAATCATGAGTAGTTTAGGATTAATTCCTAAAGTGACAAAAAATTTTAAGAAATGTGAAGTTTGCAGTAAAGCAAAAATTACCAAGAGGCCTCATAAAAGTGTTGGAAAAAATACCGAATTGGTAGAATTATTTCATACTGATTTGTGTGAGTTTGAAGGAATTTTAACTCGGGGTGGTAACCGATATTTTATCACTTTTATTGATGATTTTTCAAAATACACAAACGTATATTTATTGAAAAATAAAAGTGATACTTTTGAGAAATTTAAAGAATTCCTTCTTGAAGTGGAAAATCAATTTGGTAAAAAGATTAAAAGAATTAGAAGTGATAGAGGCTGAGAGTATGAATCTCTTGGATTCAACTCTTTTGTTCAGTCTTTGGGAATTATTCATGAGACTACTCCACTATATTCACCTTCATCTAATGGCGTAGCTGAAAGAAAAAATAGAACGTTAATTGACTTGACGAATGCTATGCTTATTGATTCAAATGCTTTCTCAAATCTTTGGGGCGAGGCTATTTTGACAGCTTGCCATGTGATAAATAGAGTGCCACACAAAAAGACTAAAATTGTACCTTATGAGTTGTGGCGGGGGCATAAACCAAATCTAGGTTATTTGAGGGTTTGGGGTTGTTTAGCTTTTGTGAGGCTTGCAGATCCTAAACGACCTAAATTGGGTGAACGAGCTACCACCTGTGCTTTTCTTGGATATGCGTTGCATAGTACAGCTTATAGATTTTTTTGATATGGAAAATAATATTATTTTTGAATCAGGTGATGCTATTTTTCATGAAAATAAATTTCCTTTCAAATCTAGAAATAGTGGGGGTCAAATAATTTCTGAAAATATTTTATCCATGCCTAGCTCTTCTACTCCTTCTCAAGTTTTTCAAGAACAAGAAAATTTTGAAATCCAACCAAGAAGAAGTAAACGAGCTAGAGTTGAAAAAGATTTTGGCCCTGACTATTATCTTTACAACGTGGAAGAAATTCCTCTTACGGTGTAATAAGCTTTATCATCACCTGATGCCATTTTCTGGAGAGAGGCTGTAAATGATGAGATAGACTCACTACTTTCAAATAAAACATGGAAGCTAGTGGATTTACCTCCAGATTGTAAAACTATTGGGTGTAAATAGGTCCTTCGTAAAAAACTTAAATCGGATGGAACTATAGATAAATATAAAGCGAGGCTTGTCGCTAAAGGTTTTAAGCAACAAGTTGATCTTGATTTCTTTGATACTTTTTCTCCGGTTACTAGAGTTACATCCATTAGACTGTTGATTGCAGTGGCTGCAATTCATGATTTAAAAATTCATCAAATGGATGTAAAAACAACATTTTTAAATGGAGATCTAGATGATGAGATTTACATGGACCAACCCGAAGGCTTTGTGGAGCCTGGCCAAGAAAGCAAGGTGTGTAAGCTAACTAAATCTCTTTATGGTTTAAAACAAGCTCCTAAACAGTGGCATGAGAAATTTGATTCTTGCATACTTGAAAATGGCTATAAGACTAATGAATGTGATAAGTGCATATATTATAAAACTGGTGAAAATGCACATGTGATTATTAGCCTATATGTGGATGATCTACTTATCTTTGGCTCTAATTCGCATATTATAAATGAGACTAAAAATATGCTCAATAGCCACTTTGATATGAAAGATCTTGGTGAAGCCAATTTTATTTTGGGAATTAAAATTACCAAGACTAATGATGGTATTTTTCTTGATCAATCGCATTATGTTGAGAACATGTTAAAGAAATATAATTTTCTAGACTATAAACATGTTGCTACTCATTTTGATGCAAGCATACATTTGTCTGTTGTAACAAATGAAAAGGAAGTAATTAATCAAAAGGAATATGCTAACATGATTGGTAGTTTGAGATATGCTACTGACTGTACTAGACCTGACATTGCATATGCTGTTGGAGTACTTAGCAGATTTACTAGCAAACCAAGTGGAGATCATTGGCTAGCCATGGGAAGAATTATGAAATATTTATCTGGAACCAAAAATTATGGTTTGTTTTATAACAAGTATCCTGCGGTACTTGAGGGATATAGTGATGCCGATTGGAACACTTTGTCAGGTGATTCTCTCTCTACCTCGGGTTTTATTTTTACCTTGGGTGGTGGTGCTATATGTTGGAAGTCTAAAAAACAGACGATAATTGCTAATTCAACAATGGAAGCTGAGCTTATAGCGTTAGCTTCGGCATGTAAGGAAGCGAATTGGTTGAGAGATTTGTTACATGAAATTCCTTTTTGGGAAAAACCAATTCCTCCTGTGTTAATTCGTTGTGATAGCACTGCTGCTATTGGTAGAGTGAACAATCATTTTTATAACGGTAAATCCAGACCTATTTGAAGGAAACACAGTAATGTGAGATCCTATTTGAGTAATGGCATCATAACTATGAATTATGTAAGATCTTGTGATAATCTTGTGGATCCGTTAACCAAGGCCTTGGTGAGAGATAGGGTCTGGAATACATCGAGGAGGATGGGTTTGAAGCCTATAAAATCATAAACCATGTATGAGGATACCCAACCTAGGGACCAGAGATCCTGTAACTAGGTTCAATGGGAAGAACGAATCATATGGTGGTTGTAAAAAATGCACTCTTTAATATTTTGTTATCCATCCCTATGATGTAAGTGCATTTGTCCTGTAATGTTGGAGGGTTGAGTTTTTATACTCTTAATGAAATTCTGTAGCTCTTGTTGAGTGGGGTGTGTAAATTACAGGATTATCCTTGACAGATTTCACCTATGTGAGCATGAAAGTGGGGCCGCTTTCTATGAGAACAAGGCTTATTCTCAAATATGCTCATGAAAAAACTAGGATTAGCACAAGGCCGTAATGTGCTAGCTATTAAAGCTCATGTCAACACCTGGATTATTATGTGTGAGCAGTAATTCTTTATTTCCCCTATGCAGTCATAGTTCAAGTCTAAGACCACTACTGACTCTGGAGTAGAGGTTGTTGTTTCACTAATGAAGGTTCGATGCAGAGCACACCTTTATGATGCATACTAATCTATCTTTGTTTGGTAATCTCTTTTATCTTTGTTGATATTAAAATGAGTGGGGGATTGTTGGACCATTTTAATATCTTATATTTATTTATGGGGTTTCATTACTTTGGTAACCTCTTGGTCATAAATGAAGGTTAAATAGAATTCATGAACTTGGTTAATGGTCATTATTTTGGTGTAACCATTTTCTTGTTTAATGGTCATTATTTTTGGGGTAACTGTAAGGTCCTAATAGCCTATAAATAGTCTACTCTTTTCTATCTATATAGATCAACTATTTTCTATACAAGAGAGATCACTACCAAAGAAGGGTGTTTTCCTTGGTGGAGCTTTGGGTTCACCATCTTGTGCAGAGTTGGCCTGAACCGTATGACAAGTGGTCGGGTTGTTGTATCCTGGGGGAGACAAGTCATAGTGTTGTGACTGCTGCATCGGTATTTGGATTCTTCCTACCGCAGTGGGCTTGATCTCCTTAAAGAAAACGAGATATCCGTGCCTCAGCCTGATCTATTTGTATCTCATTTTCTTTGCATCATTTATCAATAATATAGTTTTGTTTCTGGTATTTTCACCAACACAATCATTGTTCACTTTCGTTTCATAGCCCAAGCATATACAAAATCATGTTATCATATAAATTTCTCAACACAAAGTTTGTCCATCCCATGGATATCTCAATCCAACAACAATAAAAGAAATTTCATCATTTTTTTTTCGAAGAAATTTCCAACAACTTTATTATTATATCACAAAAATCTAATTTTTCATAATTTCCCCCAAATCTAGGGTTTGAGCAAAAGAGGGTGTTTCCATCATTTTCAAGTTATTTTCCTCCATGGGCTCCCAAGAGGTTCACAAGTTCATAAAACCATTTTTATTTGAACTTTATCATGATAAAAGTCATTTCAACATTTCTAAGATCCCACATTTCAAATCTCAAACCTTCTACACAAAATAAATAAGACATGCTAAAACTGTATATATAACTCAAAGAAACTCCCTACTTTAAGTTTTACGAAGGAAGGATGAGACAAGCTTCAAAATTAACGGCATCAAAATCCAATCTCCACTGCATATAACGTAGCCCTTGACGAGCTCTCCAATATTAGTGAAAGCACTAGGGTCAAAATCCTAATGGATTAAGAAAGATCCAGGAATCAATGAGGTTGGTACGTGTTTTATAGAGAGAGATGAGAGAAAATGAAATGTACACAGAGAGAGGGATAGAGTGAAATAAAAAGTGAAGGAAAAGAGTGTAATGACTTAACTTTTGAGTGATTGGACACATTTTTCAAAGCTAATTACGACAGACCGCTCGAGCGGTGAAACCTACAGTTGAGCTGTGAATTCAAATTCTCATAATCTCTCTCCTTTGTAAATAGATCGTCCGAGCAGTGAAACCTTCGCTTGAGCAGTGAAAGCATACTCCTAGTATTTCAAAATTCAAAACAAAGTTCTGGAAGGATGACGTTACCGCTTGAGCGACAAAAGTATCGCTTGAGTAATGAAGTACCGCTCGAGCGGTCTCAACTCAAAATTAGACAAAATAACCTTAAGGCATTCCCACAATTCTTGGATTCACTCCAACACCCAAAGATGCAAAATGATACATCGGAACACACTAAAATGTATATGAACAACCACAAGGAAAATAATAGGTAACAACACGAGACTCAAAGGGCTCAACGATGACAAGGACAATTAAAAAGAGACAAAAATTACAAATAAATATACTCAAATTGCTTCTCAAATTGCTTTAAAAGGACTTGGGACATCATAACCTCCCCACCGTAGGAAATTTTGTCCTCGAAATTAAACTAGTTTTCTCAATATGAAACAAGTTTTAACCCAACAATCCTAACAATTCCAAATCGCGAGATGAACTCTGAATAACAACAATATGATCTTCTAATACGATTTTGAATGATTCAAAATGTCATTAACTTCAATGATTTTACAAAATTTTCATTTTCAAAATCACATGGAGTTCAATAACCGATAGTTAGAAATATAATGCCCAACTCTCACAATAACATTAAAGTACATGACAATATCAAATCAACATTATTAAACAAATCTGGGTATTTGGAGCTGACTTCTGCCTCCCGTTCCTAAGTTGCCTTCTCAACTCCGTTATGCCTCCACAACACCTTGACCAAATGTATGGTCTTGCCCTTCAATACTTGTTCCCGGGTATCTAAAACTTTAATTGGTTGCTCTTCATACGAGGTATCCTCATCTACCTCCAAGTCGACCCAATCAAGCACGTGTGAAGGGTTGGGTTCATACTTCCTAAACATAGAAACATGAAACACATCATGAACCCCGAAAAGTTATGGCGGTAAAGCCAAACGGTATACCACCTCTCCAATTTGCTCTAAGATCTCAAAAGGTCCAGTAAACCTTGGAGATTGTTTTCCACTTTCCCCAAACCTCATCAAACTCCACCTCGGTGCGATTTTAAGAAACACATGGTTACAATCTCAAAGGATAGAGGTTGTCTCCTCTTGTCGGCATAATTCTTCTATCGGCTTTGAGCCATAACCAATCTCTTTCGGATGAGAGCAACTTTCTTGGTTGTCTCTCATACTAATTATGGGTCCAAGATCGATGCATCACCCACCTTGGCCCAACAAATCGGTGATTTACAAGGTTGGCTATACAAGGCCTCAAACAGTGCCATCCTAATATTCGCCTAACAACTGTTATTATAGAAAAATTCAATTAATGGTAGGTGTCTCTCCCAAGACCTTTTGAAATCTAGGAGACAAGCTCTAAGCATATCCTCTAAAATTTGAATAGTACGATCAGATTGCCCATTGGTTTGGGGATGGTAGGCAGTGCTAAAGGTCAACTTGCTTCCCAACACCTCTTGAAGGCTTTGCCACAACCGGGCGGTAAAACAAGGATCTATGTTGAAAATAATGGTCATTTGAATCCCATGAAGTCAAATTATATGTCTAATGTATAACTCTGCCAAATAATCGATTGTGTCACCTGTGCACATAGGAATAAAGTGCGTAGACTTAGTCAACCTATCAAAAACCACGCAAAGGACATCGTTATCCCATTGTGTTCTCGGAAGTCCAACCACGAAATCCATGGTGAGATGCTCCTATTTCCACTCGGCTATTGGTAAGGGTAGGGGTGCTCGCGGATTGATTTTTGAGGGTTCGGTTTGCGGTTTGGACATGCCTGTACGTCTGTGATTTGGGAAAAATTATGCCCGCAATCATCCGTAATGCAAATTATGGTTTGTGCAGATAGGGTTCGTGGATATACGAGAGGTTGCAGGTGATTTGCAAATTGGGCTTTTTGTTTAAAAATTTATTTTTGGGCTTGTTTTTCCCCATTTTTTAAATTCTTTTTGGGCCTTTCCTCCAAATTTTAAAATATTCTTTTAGGTCATAAAATCACATATTTCTTATCATGAAATAATTATTTTTCAAATGATTTATCATAAATAAATTACAGCATATCTATCTAATTTACTTTTAGAAGGAAATAGACCATAAGGCAGGATCAGTTAATGGATTTACATTCACTTTGCAGAAAAGGTATAAGGTAAAGAAAACCCATAGTTGTTTTAATAAAAATGGAAGAAACATCTTTTTTGAAAAACTGATTTTAGGGTTTGCTGAACTCACTAACTAGTGGAAAAACAAGAAGTATAACCATGAATAAGCCATTTTACTCATTTTATTACAAGTTACCAGTATTTGTTGGGTTTTCACACTTGCAATGCAAAACAAGTTGCAAAATATTCGTTTACTTGCAAGTGAGTGAGAGAAGCGAAGATTAGGGTTGCACACTTACAGAATTTATAAGAAAATCTGACGGTCTAGATTTAAAAAAAAAATTTATATAGATGCGAGTGGGTGAGTGCAGGTAAGGGTAAAAATTGTAACCCGCCCGCAACCCACAAAATAGGCAAATCTTAACTCGTATCTGACCCTAATGATTATGCAAAATTGCCCAAATAGGTGTGGGCGATTTGGGTTGGGTGATTTTCACGGGTTGAATAACCTTATGCCCAGCCCTAGGTAAGGGTTGCAACAAACTTGCTGGTTTTTTGTGCTCGACCTTCACTTGTTGACAAGTAAGGCATTTCGAAGCAAATGAAGCAACGTCCCATTTCATGCCCCTCTACCAAAACTGATGACAAAGATCATGGTACATTTTTGTGCCTCCTAAATGTACCATAAGGCATGAATGATGAAACTCCTGAAGTGCTTCCTCTCTCTAAGATTCTGACACAAACAAACGGTCTAAATACCTCACACTTAGATGCGAGTGGGTGTTCAAACTCTTCTCTTCCTTCCCATTGGAGATCCTCTTGTGGATTATCTCCATCTCACGGTTACCCTGTGTAGACACCCCATTTTTTACCACCCTTAAGACTTGGGCGCCACTGATTGTTTACTTGGTGATGAAAGATGTACAGTGCAAAAGTTCGATTTCTTCGGCAATGAGAGAGTCAAATCCCAAGCTCACACCCCTTTTGGACCAAAAATATTTTGACTAAATGATTTTAAGACCTTAAAACTCTCTCTTTCAAAATAGCTTTTGAAAAAGTTCCTACGATGTTCTGATGCTCGCATTTTGTTAAATGTTGCGCTTTTCGGTAAACCGGGCAAGGACAAAGTGGAAATGAATGAAGGAGAGATGAAATCTTTTGAAAAATCTTTCAAAACACCTTATTTAGGGGTTTGGAGTTGAAAAAAATGGGAGAGGAGAGAAGAAACCAAGTTTGGGAGAAGTTTGGCATGAATCCAGGTAGGATTGAAACTAAGCAATCTTCACTAAAAGAGGCATAACTTTTTGCACAGTTGTAGTTTTGATGTGAGGCTGTACCATTGGAAAGAAGACTTCTAGGGCTTCAATTTAGGCTCAAGAATGACCTGAAAAGGTGTCCAGATGAGGGAGTTATGTCTGGTTGAAGTCGGGCCCAAAAAGCAGATTTTTCTATCCAACCAGAGGTGAAAGTTTTTTACCATAAATGGGATTTTTTGACCATGTGCCGGCCATGAATGGCCAATGCTGTCCAAGAGTGTCCCATGCCAGCCAACAATGATCAAGTGCCGGCCATTGATGTCAAAAAGCAGAATTTTGCAGATATTTTTGCTTCAACTGTTTCCACAATGTGCCAGCTGTCCTAGCTCATATATTTTTTACCAAGGCTCCCCTTTTTGCTATATATGGAGGCTATATCTCATATATTGAAGATTGGCAAGTTGGGGGAGCCTCTCTCTCTAAAATATATATATATATATATATCTTTATAATTTTGTGAGCAAAATTCCAGCCTCTCTTTAGAAGCCTCTCTCTCTTCCTATATTGTGCTTAGAAGTGAGAATTTCCTATACTCTTGCAAAGAGACCCTAGACCAAACACCTCTACCTTGTTGCTGAGGTTCTTGGAGACCCTATTTGAGCTTTCAAAATTGGTTTTGGCTCAAATTTGCACCTGTTTTGCTACTGTGCTTCAAGGGTAAGCACTTCTCCATTTCAAGCTTGTTTTTGCACAGTTGCTTTATCCCCCCTTTTCCATTTTTTTGTACTATTTTTGGGCTGGTTTTGCACCATAAAAAACTCTGATTTTGAGGTTCTAAAATGGTGGTTTAAGCCTTGTTTGGCTAGGGGGTGTTTCCTCCCTTTTGCTCCTTGGCTTGTAAGGCCTTTTGAGCTATCTTTCAATCTTTTCAAACAACTTCTTTTCGGCCTTAAAACCACTGAATGCCAGAGGAATTTCAATGGTAGAAAACTTGTTTTGAGGTCCCAAATAGGAGAGGGTGGCCTCCCCTCCTTGTCTCTCCATGCTATGCCTAGTTAGCCTTGCAAAGTAACATGTTTTTGTGGCTTGTCTTAGCTTAGTTTGAGCATGTTTTTGGCTATAATTTAACATGTTTAAACTCTATTTTTGGCTGGTTTGGCCACTCATTGCTTGCATCTTGCACTTGTAGTGTAAACTTGCTCACTAGCCTAATATGCTTAATGAATTAGCCTATCATTCTAGCTTGTGTTAGCTTACCTCTAGCATGTTTTTGCTCATATTTTAGCATGATTTAACTCTGTTTTGAGTGGTCTTGGCCTTTTGAGGCTTGCTTTGTATAGCTATAGTAGAGTTGGCCTTTACTAGCTTGTGATTTAAGGCTTCTAGCATGCTTTGCTTGGGTTGTTTGCATGCCATAGTATCATTTAGCATGTAATTTCAGAGCATATATCTCTGTCACACTCTCACATATATCACTCTTTCATTGCTTTTGAGAGTTGTGCTTTGATGCCCTGCTTGTGAGCCAATAAGTGAGCATGCTTTTCTTGCCTTTTGTGCTTCAATTCTAGCATGTTTAGGCCACTGTTTTGGCATGATGTAGCTTTATTTTGAGCTGGTTTGGTCATTTGAGCTTTGTATTGCATACCTCTAGTGTTGTGTCCTTCACTAGTTTCAATGCTTTTGACTCTTAACATGTTGTGCATGGTTTGTTTGCATGATTTTAAGTCATTTAGCATGTCATTTTAGTGCTGAAATATACACCATTGCACTCCATGCTTCACTTTTTCATTTTCTTTGAAAGTGGTCTTGAGCCCCTTGTTGGCTTGAGCATGAAATTGAGGCATTCATGCCTAATGGTTTTAGCCTTCTCTTGAGGGTTTCTACTAACAAAAAGCATGAGGCTTCTTTCATGCTCAAGGTGCTTGTGGCTTAGACCATCTTTCTAATTAGAGGACTTTTCACATTGGACTTAACCAGTTAAGGGACTAATTGGTAAGCTAAAATGTGTAAACAAGAATTGGACAAGTAAAACAAGTCACGATAAGCATGTTGCATTTGCATTGCATTGTGTTCAATCGGACGTTATATTGAACACAAGGTGAATTGGTTCATTTCATACTCAAAATGATGAAAATGAGCCAATCCCCTTTGTCTCCATTGCCTTTGATCATCCATGATAAGGTTGTGGTCTTAGAGTCTTGTTTGTTGTGCATTTATTGAATATGTGCAAATTGGATCCTTGGCCATCATACATTGAGATGCTTGATTGATGGTTTTGGATCCAATGGTGCCTCTTCCTTGATGTTTTGAGATGATAAGGAGTGGCACAGTACAAACATGTTCTTGGGAGACCCTTCATTTTCCTTTATTTTGTGCTCTGTTGCAGCTTGGTGTCACAGCACACCAGTGGCCGACAGTGCCACATTGATGGTCGACACCCGTGCATTGTTGGCCGGCAGAGGCCCATCTTTGGCCGGCAGGTGGCCAGCAGCAGCTCCTCATGGCTGGCAGGCCACTGGTGCACTCCCCAGCATTGTTTTGGTAAGTTCCAGCAATAAGTTCTTGAAGACACCCTTCAAACAGAGCCTCTAAAGAGCAAATTGGAAGGCGTTTCAAGGCGGCAATCGAGAGCATGCATCCTTCATTGTCCAAGGCGGAGCTGAGGCAACCTAGTTTACATGTTTTGCATACTTAGCATTGGTTTTGTAATTTAATTAATTAATATGTTAATCAGTTAAAGTTTTGTAATAATTAGTAAGTAATTTGCTAGTTATTCAATTGGTTTGTAATAATTAGTCTAATGAGTTTAATTAGATTAGTTAGTTAGCTTAGCTTAGTGTAGCTTAGCTTATTTATTCGGACCCTCCTTTGAGAGGGCACAATGTTGTAATAAGTGTGCGTGTGTGTGTGCATGTCTTCCAACCCCACTTCTTTCTCCCTTTTACTTAACCACTTTTGATGGTTAGTTTTAGGGCATTTTTAACTTAGCATACCTTATGCTTGCATGTGTGCATCATCCATTTGTTTTGCATGCACCGAGCTTGGGGCATCATTCAAACTGCATTGTCTATCAATATCTACTTGAATACGTGTTCCAAAGCATGTTATCAAGTGTTGCATTCATATGCCATCTTAGGTAGCCGAGCCTAGTAGTTGCATTATTGCATGTGTTGCATTAGACATCTTGTATAGTTAGGATCATGCATGATTTCTAACTAGTTTTCTGTTTTGGCTCGGAGTACACTGTAAGTGTTTATGCTTTAGCATCCTTGCATGAGTGTGAGTGTTGCCATGATAGCATGCTTGCCATGAGGCTATTTGCTTAGGTGACTAACTGCATGAATGCCTGTGGGTGGAGGCTTGATTGCCTGAATTGGAACAACTAGATGATTGTGAGTTTTTTTTAAGCCCACTTTGCGAAGTGGCAAATCATCATGTTTTAAGCCCACTCAAGGATGGCAAATACGTGCTTTAGCCTACTTGCGAGTAGCACTTTCAAACCATTTTCAAAAACAAACATGAGTTGTTTTGTTCCAATTCTCGTGATCGAGTCTATACTTGTATGTTGTGCGCATCACATAGTAAGTTAGATTAATAATCGGAATAAGAACGCATGTGTTTATAAAAACAACATATCATGTTTAGTAGAGGCCGATCCTTTGATCGGACGAGCGGGGGTGCTCATTTCATGACCTTCCCCCCTCGTACCCAAGTTCCCGAGTTGAGACAACTTTGGTGATGACGGACATATGGCCTTAGGCACGAGTCAGGGTTTTCTAAATTTCCCAAAACAAAATATTTAGGTGGCGACTCTAAAATCTAGCAAAGCAGTTCATGTTTGGTGCTTTTTGATTAAAATCGATTTTTCAAAATGATTTGCTGGATTTGGACTCTTTGGTGATTTATTAGTCTTGCATTGCACTTTGTGAGATTAGATTCAGAACTGTGATAGGAGTCCGAACTGTAGTAGCATGGACCCAATTTACGCCCTCTCCGAAAAGGAGGGCGCGCGGAGCGAGTTCGGGCGGTCTACACCCTGTTGTGCCTCTATGACTTTGCTAGTCAAGGTGGGTTGTGTAATCAAAGTAAACAAGGTAGCACCCTCGCTAGATTGGCAAGATTCAAGTCATACTCACCAATATCACCCAATATAACCCATTTTTGAATGGTCACACTCACAATAGTACTCACAGACTTTCAACTAAGGGCATTAGCCTCAACATTGGCCTTCCATAGATGGCAGTGCAACTCAAAATTGTAGTATTTCATAAACTCCATCTACCTACGTTGGCGCAAATTCAAATATTTTTGGAAGAATAAGGGCTTATTTGGTAACGTTTACGTTTTCAGTTTATATTTACAAAAATTTTATAAACTGGTTTTTGTTTATTTTTTGTTTATTTTTAGAAAAACATAAACTACAAACGCGTTTGGTTTAGACAAAATGTTTAAAAAAATTTAAAAATATAAAAAAGAGTGAGAAATGGCAAGTGGTGGCGGGTAGTGAATGGTGATGAGTGGTAACGGCGGAAGACGGTAATGGAAAATGATGGTGGGTGGTGGTGGCGGAAGATGGTGGTGGAAAATGGTGGCGAGTGGGTGGTGGTGGTGGTGATGGTGGGTGGGTGGGTGGGTGGCGGGTGGTGGTAGCAGTAGGTGGTGGTGGTGGTGGTGGTGGTGGTGGTGGTGGGTGCATGGCGGATGGCGGGTGGTGGGTGGGTGGGTGGGTAGGTGGGTGAGTGGGTGGCGGTGGTGGGCGGTGGCAGTGGGTGGTGGTGGTGGTGGGTGGTAGTGGCGGGTGATGGTGGTGGTGGTGGTGGTGGTGGTAGTGGCGGGTGGTGGTGGTGGTGGCAAGTGGTGGGTGGTAGTGGCGGTGGGTGGTGGGTGATAGTGGTGGTGGCGGTGGTGGTGTGGTGGTGGTGGCGGTCTTGGTGGTGGTGGTGGTAATGCGGATGGGTGGGTGGTGGGTGATGGTGGTGGTAGTGGTGGTGGTGGTGAGTGGGTCGTGGGTGATGGTAGTGGTGGGTAGTGGGTGGTGGTGGCGGGTGGGTGGTGGGTGGTGGTGGTGGTGGTGGTGGTGGTTATGGGTGGTGGGTGGGGGTGGTGGTGGTAGTGGTGATAGTGGTGGTGGTGAGTGGGTGACAGGTGGGTGGTGGGTGGTGGCGGGTGGTGGGTGGTGGTGGCGGAAGACGGTAGTGGAAAATGGTGACAGGTGGTGGCTAGTGTTGGGTGGTAAAAAAAAAAAAAAACTCAAAACTCAAAACGAAAACACATTTTTTGAGTTTACATTTTTTGGCCAAATGTATAAACTGAGACCACTGATTTATAAATCAAAAATTTACCAAACAAGTTTTTATTTGAGTTTTTAAAATTTTTGTAAATATAAATTGAAAACTGAAAACGTAAGTGTTACCAAACATCACCTAAGTATTTTAGGCTTTTGTGTCGGAATAGATATCAAACTTCTCATTATATAAATAGTGTCTCCAAATTTTCAAGGCAAAAATTACCGCTACTAGTTCTAAGTCATTGGTAGGGTAGTTTTTCTCGTGGGTTTTCAATGGACGTGAGCCATAAGCCATAACCTTTCTCTCTTGTATCAACATACAACCAAGCCCATCTCGAGATGCATCATAATACATAGTATAAGCCAAACCCTATTCTGAAATTATCAAAACTAGTGCGGTAGTCAATCTAATCTTAAGTTTTTAGAACGAATTTTCACAAGTCTCATTCGACACAAACTTGACACCCTTTCTAGTCAACCTGGTCAATGGTGTAACTGGTTTAGAGAAGTCCCTTACATATTTTTAAAATATTTTCATTATTTTAACCACTTATTAAACGGAGCCTAAAGCTTTTTTTTGGGGGGAAAAATTAATATTTTAAAAAATCAACATATTCTCATTATTTGTTTCACATTTTTTTTTAGATAAATTAAAAACACATCTCTCAGATTTACTTAAATTACAAATTATCTTCTGTAGTTTTAGAAATTATATTATACCCCCTAAGGTTTATAATTTCATGACAAATAGGTCATTTTATTAATAAATTATCGAGTTAATTAACAGTTTTTAATAATGTTAAAATTTTATTGCAATTAATAATTTAGATAATTTTATTATTGTATAAGTGAACAATTAAAAATTTTACTTTTTTAATTAATTTTGTTAAATAAAAAATTCTAACAGGAAAGTATTTGTAATTTTTCAAATTACAGGGAGCGATTCGTATTTTAAGCAAACCCCATAAGGTGTATTTGTAATTTATCTTATTTTCTTTAATAAAATTATTAAAAAATCAATTTATCTTATTTTCTTTAATAAAATTATTAAAAAATCAATTCGTAAAGAGTGGTTTGAGAATTTATTATTTTAGTTATTTTTTAATTTTTTATAAATAAAAAAAATGATAATTTATAATAATTTTGTAACTTTTAAATTAAAAAAATCTACCCTCAAATAGGGCTAAATAAGTGGTTGTTTGACATATGCTAAAATAGTAAATGTTATTTTAGTACATTATTCTATTTAGGTCATAATTATCTTATTTAAGTTATATCACCTCTTTACTACATCACTTCAAACCCAATTCATATTTCATATTTTTTCGTAAAAAGTAAAAAGTATACTAATTTAACATTTCCCAAATAACCCCTAAATATAAAATAAATTTTGTACAAGATGCTATATGTACAAATTGATATGTTAATTAATAGGGTGATGCTATGGTACATTTAGATGTACCATACATTTAGTTATAAACTTATATGATTTTATGTCATAACTAATATCATATTAGTCATAACCACTATCATATTGAGTCATAACTTAGTTATATTCAGTTATTTATTTATACCATATTACCTCGTAACCAGGTCATAACTAAATTACTTAAATAATTTAACTCTCAAATAGGCAACCGGTGTAGCCGGTTAGAAGGGGAAACAAAATTGAACAGTCGTGTTTGGCCCTCTTGTTGGCTCTTCTCCTCCCTCTTCTCTTCCGCCATAGCTGAAGCTTCCAAGGACCACCAGCCTCGTCGGCGATCCGGGCTTCAGCCATGTCGACATCTTCTTCGCAAGCTCTCACTCTCTGGACGTCTCCACCATGGGTTTGTTCTAGTTGTTCTTCATCAATCGCAACGATCTCTGTTCTTCATCGATCTCGAGGCTAATCAAACTCGAACTCAATCTCTCTCGCTATTAGCTCCCATCTTGAGTTTGCAAATCGCAAATCCGAAATCGAGTTTGAATCAGATCAGATCTATCTTGCTCTTTATCCCCGGTACGTTTTTCAGAAAATTAAAAAAAATCATGTATTGTCTTTCATATATTTTTTTCTTAGATTTCATTTGCTAATAAATGAAAATATATATATATATGGTGATTGCAAAAAAACAAATTTGTTACATTTCATTTGAGTTGTAAACTAGTTTATATTCAGATTTTGAAGCTCGTTTAGTGTACATTTTCCTGTGGTGCTGTAATCGAAAGTTATATTTGAATTGTTGTCCTCTTGATCTGATCAACAGTTGGATTTGATATGTTATACAGAGTGTTTTTGTAAGTAATTTTATTGTCTGATTGCTTTGCAATTGTTAGATTGGTGATTGATTGCTCTATTATATTGGATGAGATTCATAGAGAAAGCTCATCAGTTTGATTTTATTTGAATTAGAATGGAAGATGAAGAGTAAGGGGGAGGAAGAAAAAAGAAAACATGGATTGATTCAAGTTGAAACTTTGGCACAATGTTTTTCTGATCCAGTTAGAACTCAGAGCAAACCTAGTTTTCTTCATCTATAACCATGTATATAAATTATTAAAAGAAATTATAGCATGAAGTAATTAGTAGAGATAAATAATGTAGAATATCAATTCTTTTAAAAACTTTACCTACATTGAAGTTCTTTGTGGGAAAATTCCATGTAAATGGTAGATCCCAGTTGTAACTAAGTTCTAAAATATCAAATGCAGGTTTATCATTCATATATGATAATCTATACTATTTTAAATTAATTCTTGTTTTTTCTTTGAATGCAGAGACTAAAAATAAAAAATAAAATAAGAATCTCATTGTTAAATTAAAGTTTAGAACTTGAAATTTTTATATTGAATGTACGTCTTCTTGAATTTGTATCGAACCGAAAAGAGTTGTTTGTAACGATTAATTTATTTGATAGGAGCAATAATCTGCAGAGAATTAGTTTAGAATTTTAATTGACATGGTTGTAATCAGTTCGAAAAATACTCTTTTAAGTGGGCTACCTTGTTCGAGACTCAGATTTACTATTTAGGTGCACGGTAGTTGTGCAAATAATGGGAGCAATATCATGGTCGGTCTTGGCAAAGATATTGTTTGCCATGATATGACCAAGTAGCCGACATCGCAATGCATGTTATTACTAGAGAAAGGGACTTTGCAAAGGACTATAGAAAGGCTACCTTTGTCTTGGGGATCACTAATTGGTTATTGTCATGAGTTCTTTTGATCGCATTGTCTTGTAGTAGGTACTCCATTGTTTTAGGGATCATACTAGTGTATGTACTCCATTGTCCCAGCTTTGAATTATCGCCTATGAGTAGTTCAAATGGCATGGCGCTTGTTGTTTCCTTACCTTTTTAAAAAAGTAAAAAATAAAAAATGATCGACGTTAGTTTTTTTCTCAAAGATGAGCTTTTTAGAATTATATTTGAATTCTAATTTGAAACATTGATTGGTTATCTAATTAGAAATAGGAAAAGCAAATCGACAAGATTGATGCTGTTAACAATAGCACCGATTTTGTACCAATAAAATAAAGTTAATAGCACCATATTTGCTAATAATGGGCATTTAGTACAACAATATTTTTATGTAGCTTTTTAACTTTGTGATTGAGATATTTGCTTTTTCTTGAACGCAGTATCATTCAAAGTGTTGAAGTTTGTAATGTGGATTGTGAATGTATATTTGATCCAATGCCACCAAATTTTTTGTTTTTGTTTTTGTTTTTTCTGGAGGCATTCTTGAACTCTTGAGGATACGATGTGATCATTATGGTTACCACTGGCCGCAAAGGATGCAATATCGTGATTGTCTTTCTTGGAGAAAGATGTTATTTTTGTAGTTTTTGACGAAAAAAGATCCTTAGAATACATGGGGTATGTATATAATAAATATAAAATATCTATGTAGACTATTTTATTTCTAGGCTTATTTGACAATTGGTTAGTTGAGTTATTACAATAAACATGTTTATAGAATTGGTGGTGGTCTCAATCATAGTTACCAAGAAACTGAGTTGGGGATGGAAAAGGCTTTTTTAGAACCACATTTCTGAGTTATGATCTCCAAAAGTATGGCCCTTTTGGTGCTGCGTGTTTTGACTTCTTTGACTAGGGTCAAACTTGGAAAAAACTCCTCTTTTGGGGGGTGGGGGGCAGTTTTCTCAAACTTTGTAAAATCAAATTTTAGGATTGATTTATGCAAAATCTAGCAAGTAAGGGTCAAATTCCACGAGTGGGTCTTAAAGCCAAGCCACAAGAAATAACAAAGTAAGGCTAAAATAAAATCTCAAAATCTTAAGTTTCAGTTCTTCAAAGACATCCTTAAAAAGAGTAATTACAACCCTATATATAAGTAGCCAAGGAAGTTACTTCCTTATGAAGTACTTTGGAATAGAAAAACTACAAAATAACAAGTGGACTAGTGGTAGACATACAATGCAACCACTCCATAACAAGCTAGTGACACATGATGTTCATGCAAACATTCAATGGCAAGTGACATGGTTTTGCGTGTAGCCACCTATTAACATGTGTCCTACATGCAACCATCGCACTAAGAAATAGGTGACGTGCTGCTTACAAACAACCACCTCAATAACAAGTTGTATACAAGAACATAATGCACTTTCTCATTAGTTTTAAATTTGTGATACTTCTGTTGATTTCTTCTCTTAAGTTATTGTCACTACAAAAAATTAAGGTTTTAGAGACTAAAATTTAGGGACAAAATTATTTTTTAGAGACCAAATAATTTTGTTGGAATAGTGTCGTCATTATAATTTTAGCAACAAAAATTGGACATTAGTGATGAATTATTATCCTTTTGGGGTCAAATTTTTTGTCTCAAAAAATAAATCATTTTGAGACCAAATTATTTTGTCCCTAAAAGTCTATTTATTAGTGACATTTTCAAAATTTTGTCGCTAAATGCCTTATTTTTTACTTTTCGGGACGACCTTTTAGCAACTATCCTCATAAAGATGGAAATTGGTCTTTAAATGTCTTTTACAACAAAATTTTCACTTTTAGAGACCAAAACATTTGGTCTTTAAAACTTTTATATGTTGTAGTGTGCCTACCATCTTTTGATTTTGCCATAGCTGATTCCACTTGTTCAAATGTTTGTTTTGGCTTCTTATGTTTGAATTCTGAATTTTTTTAAGACCTATAGGGAATTGAATATTTGAGGGCTTGCATCTTTTTTGTTTTGTTCTAAACTTGGCAAGTTGGTAAAAACATAGTACTTTTAGATTAAAAAATGTCTTCTCCAAGCAAGAGCTGCGTCATCACTACCTAAGGTACTAAATTGGTATCTTTTAATTTTTAATTTTTGCAAGGTGGGTTTTTATTTTATTTTTATTCTCTCTTATGTTCTTGGGTTTGATGATGGCAAATACCTGTTAGTTTATGTGATGCTGCATAGTTTGATGTTGGATATCTTATGAATGGTGTTGCTTAGTCACATAAAATTGTGTATGTGGAATCATAGAGTATGATTAATGTTGCTTTGTTGCATAAATATTAGTTTGACATGACTTGGCTGTATTGATTGCCATATTCTCATGAGATCCGTGGTTGGTCCTTGGAAAATTTACTTGTTCATGACTTATACAATATATGATTTGGAAGGATTGCAATTCTTGATCTGGTCTTGATAGATAGCATTACCATTGCTTGATTGTGTTGGTAGTACGAGCTCGTTTGGTAAAGAATACCATTGTGGAATTGTGCACTCCCAAGGGCAGCCCTACGATTTCCATTAGGCGTGCTTTTTTCACTTGGTAAGATATTGTTGAGTAGCTTTTGAATTACTATCTCATTTTCTCCATTGCTTCTACAGGACCTTTCAAGCTTAATGGTGTTCCTCTTAGACATGTAAATCAATCTTATTTGATTGATACTTTGACCAAGGTGGACATCTCTGGCGTCAATGTTGAAAAGTTTTTTTTTTTTTTTTTTTTGGAACTGGACAATGTTGAAAAGTTTGATGACAAGTATTTTGCGAAGCAAGTCGAGAAGAAGAAAAAGAAGGGAGAAGGCGAGTTCTTTGAGGCAAAGAAAGACATTTGCTTATAATCCTTTACTAAAATTGTGAAAAAGGCATTAAATTTTTGTTGTTTTTTTGGACTTATTTAGTTTAAATATTTTTTTGCACTTATTTGGCTTAGATTTGTTTGTTATTACATCAAGCTGCCTTCTTTAGTTAAATTCTTTGGCTTGTACTATATTTTAGAATCTTGGCAAACGGGGCCTCATAATTGTGTTGAATCTTTCAGTGCATATCTTCTGAAATGCTACGCTTTGGACAAAATATTGATTGTAATTTTTCTCATATTTCAGAATCAAGGAGAAAAAAAAGTGGCGTTTTTTCAAAAAACGTCATTTAGAACGCCACTAAATGACATCATGCGTTAGTTTGTGATGGAAATGGAAGCGGATGTAAAAGATTTTGCGGCATTTTAAAAAACACCGTCTAATAATTTTAATGACGGTTTTCAAACGTTGTAAAGCTATTGCGGCGGTCATATCAACGACGAAAATTTTAAACATTGTTGTAATATTTTATAGCGTTTTTTAGGCTTTTAGCGACATTTTAAAAAACACCACTAAAACTCAAATTTCTTGTAGTGCTGCTAATGATAACACAAAACAAAGGGAAGGGTTATGCTATAATACACATCTTTATTTTCATGTTATGACATATACATTTCAAATAGTGTATATCATATACACTTGATATGTATTTTATGATACATATTAGATATTCTGATAAATAACTAGAAATTGAGGAACATGGCAGCGGTTCATAGAGTTGTTTTTTGTGATAATACACATCTTTATTTTCATCTTTATTTTGGCTAAATCTAAACCTTACCAATCATGCTTCACTTAAACTTTTCTTACTCTTGGCAAATGTGGACAACTAGGAATAAAATGCTTCTTGAAAATCAACCTTTACACCTTCACAAGATATCATATGTCGCTAAGTTTGCACTCTCTATTCGATGAACACTTTTAAAGTACACACTCTCGGTTAACAAACTCAACACGGATGGTGCTTGTCAAGGTAACCCCGGTCGAGCAAGCATTGGTGGCATCTTCAGAGATAATATGGTCCTTTGCATTTAAGCTTTGAATATCCCATTAGTACAAATAACAATACAAATGAAATTTAAACTATTCAAGCTAACACCCAATGGTTAATTATTGAATCTAATTCATGGAAAACACTACACATCTTTGCAAGCAGAAAGCCAATAACTAAACAAACCAAATTTTGTTTGAACAAGTGCCTACAACTAACAGTAATTTCCGGGGCATATTTGCCCGTAGAGAAGCTAATTTTATTGTCAAGTTTGTATCTTCTTTTATTATCTGAGAGATTAGGTTCCCTTCTTAGCGTAAAATAGTTCCCTGTATGAACCTTTTTTTTGTTTTTTTTTACGTCAATGTAATTTCCTTTCTAATTCAACGAAAAAAGGGGAAAAAAAAAAGAAAAGAAAAGAAAAAGAAAAGAATAAAAGCAGCTATCATCATGATGATCATCCACCAACCCATGCATGGACAACAGGCATCATGTGAGCACCAAGTAATCACATTCAAGCACCTTACAGCTATCACTCTCTCTACTTGCAACACACGGAACATTCTTATTGTTCATCAGCAACCTGTACATATTGTTCCATCACAATCCTATCATTTCAAATTATTATACACATATTTCTAATAATTTAAAACCTTCATATTTGGAACAAAATCCAACTAAATAAAAGGAATAATTCTTCTAAGAAATTCTACCCCCACCCCACCAAAAAAAAAAAAAGTTACAAACAAAAAGATGTCATTGTTTTCCAGATTTCCACTCACTAATAGCAGAAAGAAGTGTATAATTTGGAATTAGATTCCTAGTTGGCAATGGCAAATTTGTCATTGGGGATTTATCATTCTCCTCAAGCCATGTCCGTACAGCTTTGCGATCGTAAGCGTACCCATCAAGCTGACAACACAAGGCTCTTCCATGATATCCTGGAAATGAAACAAATCAATTGTCATAATCAAAAGAAAAAGAAACAAAAAAAAGGGATAAATTACATTTTTTGAGAGAAAAATCTAAAAAAATAGCAAAGCAACTACTAAAGCAACATTCCTAAACTTTAGTACATTTATATTTTTTTCACAAATGCTCATCAAATATAACCAAACACCCTACATTCATATTTTAAGCTAAATCAATACTTTTTTCTTCCTTTTTTTTCTTCTTTTTTTTTTTTTTTTTTTTTTTTTTGTATTTCATATTTTTTACAAATATATATATATATATATATTAATCTTTCAACCAAACACCCAACATTAAAATTTTAACCAAACAACCTACATTTATATTTTAACCAAAAAGCTTACAAATATTTTAAGTTAAATCAGTACATTTATATTTGTTTTACAAATGCTCATCAAATATAAGAAATTTTCAACCTCTCACAATTTCACAATAATAAAATCAAGTCAGTAAATAAAAAAAAACTTACCAGAAACAGGTTGAGATAGAGAGCCCAAACCAAACTAGAATCGTAAACTATTTTGTCAATATAGTTTATCCAAAACCATAAGGGCATATGGTAAGTTGTCAATTTTGGGAAATCAAAAATAAAATTAAAGGAAAGATTTCAGCATTTCAGTTTCCTTCTTCCTTATTTTCACTGAACTTATTTTCTCAGCAACCAAGCATAGTACGTGCTTATAGATCTACTAATTACACAAAATAAGCAACAATTAGCTGTTATTTATCTTCTTCAAGCACAAGTACATCACACACACACACACAAAAAAAAAAAACCCAAATAGACTTGCAGTCTCCTTAGAAATTTAGTCTAGCCCCACTCCAAAAATCAAGCTTGTTCTTTTAAATCACTTAGAAATTTAGTCTAGTGCCTTTTTCTTCCGGACAAATTTTTTAAAAAATAAAAATAAAAAAGCTTACATAATATTTCCTTCTAGACAAAATATCACAATGATAACAAAATATACCTTGGGTATGCAGGCCACATCGTCAATTCTTGTGATCAACTAAGCAAAGATCCCCAGAACCTTCAAGAAAATCAGTGGCCCATACTGACATTCCAGAAATGCAAACTACAAGTAAACATTATGAATGTCTTCCATGCTAGTTTTGGAAAACATTAAAGCACAAGATGTTAGAAAAGCAGACTAATTAAGTGCATAAAATTTCTTTGCAATTTCAAATATTGAGGATAAAACATAGAAAATAAAAACAAAAAGAGTAAAATATATATAACTTAATTGCCCATGTTTGTTTGCAGGAGGTGGTTTATGCAAGAGAAAACTGACACTTCATAACCAAAGTAAACAAACAGTTATTAATGGTTTGTTAAAAAGTAAACAAACAGTTATTAATACCAAAAATGAGCTAAAATAAGAAGTAAGAAAAAAATTCCCCCTTCATGAAGACTTGCTCAAAATCACAATCAGCAGCATGTATCACAATCAACAGGAGCCTACCAATTAGCGTAAATCTAGCCCATGCTGCCATGCCTATAAAACTCAACTAATAAATAAACTGAAATTCATTTGACAGGTGTAAATTGAAGTTTTATTTATTTATTTATTGCTAGGCCAAAAAGGATGAAAAATAGGACTAAAAGTATGTACACATAGTGAAAATTTTAAAAACTATCCCATAACAACTTAAAATTTAAAATTAACTAACTAAGAACAAAATAGGACTAATAATGCTAAACTACCAAATATATAAAGCCAAATAATAACATAACATATCTATTTCATAGAAACCATTCTTATGTCATAGATTTGTAACAAAACCAAACCCAAAGAATAAAATTTGAACCACAAAGAAATTCATATTTCAGTCAAAGAATTTTCACAAGCAAAACTTGAAAATTAACAGAAGTCCACAAGAATAAATAAATAAATACTAGCGGTTAAGGCACACGTGATGCGTGTGTAAATTTTAAAAAAAAAAAAATTGCGATTGAGTCAATAAAAATTGAATTAAGGAACACTACTTTCCAATTGATAAAAATTTTAATGCATCCTCATTCAATAATAAAAAATAAAAAATAAATAAATAAAAAGAAAGAAAGAAGAAGAAGAAGAAGAAGAAGAAGAAGAGTCAAGTTTAATTCACAAATTTCAGATAAATCAAAGAAATTCAACCAAAATGGGGTAGCACATAGTGCCAGAGCCTGTGCACCTTCTAAGGTTCAACTAACCATTCTAAAATAACATGTGCATGGCTCTTGCAATTGTTTGAGTCTTTCTCTATTTCGATTTCCTTTCTATATACATATCTATATCTAAAAGGGAAGGCCAAAATTGAGGTATATGTCACATTTTTTTTTTCCTTTCCAAAATATCTTCATGTAATTGCCTAGATCAAAACGTCCTATAACTAATGAAATCCAAATTCAGATTGAGATCAAACCTTTCGAGCATATCATTTATACTAAAAATTAATTTGATTAGATATCGGATTGTCAAATTGTATGTAAAATGGGATGACAGTAGGCCAGACTAGATGCTCTAATTGGTTGGAGACAATTCCATTTCTAAATTTTTTGGACAAGTTCTGATATAAAATTTTAGTATGGATCCTTTAGAGTGATTTTTTTTTTTTATTAAAGTAATTTTAGAATAAGTGATGTGTTGTGTAACTAAGATTTAATGGCCAGGTACAAAAAATCACTTTTAAGATTTTTAATATTGGATTTCAACTACACATCACATCACTGATATTGGATTTTTTTAATATTGGATTTTTTTGCAACCTTTTTTTTTTTTTTTTACTAAAAATCAAGAACTGATTTTTTGTTGTAGAGGATGTGGAGTGGCAGTAGTAGTGAAGGTGGTAGATAAGAGGTGATAGTGGTGGTGGTAATGGTGGCGAAGGAGATTAGTAGTGAAGTTGTGGTAGTGGTATAGGAGGTAGAGTAGCGGTGGTGGTTGAGAGGTAATGGTAGTAGTAGTGGTGGTAGCGATGGTGGTGGTAATGATAGTTGTAGAGGTGGAGTGGCAACAGTGGTAGTAGTGGAATGGCATTTGCAATAGTGGTGAAGGTGGTAGAGGAGATGGGTGGTGAGAGAGAGAGAGACAAAGACAGAGTGATGAGCGAGAGAGAGACAAAGTGGTTACTAAAAGTGCATTTTCTTGTAGTGGAGAGCTCGGTAAATAGAGAAGATAAGAATGAGAGAGTGAGCAAGGTGAACACAATAAAGGAGAGGGATAGACAGATAGGTAGACACATAGAGAGAGAGAGAAGAATGAGAGACAGACAAACAGACACACAGAGAGAGAAAGAGAGAGAGAAGAGTGATGAGTGAGAGAGAGACAGAGAAAGACAGAGATATAGAGAAAGAGAAAGAGATAGAGAGAAAGAGAGACATACAGAAAAAGAGAGAGAAACAAGAGATGAGCGAGAGATAGACAAAGAGAGAGAGAAAGAGAGCGAAAAGAGATGATCGAGAGAAAGACATAGAAGAATAGAGAAATAGAGAGAGAAGATAGATGAGTGAGAGAGACAGAGAGAGAGAGAAGAGAAATGAGCGAGAGATAGAGAAAGAAGAGAAATAGAGAGAAGAGAGATGAGCGAGAGACAAAGAGAAAAAGAGAGACAGAGACAAAGACAAAAGACAGATAGGATAGAGAGAGAGAGAGAGAGACAAAGAAAGAAAGAGATAGAGAGTAAGAGACAGAAAAAGAGAAAGAGATAAGAGAGATGAATGAGAGAGACAGAGAAAATAGAGATGAGCGACAAAGACATAGAGAGAAAAGAGATGAGAGAGATCGAAAGAATAGAGATAAAGAGAAGATAGATGAACGAAAGAGACAGAGAGAGAAAAGAGATAAAAGAAGAGATAGATGAGAGAGAGACACAGAGAGAGAAAGTGAAACAAATAGACAGAGAGAGAATAGTGATGAATGAGAGAGAGAGAGAGAGAAAAGAGAAGAGAGAGGAAAATGAAAAAATGGGTGAAAAGAGATAGATAGAAAGAGAGAAAAAGAACGAAAAGAGATAAACGAGAGAGAGACAGAGAGAAATAAGCGAGAGAGCGAGAAGAGAGAGAGAGAGAAAAGAGATGAGAGAGATAGAGAGATGGGCGAAAGACACAGAGAGAAAGAAAGAGCAGAGACAGAGACAGAGAGCAGGACAAGCAGAATGAGAGAAAGAGTGATGAGTGAGAGAGAAAGAGACAAAGACACAAAGAGAAAGAGAGAGATGATAGCGAGAGAAGAGTGTTGAGTGAGAGAAAAAGAGAAGAGAGCGAAGACAGAGATAGAGACAAAAAGATGAAAAAAATGGGTGAAAAGATAAATATTATATCAAAAGAGTAAGACGACGTCTTTTTTTTTTTTTTTTTTTTTTGTGACAAAAAAAATACCGTTGCATTTATTTAAACAATTTTGTGACTATATATATATGAAGGCGTCTCAAAGCCACAATATATATACTTTTTTCTCTTTTTTTTTTTTTTTTTTTTTTTACAACGGTACCTATTACAGTCGCAATTTTTTTTTTTTTTTTTGCGACTGCAGCTGGTGCCGTCACAAAAACTCTAATTTTTTTTGACAATCTCTGCGTCATAAATGCTCTATTTTTTCGACGACAAGTTGTGCCGTCATAAAAGTCATATTTTTCGCAACGACAAGTTGTGTCGTCTCAAAAAAACACATTTTTTTGTGACGGCAAGTTATACCGTCTCAAAAAAGTCACATTTTTTGCGACGGCAATTTGTGCCGTCTCAAAAAGTCACATTTTTTGCGACAGCAAGTTATGTCGTCGCAAAAAGTTCCGTCTCTTATGCCCACTTTTGTTGTAGTGTGTGATGGTGGTTATGATCAAAATGGTATGGTTACGAGCCAAAAGGTATTGGTTATGAGATGTGGTTATGAGATATGTAAAGTAGTTATGAGTAAAGTGGTGTGGTTATGAGCCAAAGAATGTTGGTTATGAGATATGTGATTAGTGGTTATGAGTAAAGTGGTGTGGTTATGAGAAAAAGAATGTTGGTTATGAGATATGTGATTAGTGGTTGTAAGTAAAGTGGTATGGTTATGAGCCAAAGAGTATTGATTATGAGATATATGACTAATAGTTATGAGATATGTGATGTTAATTATGATCAAAGTGGTGTGACTATGAGCCAAAGGGTGTTATGAGATATGTGATTAGTAGTTACGATATATGTGATGTTAGTTATGAGCCAAAGAGTGTTGGTTATGAGATTTGTGGGTAATGGTTATGAGATATATGATTGTTGATTATGAGATATGCGATTTTGGTTATGAGCAAAGTGATGTAGTTATGAGTCAAAAGGGTGTTTGGTTATAAGATATGTGGTTATTAGTTATAAGATATGTGATATTAGTTATGATCAAAGTGATGTGGTTATGAGCAAAAGGGTGTTGATTATGAGATATGTAATATTGGTTATGAGTCAAAGGGGGATTGGTTATAAGATGTGGTTATGAGCTATGGGGATTGGTTATAAGATGTGGTTATGAGCTATATGAGTAGTAGTTATGAGATATGTGATTAATAGTTATGAGATATGTGATAGTGGTTATAATCAGAGTGGTGTGATTATGAGATAAAGGATATTGGTTATGAGATGTAGTTATGAGATATGTCATTGTAGTTATGAGATATGTGATTGTAGTTATGAGCCAAAGAGTGTTGGTTATGAGATATATGATTATTGATTATGAGATATGTGATTTTGGTTATGAGCAAAGTGATGTAGTTATGAGTCAAAAGGATGTTTGGTTATGAGATATGTGGTTATTAATTATAAGATATGTGATATTGATTATGAGTAAAGTGATGTGGTATAGAGAAAGAAGGTGTTGATTGGGAGATATGTAGTGTGGGTTAGGAGAAAAAGGGGGTGTGGTTATAAGATGTGGTTATGAGCTATGGGGATTGGTTACAAGATGTGGTTATGAGCTATATGAGTAGTAGTTATGACATATGTGATTAATAGTTATGAGATATGTGATAGTGGTTATGATCAAAGTGGTGTGATTATGAGCTAAAGGATATTGGTTATGAGATGTAATTATGAGATATATGATTGTAGTTATGAAATATATGATATTGGTTATCAACAAAATGGTGCTGGTTATGAGATATAGTTATGAGATAAGTGATGAGAGCTCATAACTAAGTTATGATTAATTTGATTATAGTTATGAACAAATATGATTTTGGCTCATAACTATCAAAAGTGACCTGCTTACCAGGTCACTTTTAATGATGTGGCTCAATCTGAGTCATTGATTTTCGATGTACCATACATTTTTTAAATAGAATGTACTATAGACTTTATATATATAATATTAACTTTAAAATTATGAAGCTCATTCATTATATAAATTATAAAAGTTTAAAATTTTAAAAATTACATCACATCGTCTATAAAGACAATATCAGTTAGTGCATAGAGTTTTATTCATTGTGTATTCATCACGATGTGAACCTTTTAAAAATGAATGATATATTTTTGGAAAGTATTCTAAATTTTTTATTTTAGGCTTTTAATTTCTTTTATTTTCTCCGCTACGTAAAAATTTGATCAACTACTTTTTTGAACCGGAACTCCTCTGACCACATTTCGCGGCCAAGTTCATTCTCCGAGAAAATGCATATAAATCAGCACAAACCCATTTACTAAATCCCAAATTCGCAGCTGGGTTCTTGGATTCAAGCACTATAGTCGAAGCCATGGCGGCAAGCGGTTCCGTTCAGAAGCCAGAGGAAGAATGGCGAGCAATTCTCTCTCCCGAGCAGTTCCGAATCCTTCGCCAGAAAGGAACAGAGTAAAAAAAAAAAAAAAAACTCTCTTTTTTTCCCACACTTGTTTACTCTGAAATTTGTTGAACCTTCAATTGCTATTCTAAAAGTTTCATATTACGAATTCTGTTATAAACTTGTAGATAGATACATATGTCTCCTTGCATAATTGTCTTGAAATTTTGAAATGGTTTATTGTGAGATGGGTTTTGAGTTCAGAGTCTGAATGTTTTGAATCAAAATTGCTTTGGTTGTGAGTTTGTTCTGCTTGGATTGTTTTAGAATTTTTGAATGTTGACTTTGATATTTGCATTATGATGAACTAATTGACAAAATGCCAATAATTGGTGTAATGCGTAACGCTTAAAATCAGTTATCTGGGGCTGAAGAAGGGCAAAAAAAAAAAAAAAAAGAAAGGTCTTTTCTTTTTCTCTTTTTTGGGTCGAATATTTATTCCTCAAGAAATTCTTGCAAGAAATAGAATTAAGGAAACCTTAAAAAGATTGGGTATATTACACTTTACTTGCTCGAAATAAAAGAATACTCTTGTCATTAATATATGTTTCATCAATCAACTAAGGAAATTTGCACAGAACACCAAACATAAACAAAATATATAAAATATCCTATGTTTACTGGCCTAATTGGTTCATTTGGCTTGAGCTTGTTCATTTAACAAACCAATCGAGTTCAAATACTCAATCTATTCATGAAAAATTTGATCCGTTTGCAGCCCTCTCTTTGACCTTTAATCGTGAGAACATCTATCTTCGCCTCTACTTGCTCATGGAATATGCTTCACATCTTCTATTTTTGTTTTCATTGAAATATGTTCATTGCATTTGATGATCAAAATGGTCTTTTATGGTAGGAAATATACTCATGATGGCATTCAAACTAAGTGTCTGACCTATTTGTTTGCTCCCCTCCTTTCTCCAAAAGAAATAAAAAGAAACCGTTGCTGTGTAGATGAAACAATCAAATGTCGAATTCCTTTGACTTCAATGGCATTCAATAGTTATCTCATCATAGTGAAGTTCATTTAATGCATTTTTTGTGTGTATAACATAATGCTCAAGCATTCCTCGGTACGGCAGATTTTGTTCATTCAAAAATTTTGCATTTACCACTTGCTATGATAATATTGAAATCAAACTGAAATTCCTGATATGAGGCATTCTTGTCTTGAGACGTTTTGAGAATTAGCTTTTTAGTGATTTTTCAGTTTTATAAAAGAAGTGCAAAAAAAAAAAAAAAAAAGCTACTTTTTGTAGTGACTTTTTGACTTCTTAGCTAAAATAGTGAGTTACCAAAATAGGTATGATTTATGTTTAAAAACTGAGATTTAGTGCATTCATGGACATAGACATGTACCAATTTATGTATATTTTTCTGCTAGGAGATTGCCATTGTTAACTTAAAACTGATTTATGTTTAAAAAATGGTATGCAGCGAAACTAGTATTTTCCAATAAGTAAATTTCCATAGCTGACTTTAGACCCTAGTGAGTGATATGGTTTGTTGTAGTATGTATATAGGTTTTGATATGTTACTATCCCTACAATTGTTGTTGTACAGGCCAAAAAGCACGGGGGAATATGACAAGTTCTTTAGTGATGGCATCTACAATTGCGCTGGTTGTGGGACGCCACTCTATAAATCTACCACCAAATTTAACTCTGGCTGTGGTTGGCCAGCTTTCTACGAGGGTCTCCCTGGAGCCATTAATCGCTTTGTAAGTCCCAATTTTCCATGTTATTGATCAAGTCAAGGAACTAAATTGTCACCGGTTTTTTAAAGTAAGACATAATTTTTCAGCCTGACCCAGATGGGAGGAGAACAGAAATTACGTGTGCAGCCTGTGGCGGCCATTTAGGCCATGTTTTCAAAGGCGAGGGCTTTGCGACTCCCACAGATGAACGCCACTGTGTCAACAGTGTATCGATCAAGTTTCTCCCAGCTGAGACTTCAACTGCTTCCCAGTGACAATTAAAATGAAAGTTTTAGTGCAAGAACAGGCTGCTTTCGTTGTTGTTTTTATTATTTTTATTTTTTTTGTAGTAGTTTAGTGAAGTCTGCATGGTTTGTGGTAAGTAAGTGATGATTGTGAGCTTGTATGCTTTGTTTGTGAGTCTGAGTACTTGCTGTTTAGTTTTCTGAGGAAGCAGAGGTCACTTCTAGAACTACAAAGTGAATTTTCTTAGGGTTTAAGATGTGCTTTTACTTTTATTGATCTCACAATGAAGCTTTTACCTAGTTATCTTCTTCTTCACCTGTTATGAGGTAACTAGAGATTATAGAAAACTTTGTCGCCTGTCAGCCATGAAACAAGGTCACGGGATATAGAACCTTGTTAACTTTAATGAAGTATAAAACTTAAATGGTGCTTTTAGGGAACTCATAAACAAAATCCTTATTTTGTGTAATATATTTAAATATTATTTATTTATTCTTATCAAATTTATTAACATTGGTACTGCTTTGTAAAAAAAAAAAATATAAATAAAATAAAAGAGACACGATACTTTTTCAACATGTCAATTGTGTGTCTCCAATATTTGCACCAAAGATCCTCTAGAGTGTTTTTTTTCTAAAGTTTTCTAAAGTGGTATATTGTGTGGTTGAGATTTAATGTTGAAAAATTGATGTGACTTGTCATTAAATCTCAACCACATAATGCACCACTCTAAGAAACTTTAGGAAAAAAAAACTCTAGAAGATCCTTGCTCCATGAGTATATGAGGTCTAAAGAGGGATTCATGTTTTTAAGTGAGCGGTTCAACTCTCAGATGAAAGTTTTGTCTGTTATAGTTCAATTTTGACCCAACTCAACAACTGTCTTGACGAGTTTTTTAAATAACTTATGTATACAATTTGAGCCAACTACCTTTCTTGGAATGGGAAGTGGCTCGTGTTCCACGCCATCACTTCTATCTACTAATTTTTTTGGCCTCCATTATGGCATTTTTAACTCTTTCCATCTATACTTTACATTGCCAAATGGATCCATACAAATATGAATTAATCTGGTCCATACAAATATGAATTAATCTTTTACCACACTTAGATAATGTAGAAAAGGGATATAACATGATGAAGCTGCATTACAAAGCAATTTTTGAAAATTAAATTGCAGTCCCGGTTCTCATATTAAGTAAAGCTTGGTATTTTATACTAAGGCCTCGTTTGAGAACATGATATTTTCGTAATTTTTTGGCTTTTTGGTTAAAATATGAGGTAAAAAAACTAGTATGTTTGGGGTGACTTTTTGACTTTTTACGAAAAGATGTGTAAAAAATAAAGAGAAAAGGGAATCTTTGACTTTTTGGTATTATAGGCTTTTTGACTTTTTTAGTAACTTTTTGACTTTTTGGTTAAAATGTTAACTTGCCAAACGAGGCCTAAGAATATATGTCATCTCAAATTTAACAGTCTCGTTCTCATTTGTAATCTGGCCATTTCAAACATGATTTTATAAATTTCAAACTCGTCAAATTAATCTAATGTATATGAACTATTAAAATGAATTTTGGCTTAATATTTTGAATTTTGGGTTGTTAAGGATTGTTTGTGTAACGCTCCAAAATAATTCAACATAAATTAAGTACTTCAACCAACATCTATTAATCAATAGGGTTTGTACAAAAGTCCCACATGTGAATTATACATTCAATAATATAAAAATACATGAATCTATAGCATGTAGAACATTAAATTCCAAAAATAAAAAATAAAATGCCCTTGAGGGCTAATATCTTCCAAGGCTTAAGCCCGGTTACACAAAACAGTTTCACGAACCCATACATTTATAACCCTTAGCTAGCAAAATAAATCACAACAAAAATAGAGTCATTTATTCTTCACAAAAATATGTCCACGCCCTCAACTTGGCGGGATCACCACATCTTTTCCTGCACCAAAATTCTATAGGGGTGAGCATAAAGCCCAGTAGAGAATCCTTAACAAAGTATATACGTTTATGCAAAATTCTCAATATTAAATGCAAATGCCATGCAATGCCAATTAAAAGTGAATTTCATTTACATTCATTTTAAAAAGTCACCATGTTCAACCATAGTTTGAAATCTCAACAATTCCGAAATTTACAATTTTATTCAATGGGGCGGTAAATACGACTCAGGTAATCCCTAGGTTGGTGTCTGCAAGTAGGCTTAACTAGCACTACCGAAAACCCCACTTTACCGGTTGCTAATCGGAAGGGAAGTGGTACCTCCTTCGCGCGTGTTTTCGGTCTTTTACCCTAGACACTCGGGCCAACTTATCAATTCCATCTACACCCCCTATTTGAACTTACCAATGTATTTACCCCAAGGACATTACATAGTTCTCATTTCTCAACAATTCTTTTCTCAATTCAAAGTAATCAAATTCAAATCAAAACATGCAGTAACCAAAGAATTGTGTATGCAAGGAAACAATTGATGCTACAATATAAATTTCTTTCCATTCTTAAATATCTCAACAATAATCTCAAAATAAACAACTTTTCATTCCTCCGTTCCATACTATCTCACAATAGAATCATGTTTCCATTTGAATCCATCAACAAATAACCACATCTCAAGCAATTTCAACAACATAGTCATTTCAAGACTATAGCAACATTTGAACATTTATCTTTCCAACACCAACAATTCCCATATTTTATGAGATTCATCATTTGTAACTATAACTAAGAATCTGTCCCTTTCTTAACTCATTTTGATATACAAAATGATACATTAATAATGTATTCCATGTGTTCTCACCACTTGTTTTGAAAACCCACAAATTTCTAGGTTTGACTTCCCCCACCACAACACACACACCCAAACCTTAGAAATAAGCTTGAAAAGAGGACATCATTCCTTAACCAAGGTTATTCAAACCCTCAAGAGGCTATTTAAAAGAAACATGGTTAAACCCACCTTTTTAAAAAAAAAACATAACATTCTTGAACCAAAATTAAAAACTTTCTTATTATCACCAAGAAGTTCCAAATTTAACATCAATCTAGCAAAAACATATATATAACTCAAAGGAAACCTTACCTCAAGTTTTTGTTGAAGAGATGAGATGAAACCCTAGAGCCAAATATGAAAATTTTTGATCTCCACCACACAAAGTGAAGTTCTAGCTTTGATCTCCAAAACTTGTGAGAGATGATGGATCTAGACCCAATGGATTGCAAGAAATCAAGGGTTTGTAGTGTTTGATGAGAGTTTTTAGAGAGAAGGAGGAGCAAAAGTGTTTTTAGAGTGAGAAGGGAGGGTTAGAAAGTGATACACACTTAGCCAAAATGAGAGAAAAAAAACAGTGTTTTCGGACTTAGTCCGTCCCGCACGTGCAACACTTGCCTCCGCACGTGCGGCACCTGCTTTCCGCACGTGCGAATCTCACCCCCGCACATGCGGCCTCCCAATCCGCACCACACCCCGCATCTACATATAATGCAGCAGTAAGGCTCAAGTCGCCACTTCTCCACATCGCGTGCAAGGCGAAGCTGCGTGGGCTCGATCTTCCAAATTTAGAAATTTTCTGGTTCGATTCTAGGCAGTTCGGACCAGACCTCGCACTCTTCGGAACAAGAGAAATTTAGCACCGGAATAAACACGAACAAAAACTTGTGGAAAAACTCCAGAACACAATAAACCCAAATGATTAACAAGTCCTAAGTTAAATTGACGTCCCAACAAAACAATTCCAAGGTTAAACAAGGGAAAAAAGGATGAATAGGACACCCGGTCATCACAGTTTGATAACATGTATATTTAGGATTTTTTGAAAATATTTACAATAATTTTTAAATTTGTAAACAAAAAATTTCTTTGGTGTTGGTACTAAAATGTTGAATTTGGCCTGTCGATAGAGGTGCTAACATGGCTCAGGTCTTTTGATTGAGGTCCAAGTTGGATGTTTGCAAAGTGGACAGGTGTCTTCGTACAAGAAGTGTGCAAGGCACGTGACCAAACGAAGCAAGTAGTCAAAGGAGATAGCAGTTACAGCGAATGGGGCAACTTCCCAATAAGCATACTTGCATGCAACAAGTAAAGTGCTGATGTGGCTCAGATCTTTTGATTGAGGTCCAAGTTGGATGCTTTCAAAGTGGACAAGTGTCTTCGTGCGGGAAGTGTGCAAGGCATATGACCAAATGAAGCAAGTAGTCAAAGGAGGAAGCAACAGTGGGTGGGGCAATTTCCCAAGAAGCATACTTGCATACAACAAGGAAAGGTATGTGGCTGTAGCAATTATGGCCAATGCAAATGAATAAAGGCTGGGAATTCGAAGAGAAAAGGACCTTCAAACATATTCACGAATTTGTGAAAGCTAGGAGTAACAATAATAGTAGCAATTAGCCAGCCTTAGGGGTAGTTCATTTGTAATTAGCTCTTAGTTTGTAATTTGTTACTTTGTTATGGTTCTGATTCTTGTGATCTATAATCAGTAACATTTTCAGTTATTTAATACAAGTTTTAGTTTGTTTCCTTCAGTCAATTACCTCCAAAGAAGTACTTAAATCTGTTAAGATATTAGAACTCAACCACAAAGCTTGATCTTTTTTGTTGTTTTTGTGAATTTTTGGTTTTTCTATTGATTGACTTCTATCGATATTCCTTAAATCAAAAAATTACTAACAGTTGGATATTGATTTTCATTTTAAAAGATTTGTAAATAGTTTACAAAATTTACTAAATTTTTTGGAACTACAAAAGTTAATGTCATTTGTTTAGATCATTATTATTTTTCCATTCATATCTCCTCCAACCCCGTATGGCCATCACCTACCGCTCATCACCACAAATGGCCACCATATCTAGCCATTTTCGCCGGCAAACTTCTCCAATAGCCATCTTTAGCCATCCACCTCCTACAAAAGCAACACCTTCAAGCACAACCTCTTGCCAAAAACCACATTCAGCAATGGACCATCATGAACTTGGCTAAAAAAATAGTCAAATTCAAAATCTTAGTTCAATCTGCTAATATTAGCCAAAATAATTATCTAAATAGTGAAAAAATTAAATTGAACTGGGCAAGACGAATGTTACCCTTAATTTAAACCCTAACTTGCTTGTGTTAATTGTATTTTTTTTATGTGGATTGAATAGCAAAAGTAAAGGGAAAATAATATAGTCATTTTAATTATCGTGTTAAAAAAGTTAACATATGCATGTACATTACACTTGAAATTATTGATTTCAAATAAATCGATTCAACATGTTTAATTATATAACAAATTAATATAAAATAAATTTTTAGCTACAATGAGCGAGACAGAAATGGAAAAGATCAAATATGAAAATAAGAAGCAAGCTTGCCTTTTTTGATCATTTTGATAAAGGGGATAGAGAAAGTGGACAAAGCAGACTTGTATTTCTCAGTTGAAAATGGGTTCCTTTTTCGTTTTACATTTCTCATCGAACAAATACAGGAAAAGAATCATATTGAAAATGCTCATAACATAACCCATTCTTTCGTAGATCCGTGTATTGTAAGTGATTCATATGTGCTCAGCAGCAGGGGCGCCGTTTAGATCTAACTCCAAGTTAAAAATTGGAGGTTGGTTTAAATCGAGCCCCGAGCATTCTAAACTCAAAGGTCTAGCATCGCTTTCCCCTATCTTTGACAAAAAGAGATACATTATCCATGCAAGACAGAAGCAACCTGATCTAATCCACAAATACACTAATGAAATGAGCTACCCAAGGCAAGCCCTAAACTCAAAACAAACGAGTAATCAACAATATGGCAACACCAATGAAAAAACTTATCAAAAGAAATTTTCTTATTAAAAAACTCGATTGAGAAAGAACGTCATTTTTTATTAGTGATCCTTCATTCGCCTTCAATATATTGATCATCTTTGACAAAAAGAGATACATTGTCCATGCAAGACAGAAGCAATCCGATTCAATCCACAGATATACCAACGAGAGAGGCTACCCAAGGCAAGCCCCAATCCCAAAACAAGTGAGTAATCAACATTACGATGACACTGGTAAAAAATCTTATCAAAAGAGATTCTCTTATTAAAAAAACTCGATTGCGAAAAAATGATATTTTGTTTATTAGCAATCTATCATTTGTCAACAAATACATCAAGGGTTTTCGGAGTGTGGTGTTGGAATCTAATACACAAGTTGCTCTCGATTGATTAGCCCAATTGGATGCATCTGGAGCATAATATAGTGTTGGAAATTCAGAGTCTCATAACAAAATGATAGAGTTGTTATTTACAACACGTCTTGAAAAGCTAATGGATGTGCGGATTGAATGGCAATAGAAGATTTGCGAGCAACGTTGGGTTACAAATTGTCCAAAGTTTCTTCGTCGGTTAGATTTTTGTTGATTTGAGATTCATCGATTAGCTCTTCTCTCAGCAGTGTCTTAATTGTTCTTTTTCTTATTTTGGCCTTTGGCCTCGGTTTACCAAAAAGAAAAAAATACATCGGTTTAGTTTGTTTAACAGCCTCACTTAACCAATCAAACTTGTTATAATTTTGTAAAATTTAGTTTAAATTTATTTTATCATTGTGATTTTATAAAACATAGGGTTGAATGTGAAAATAATCCTAACCAAATGCACAAAAGTGCATCTTTCCCAAAATAAAAATTCCCCCAAAAATGTAAGAGAGAGAAAGAGACACCCAATGCTTTTACATTTTCGTTTGACAATTACACATTTTAATTAAAAAAATTATTATAAATTATCACAATATTTTCTCAATATTTTTTTGGGTAAATTACACTGACACCCCCTGAGGTTTATATTTATTACAGTTCCCCCCTCACCTTTTAAAAATTACATCTCCCCCCTAAGGTTTAAAGTTTCATTACAAATTTTCCTCTTTCAGCAATTTAATTTTTTTTAATACCAATTTTTTCCTCACTAGATGAATTACATTGACACCCTTCACATTTGGAAATTACAATCCCCTCCCTAAGGTTTAAAGCAGCATTACTAATTGCCTCCTCGGTTATTATTAGTTAGAATGAAAAATAAAATCATTGTAAAAAAATTAATTGGAAAAAAAATTATTTTAAAAAAAAATTAATTGAAAAAAAATTTTGTTAGTAAAATTTTTAAATTTCTGTTTAAAAACTAACATAAACTGATTTTTTGAATTTACGTTTTTTCCTCAAATTTACAAACTGAGACAACTATTTATAAACCAAAAAAATTGTCAAACAAGTTTTTATGACAGTTTTTAAAATTTTTGTAAATATAAATTGAAAATTGAAAACTGAAAACAAAATGGTTACCAAACATGCTTCAAATGGTAAAAATGTTTTAAAATTAACAAATAATTAAATAAGTTATCAATGTAAGAAATGACTTATCAAAAGATTCTTAGGCAATGTATGGTTTGAAGAAACTCGAAGAAACTTAGAGGAAACTCTGAATCTCAAAAGCGTTCTTAGGTCGTTCCCAATCTTGCACGGCATCTACCTTAGAGGAATCAACAGTCACCCCTTCCCCCGACACCACATGGCCTAGAAATTTCACATCTGAAAGTTAGAACTCACATTTCTTAAACTTGGCATATAATTTGTGCACTCTAAGCAAATCAAGTACTATCCACAAGTGTTTCTCGTATTCCTCTTCAGAGGATGAATATATCGAAATGTCATCCACAAAGACGACTACGAATCAATCTAAGAACTCTTGGAAGATTCGATTCATCAAGTCCATGAATGATGCTAGTGTATTGGTTAAACCAAATGGCATAACTAGGAATTCATAGTGGCAATAACATGTACAGAAGGTCATTTTCTAGATGTCCTCTTCCTTAACCCTCAATTGATGGTACCCCGATCTTAAGTCTATCTTTGAAAAGCAAAGGAACCCCTTAAGTTGGTCAAATAAGTCATCTATTCTGGGTAGAAGATACTTGTTTTTAATGGTAACTCGATTCAACTTGTGGTAATCAATACACAGCCGCAATGACCCATCATTCTTCTTTGAAAAGAGAGCCGGTGCTCCCTAAGGCGATGTACTAGGGCAAATAAAGCCCTTTTCTAAAGTTCTTGGAGTTGGATCTTCAATTTATATAACTCAGCGGGTGTAAATCTATATGGTGCAATGGAAATTGGTGTCGTATTGGGCATTAAGTAAATGGAGAATTCAATTTCCCAATGGGGTGGCAATTTAGTAAGATCTTCATGGAAAACATCCAGGTATTCACAAATTACCCTCGACAAGTCATCTTGAACCATGAGAGGGTAATTTGTGAACAAATTGGGCCGAGCTAGGAAAAGTCTTCTTTGGAAGTTGGGCCGCACAATGGGCCGAGATAAGAGCTGGTGTAGCTCGTTCTTGGGCTAAGAAGACACTAGGCTGGTTAGAGATGGGTTGCTAGGGCTTGGACCTAGCTATCTGAAGGTAGTCCATTATCGGACCGAGATATTATTAATAGAGAGGGCCGAGCTATGTGTAGCTCGATAGGGTGCCATTCAGTAGATCGATTTTCGGTCACACGACCCGAACGGTAGGGGATCGAGATAAAACAGCTTGGTTAGGAATGTATATCCGAGCATAATGGTGTGACCATCTCACTTGGCTTGCAGTGATGAGGGTGTTCTAAGGATAAACATTATCTTTTGGCATGAGACTTCTAGGAGGACTCTGTTAAGGAGAGTTAGAGTCCTACTAAGATTGTGCTAACCATCTCACTAGGCTGGTAGTGAGTAGGGTGTTATCAGGATAGGTATTATCCTTAGGAGTGTGATTCTTAGGAGGACTCTGCTAAGGAGAGTTGGAGTTCTACTAGGATTGTACTAGGCGGAATTTATAAAAGCTCATGACAGGACCTCTGCACAGGTATTGTAATTCTTACTCTCAAATACACATAGCTTTTGTGTCTATTGTTTATTTACTGACTTAGGCATCAGAGAGGTTTCCAGCACACACTTGCCAGCTAGCACAAGTTTGTGTTTTCAGGTAGTAAAGCGACAATGTTTGGAGGAGTGCAAACTTGATCAATAGTATTATACGAGAAGATTATTTCGTGCTCGTACAATTGGTGCCGTCTGTGGGAAATTCTACAGAGAACAAACCTTTTCATTGAGTTTTTTCTTTGACTAACTTCAATAGCACATAACGAAGACTTGCCATATTTGTTATTGATGGGCAAACCCTAGAAGGAGGCGGGAGGCGTCAAGGTTTGCCTTTTGTCCCACTCATGGTAAACTGGATCCCCAGCAACGGAACCCACATAAGGGCATGTGTAACAAGCCCGCGAGGGACCTCGCGCTACAGTTCGGACTCGATTTGTTGTCGTGGTTCTAAATCTGAACAAAAGAGTCCAAATCCGGCAAATCGTTTTGAGAAACAGATTTTTAGAAAAGAAGTGCCAAACATGGACTACTTTTCCAGATACAGAGTTGCCACCTAAATATTTTTTAATGGGGGAATTTAGGAAACCCTGACTTGGTGCCAAAGGCCACGTGTTCGTCATCACAAAAGTTGCCTCGGCTCGGGAACTTGGGTACGATTGGGGAAGGTCAGCTATGAGCACCCCCACTCGCCCGATCCGAAGATCAGCCTCTACTAACCGTGATATTAAATTTTGAAAACGTTATGTGTTCTTATTTCCATTATTAGCCTAGAGTTACTATGTTATGCGCACAGCAAACAAGTATAGACTAGATCGCCTAACTTGGAAACAAGCATTGCATATCCGTTTGTTTTGGAAAACGCTTTGGGATTTGCTACTCGCAAGTAGGCTAAAATACGGATTTCAATGAGTTGTTCCAACTCAAACAATCCAACCTTCACCCACAGGCATCCAGGCAGTTTAACATATAAGTATCTAGCCACATGGTAAGCATGCTGTCATGGCAACATTCACACGCATGCAAGGATGCTAAAGCATAAAATACTTACAAAGTACTCCATGCCAAAACAAGAACATGTTAGCAATCAATGCATGATCCAAGTCCATGTTAAGTGCCTAATGCATTGCATACAAAATGTCACTAGAATAGGCTCGGCTAATCTAAGGATGACATGTGAAATGCACAAGTAGCATGTATTCAAATTTATTTTGAAATATAATGCAATTAGCATGATCTTGCCGACCGGTGCATGCGATCTTGATGAATGGTGCACGCATGCATAACATAAGGTATGCTAAATTAAACATGACCTAATACTAACCATCAAAGCAGGTAAGTAAAAGGGAGAAAGAAGTGGGGGTTGGAAGACATACACACACTCACCCACACTTATTACAAATTCGCCCTCGCTCGGAGGGACCAAAAGAATATACAAATCAAATAATGAATTAACTATCCTAGCTAATTAATTATTACAGGCCAACTAAATTAATTAAGCAAATTAATTAATCTAATAAAGCAGTAAACAGCAGCCTCTGGGAGAGGGGGGGCTCGTTGCATGCGTTCTCGGTTTCGTCTGGAAATCCACCACCATGCACAAGATGCCTCTGTTTTCCCTGCTTTGCCCTTCTGATGACTGCCAAAGTCTCAGGGTTTGCTCTATGGATGCCAGGGAACACCACCGGCTGGGGGAGAACACCACCGGCCATGTAGAATGGTCACCGGCCACAAGCTTGATCCATCGGCCAACAATGACAGCCGGTCGGCACTAAATGTGGCCGGCCGGACAAAACTTCCTGCAGAAACTGATTTGACAGCAGCACAGGACAATACTTGGCATGGCAATGCATTTCAAGCAATGTATGCACCAATTACACCCCATATCATGTTTATGACTCAAAGGGACATGAGCCTTGGTTCTCGGACCACCAATCGCGCATTTCCATGCATGATGGCCCAAGAAGCCAAGTATGCATTTTTAATATGGAATGCAATGCACGTAATCAAGCCAAGAGGGGACTTAACCTCTATCATAAGCAATTCAAGAGGCCAAGTATGCATGCTAATGTAATGCAACCTAAGCATATTAACTAGGCATGCAATATGGCAATGCAAAGAGGTTTTAACATGCAAGGCATGAGACAATGCAACCAATAAGCATGCAAGGCTAACGTAGGCATCCAAGCATGCAAGCCAATATGTGACTTCATTCAATCATGTAATTCCAAACATGCAACACACTCACCAATATGCTACAACATACAAGGAGCATATGCAACAAGCAGAGAGATGGACTTAAACATGATTTAGGCAGCCCTAACTAGGCCTAAAACAGTGTCCAAAAAAAACTCAAGAAATGGGACCAAACACACATACACACATGCACATGTTAATAGGCCAATACTTAAGCACATAAAGGCAACTTTTAAGCACACTTAAAAGAGGCAAACATGGACAAATGGCATGCATTAAACTCTAAAAATCATGCAAGAACATGGTGCCAAACCAAGCAGACAAGATAGGCTAAGCATGCAACAATGGCCCAAAACTTAAGGCTAACAAGCCAAAATGTAAAGGAGCTATACAATACATGGCAAGTATGACTCAAGCAATTTAAAACAGAGCTAAAGCATACAAAAACATGCATTAAAGCTTCACGAAGCTAGGCCTAAAACATGCTAAAACAAGGGCTTACAACCTAAGGCATGTTAAGGCCTAAACATGGCATTACAAGGCATGTATGCTAAGCAAGCATGGTGTACCAAAACCAACTAAAAACAGAGGCATATTATGACATAATAAGCACAAAAATCAGTTAAGGCATGGCCAACACACACTTAAACATGGTGCTCCCTCAAGAGGCAAAAATAGCCCTTTTCAAGGACAACAAGGAGAGGGGGTAGCCCTCTCATTCTTAGGACCTCAAGGCACCATCCTCACCTCTGAAATCCCTTAAGATTTCAGTGGTGAGGTGGCCCAAACACTATGGTCCCGGAGCTCACACAAAATGGCACAAAACAAGGGCCAAACAAGGCTTAAGAGGGGTCAAACAACCCCAAAGCTTAAAACACTCTTAACAAACTATTTAGAGGCCTTAAAAACAGAACTTTTATGTGTTATACACAAAGCCAACAAATAGTTGCAAGATAGGCAAAAGTAGAATGCAAAAATGGGGAATAAAAGGACAAACTTCTTACCCTTGAAGACTTTCTTCACAAATGAAGCTCCAGCAGCTTCTTGAGGTTGAAACCAGCTCCCAAACACTAAAAACAACCCTCAAGGGCCTCAGCTCCAAGAGATGGTGTGATGGTGTGTGTTTGTGAGCAAAAATGAGACAAAACACACACTATAGAGATAGGATATAAACCAAACCCTAACCCTAGAACTCAAACCCTAAAAATGGCAGTCTAAAAATGTCTTTCTTTTTACCCCTCAAAAATGAGAGAAAGCTCCTCTTTATAGAGCTTTTTAGTCTTGTAAGCTTACAAGACAAGCTTCTAAAGAGAGATCCCTCCATACACGTGTATGGAGTGGAGCCAAATGCATGCCAGTTGTGAGAAAATATCTGCAAAAGAAGATGCACAGTAGTTGGCCGGCCAAAGATGTAATTGACCAAAAAAAGATAGCCGGCCGGCCGTCTATTGTGCCAGTCGGCCAAACAATTGGCCGGTGGCCACAAAATATAGCCGGTGGCCTCAAGCCCTGGCCGGTGATGGGTGGGGATGGTCTACAAGCCGTACCCTGCCTCTCAAAGGCAAAACACAAGTGTTTGGTGCAAAACCAGATACAAAACGGTCGAGTCGAGAGATCCTGAGGCAAGGCGCGTAGCCAAGGCTTCCGGGAACTCAAGATGAACACAAACAAGGGTGATCACTGAGTGTTCAATCAGTGACGTCCAAGTCTTGAGGACGGTCAAAAATAGGGTGTCTCTGATTGCCCTCTTTGACAGAACTCAAAAGTCATAACAATGACGGGAGTGAATGTCAAAGCCCAGAGACGACCCATTTTTGACAAGGCCGAAGACATAGACAAAGCATGCAAGACAAACAAGATATGTGCCCGAAGGCAGGGGCAAAATACAAGACAATGCAAGAAGCCGAACATAACTTATGATCATGCAAAGGAAAGCTGTAACGAAGCACACATGCGACAGTTTTAAGCTAGCATACACCAAACTACACTACAATGCAGAAAGGATGTAAGAGAATTATGCAATTCTTAATATGTCTCACTCGGAGGATACAATACCTGTCCGGTTCGTCTGGTTCCACCAGCCGCAAATGAACCGTACATACAATATCGTGCCTGCAAAGAAAACAACTTAACAGGTACGATGTTATTAGCAACATGCATGATAATGCAAAATGATATGCAATATATACAAAACTATGTATAAACAATGCAAACTAAAATACAATGCAATTGAAACAATGCAAACTATATGCATAGCAATTGAATCATGATCCAATCATGAGCGGTTCAAAACCACACAAATGTCAAATAGATTGATAGAGGTAACAAGTCCATCTACCACGAGCAGTCCTCTTGAACTATGAGTAATGTGATGCACACAAGAATAGTATTGGGGGATGACATAAGTGGGGTAACGACCCGCTGGGGAAAGGACAATGATCCTAATGCCGGATGCAAAAATTACACTACAATGCAACATATGCGATGGATATGCTGGGAAAATGGCAATGGATATGGCACGCGGGCCAAACCAAATCTTGCCTAGGAAAGGCATGTACACATACAAGCCGCGGTTAACATAGAACGGTCTACTGAACTATGCTTTGATACGAGAAGTATGGGCACATACCAGACCAAGCTCAACATGGAAAGGCGCAAGCCATAGGCGGAGGAGGTGATGCAGTGAATGCATGCAATCTATAATGCAATATCTACAAATATGCAATGGGATGGAAATGGATACAATGGATATGGCACGCAGGCCAAACCAAATCTTGCCTAGGAAAGGCATGTACGCATACAAGCTGTGGCTAACATAGAACGGTCTACTAAACTATGCTTCGACGTGAAAAGTATGGGCACATACCAGACCAAGCTCAACATGGAAAGGCGCAAGCCATAGATGGAAGGTGATGCAATGAATGCATGCAAACTACAATGCAATATCTACAAATATGTAATGCAACGGGAATGCGATGGAGTGTAAATGCAATATTTACAATGGAAATGCCTGACAATGCATGTTTACTTTTTACGATGCATGACAATGCAATATTTACCATGTATGTATGAAAATGCTTCATTTACAATGAATGCACTACATATACATGTTTTTTTGTTTTTTTTTTGTTTTAAATGCAAATGATGCATGAAATGCATGTTGCTTGTAATGGAAGACAATGCACGGATTTCTAATGCGCGACGACGCGCGGTTTGAGATGCATGACAATGCACGAATTTTAAATGCGCGACAACGTGCGGCTTAAGATGCATGGTAATGCAAATGAACTGTGCACATCAATGCAGGCAAGGTCTTGCACCTTCCCAGGATTTAAGGTCTTCTAAACCGTCTGCTGGGGAAATGCATAATAATACAAGTGAACTTGGAGTACGTGACAACGCGTGACTTTGAAATGCATGACAATGCATGTGAATTTGAAATGCATGACAATGCAACCAGGCGGTTTTAAGGTCTCGCCAGACCAATGTACTGCATGTATGGTGTGATGCATGAATAACGCCATTGAATGCATGCCAAATGCAATGAGATGCGCAAAATGGCTCGATGCAATGCACCAAATAGTGCGATGAATGCATGCAACGCATACGGGGCAACTTTTGAATTTTGTAAAAGAAAAAAGGGGACAAAAGGATACACCTTGCATGAATTCGAGTACCGCGCACAGAAGACATGGTCCGAGGTCCAAACGGAGGCTGGTTGAGCTTCGGAAATGCACTGTTCTTGCACTATCTTAAGCAATGAAGGCCCCAAACCACAGATCTGACCCAAACAAGGTTGTAAGAGGCTCATCGGCTGGAAGGGAGAGCCACCGGCCATCCACCGGCCACAGAAAAATACCACCGGCCAAACATTTGGCCGACCGGCCAAAAATGTAGCCGACCGGCCAAAAATGCCTAGTTCGGGACAGTTTTGACTTTTTGGCTTGGGTCTTTTAAAATAGGGTTTCAAACCCTATTTTACACATCCTCCTTAGCCGAAATTAGATTCCCTCTCTCTCTAGAGCATTTTTCTCTCTTCTTTTCTCCGTTTCTTTGCGTTTCACGCCCGTTTCGTCGTTCGATTCGTGTATACCTTCGCGTTTCGAACACTTTGAACCGAATAATTCTCCATTTCGGTGATCCTTTCACTATTTCCGCTTTTTGGGGTTTGTTCCCCTCGAGTTTCTCTCGACTTCCGTGCCTTTTTCACTTCCTGGCTTCTCGGGCCACTTTTCACCCTCACGGGTTGACTTTTCGGTTGACTTTCCACATTTTCGCCCGGTTTTCCCTTTTTCGGCTATTTTCTCACCATTTTTGACATGGTCGACAATATTCCACGGGACGGGACTCCCCCGGATCACGAGATGGATCCTGGGGCTGAGCTCCTCCCTTGAGCGCCCATTCGACCCGGCGACCTCTGCGGCGGCGATTCGTGTCTTGCCCGGATGGACTTTGCTAGTTTCGGAGTTTCGACAGAGCGATGCCACCAGAGCTCCTCCTGCGTGAGCCTACCTCTCATCTGTCGTTCGGCGCTTCTGAAGTAACATTCTTTCCTCTGCTTTACTTTTCGCAATGTAGAACACAAAACTGTCGTAGTTGATTCTGTCCTTTAACTGCTTTAGCTCAGATACACTGATACACTATACATTGTAGTTGATCGCAACCAAGCTTATAACTGAAACCTGTTTAAGACTGACACGTGCACACACACTGCGTTGGCTCTGAATCATTCAAACACCACGACCACGATTACACACACATGCTTGTAGTTTATTGCAATCATACCGATACCCGATATTTGTTTGGATCGGAAAACACGCACACATGCTATATTCGCATTGAACCACTCAAACACGCTGACGCATCACACGTTGTAGTTCACTGTAAGCACACCGATTACTGCATTTATGCGAATCTGAAAAACTTGCACACATGCTATGTCTGTATCAATTCTGAATGCCTTTCAAAATTAGTATATTTAGTATTTGCTTCGCAATTGTGTACTTGGAAACAGGGAGATTCCCATACCATCCGTGGGTATGGGAATATCGCCGCCGAAACTGGTATCTTTGAGTTACGAGGCGGTTCGCCACATTATGGATCAGGCCGGCTTTGGTGCTTTCTGCAGAGGATTGTCTAGACTTACCGCGAGCAGGCCTCTCCTCGCTGCTCTGGCGGAGAGGTGGTGGGACACCACTGACTCGTTCCATCTTTCTGCGACGGGAGACATGACGATGACACCCTATGATTTCTCGATGCTCACAGGCATCGGGGTAGGGGGTGATCCGATCCCCTTCGACATTGACATGGACGAGTGGACCGCTGCTCAAATTCATCTGCTCGGCGAGGCGCCACCTCTCGCCCGTCCAGGCTTTGTCCGATATTCGTGGTTCGAGGTCGATTCGAGGTCGGCTTTGACGCCGAGGCTCGATGACTTCGGAAGGCGTGGAAGCGATATCTGGCTTTCTTGATGTTCTTCTTTGGGGACGACTATTTCCGCCGATCGGGCGAACACCGTGCCCCTTTGTTTACTCAGCGCCTTAGTGGACGTTACTCAGATCCTGCACTACGACTGGGGTGGCGCCGCTCTGGCTACACTTTATGGGTACATGAGCTCAGCTTCCCGTGGCAGCGATTGTTTCGGGGCTACTAAGCGCTTTGGGAGAATGCGTTCTTTTTCTTCTCTTTTACATTTCTGCCTCACTTTTTCTGTACTCTGCACACACACGGTGATGCCTTCACACCGTTTGGAATGCATACACGGCACACACGTACTGCTTTTTGACTATATTCTTTGTACACGGCACACACCTGTACTCTCTGCACAATATTGTCTGCACAATACACTGCATAATACATGGCTCTGTCATTTCTGCTTTATTCTTGTATTCTGCTTTGTCTGATAAGCATACTGGTATTTGTTCTACAGTTGTAGGTGTATGCCTACTTTCCCAAACTTGCCCCGGTGCCAGACGCAGAGACCCCTCTCGTCATCCCCTTCTCATGCCGTTTCGACGGGAGATGCGTGCGGAGGCCATGGGAGACATTCATCTTTTTCCACCGCTACTTCGACACCATCACTCCTGCGGAGGTATGTTTTACTTGCAGTTCATTTAAGCTTCGCTTCACACCGTACTTTCACCAGTAGTAGATAACAATCTGTATTTTATTTTCAGATCACTTGGCAGCCTTGGGCTCGTTGCCCCGTGATCTTGGATCGGTTTCTTGGCGCTAAGGAGACCTCGCGTTTCTGGATTCTACTGGAGGGCCCGGTCTGTCGGGCTTGGTACCTAGGTGGCGTTCCTACACAGAACCTAGGGTTACTGGCGAATAGTTCAGTTCACCCTCAGGAGGATATAAGAAAGACCAAGAGATTTCTTCCCGAGCGGATGGTGAGTACACCATTGGTGGAGGCGATCCGCTTCAGAGGCATCGGCGATTACAAAGAGTACATGCAGACGTACATCATGTGGCCTTTGAGTGGTGGCCGTCGAGCTGAGGGAGAGAGACCCGTGGCGCCCGAGCAGTGGTAGGGCGAAGCATCGAGGGCGGCGAGTTTGTGGCGCGGAGCTCGAGGGGACGGGAAGTGGTTGGCTGCCGCCTCTGACGATGATACTCTGAGAGGGCGGTGGGGCGAGCTACGATCCCTTTGCCCTCCTCCGGTGATCACGAGTTAGTCGGTGTCCCAGACTTGCCTCGGTATGTATTACTACATTCTTGTCTGATCATTTCATTTGATTTATTTGATATTAGTAGAATATTGATGTATCGATATTTTGCGAGCTTCCTCCGAGTACACGGATCCACGGTGAATGCCTCCATGATGGGGATGTTGTAGCGGACTTTCGACCTTCTGGCCCTCTACAGTATTCCGGTATGGTCTTCTGACCACAGTCTCAAACCATACATAAACTGCTTGGCATAATCCGATGCACAACACAACACTTGACACACTGAACTCACAGCATTCACACACTGTACTCATACACTGCGTTCTGCACTGATTAATTGCTCACGGCATTCACACTGCTGCTATACTCGATTTGCGTTACGCGATTAAGCGCTCACGGCATTCATACTTCATACTCATACCTCGCATTCGCGCGATAAGCTGCATTCACGGTATCTTGATGCATTTGCCTTTTGTACTTTTACGCCTCCCTTCGATTCCTTCGGCCGGAGGTGCTCCAATTGACCTTCCGTCCTACTCGAGAGATGAGGAGGCGGTATTTCCGTACCAAAGGCGGGCACACTTAAGCTGGAGCGGCTCCGGGCGCCCGTTAGGATGATGATGAGGAGTTATCCGAGGCGGTGGCAGAGGCGGAGGCGAGTCATCGGAGGAGGAGACCGGAGACGGCTCGGACTCGAGCTCGGATGACAGTGCTGATGATGCTCCTAGACTTTCATCCAGGAAGAGGACTAGGACGGACTGATAGCCCTCGGAGCCACTTTTGACATTTGATACAGATTTTTGCTGTTATTTTTCTTTTGTACTTTTCTCTTTTTTGTTGGTAGCTAGGGTATTTTGTCTTGCCATGAGTGATTTTGTTTCCAAAACTATGTACTTGAAAAGATGATGGAATGAAACAAACTTTTTGTCTGAAAAAAGTGTTACATTTTTATATCTCATACATTTCATACTTCGCACTGCATTGCATCATGTTACACCTCAATGTAAATGAAATTGTTTTGCTGTTTGAAAATTGAACACTTACCTTTGTAATAATCGGATACTTGAACCCACTATGATAAAAGCGACCCAAGCAACCTTTGCGATTCTGAACACACAGCCCTTACTCCACTGGGGACTAATTTGCATACAGCCCATAACACAGTACTCGGTTCACTCTGCACACGGCAAATCTTGAACAAACAGCCCAATCTGACAAGACGAAATACGAAGGTGGAATCGGCTGAGACTGAAATACACTCAGATGCCCCAAATTCTCCCCTTTCTTCTTTTGCTTCTCATAAAATGTAAAGAATGGCACAGCACTCTGAGCATAAGCGATTTTTGAAATTGAAAAGGGTTTTTCAAACCGGGGTATCGAGCCTACAACTGAACACAGCGGGAAAGACTCAACCAAAAGATGCATGACCTGGACACAACGAGACATGCTCGGAAAAGACTCAAGACGAAAGTTGAGGTAAACAAGACAAAGACATGACACACAGACGTGTTTACAAAATCAAAAGACCTCAGATCTCGAGGAACTAGTTCCTTCGGGTATTATGCTTCCCACCCTTTCTGATTTGTGATTCTCGCATCACTCGGCCCGCAGACTCGGTTTTTCTCTCCAAAACCTTTTCCTCACTTTTCTCTCAACTTACACATCTCTATTCTTTATTCTCTCATTTTTCGTCCCTCCCCAGGGTGATTGATAGATGAATAGGAAGTCGCGGGTTCACACCCAACACTATTGGCTCACGGCTATTTCCTCCGGTGACGTTGAGTCAGGGTTCCGGATAGGGAAAACTTCTTCTGGCAGATAGGGTGCCTTTCTGGCAAGTATGTTGCAGCGGAGGAAATGAGAACACTGACTCGATTAAGCCCTAGTTCATCACTTTGACCATTTTTTTGTTTTCTTCCTAAAACAGTTTTGACCAAAATGAGAGTCGGATTAACATACTTGTTCAATTTTTGATTTGAAAATCCTGCGAGTCAGGCTGTGAGCACTGAAAATTTTCCTTTTTTGGGCCCAAGAAATGGTCCGATTTTGGGAAATGAAACAGTTTTTTGAGAAAATAGTCAACCTCAGTAAAAATTTTCAAAAACTATTTTCGCAAACAGCCAATGTTAAACGGGTATGGAACCTACTCTCGAGATGCGCAACCTCGGATCGGAGGCAATGGAAAATTGCCCCTTGCTTGAAAAGGGTGCGTGGCAACGGAAAGTTGCCCCTGGTTTGGATAGCAACTCAGGGCAACTCATGACAACGCATGGCGACGAATGGCAACGAAAAGTTGCCCATTGTTTGGCTGATGCCGCAGCACGCTAAAAATAGTCTTCACAGTATATGAACACAATATATGAATGATCGAACTCTCGGATACGGAGAAAATGAAGAAGGTCTGACCTAATATATGAACACAGTCACTGTGAGAGCGTGGGTGGTAGGACTTTAAGAGGAAGTCAACTGCGAAGTTCCGGTTGTCACAACCGAACTGTCAGATTCAAAAGAGACAAAGGTGATCAATACCCATTACATGGACTACGGCGCTATGAAAGCATTGGGGGCTGGACTTCAGGATGAAGTTGCCTACGTATCCCAAACATGGGAATCAAGCCTTACGTAGTTCCGGTTAAGGTACACTCGGGTATTAACCTTTACTTTTAGGCTCTAACTTTTGCCAAGGTACCCGATGCGGGTTTTCGACCTTGCGAGCTTCTTTTCTTTTTCTCTTCATTCTTTTTCATTTCTTTTCTTCCCTTTTTTTTTTCTTTTCTTTTTGCATTTTTTCTTTTTTTTGTTGTTTTCTTGTTGTTTTCTTGCTCTAACTTTTGCCTGGGTCGCCCTTCCGGGTTTTCGGCCCAGCGAGCCTCTCAAAGGGTAAAAATGTAACAAGTCCATGCCAAATGGTTTTGAAATTGAAGCCCTCTGTATCCAGGAGAGTGACTATTGTGTTGATTTGCAGAAGAATCCATCACGGTTGCTTCACGAGCTTTTTCCAGTGAGACCTGACCTTCTTGATATGATTTTGGTGCCTTTTGCTCGAGGGCAGCTTCAAATTGGGCCACACAGGCCTTACATAGCGATTCGGTTTTGTTGAGCGCTTTGAGCAGATTCGGGTTGAAGCAGATAGATTGAATCTTGAGGTGAGGCGATCCTAAATTGCACAATCTCAAGAACGATTCCACACAGGTCTTCACAGGACCTCGCAAAACATTTTGTTTTTGAAAGTTTTTATGAAAGCGACACATTGCTCATGCTGAAGATAGTGTGGAACCAATCTGGATCAAGCCAAGGTCCTTCTCAGTACTCACGCTGACAGGCATGATTTCATTCATTAAAGGCTCAGCACGCCTCTCTTTCTCTCAAAATGATCAAAATTTCGCAAAACCTGAGGAATTCCTTCCTCTTCATTTTTATCACCGCAGTGTTCAAAAAAGGTTTTTGAAAAACTTAGGTCATTACAATGATTTTCAGGGCACAAGAGAGTATGTAGAATGTACTGCCGTTCCATTCGCCTCCTCTGGCATAACTAGCTCAAACTGAAAGCAAGCACGAAAACAAGATAGCCACAGCGGTTTTATTTAGATTTGTTGGTATAACCGGCTCCTCGGCAGAAACAGACTCAAAAACAAAAACGAATAATTACAAGACAAAACGGTGTTCGAGGCAACAACCCCGGAATCACCTGGTATTCTATACAAAGGGGACTGACTTGCTACAACAAGACAGACCCTTAAGCAGAAAGACTGACTCAAGACAAAGAGACTGACTCAAAACAAAAGACTGACTCGATACCCAAGCCAGAATTTACAAAGTTAGCGTTCACAGATGCTCAAAAATGCGTGCGGACGCCACATCAAAATATACCAAATGTCGCCATGGGTGGTTCACTTCGATTACATACTCGCGATATCTGTGTCCTCAAAATCAATAAGCGGGTGGTAGCGGACTTGGCTGAGGTGGGCGGAGGATAACCTCGTTGTCAATCAAATCTTGCACCTCATGGCGTGGCGGAAGCAATTATCGATAGCATAACGGTTCTTTGGTGGTACGCCTGATATAAGTAGCATCGTCGTGGCGAGGAGATTCTTCCAGAGGTCAAGGCTCCAAGGGTTTAAGATGTCCCTCTCGGCAAGGATCTGAAGTGCCTTGAACAACGGCATGTAGAGAGCATGGAAGACCTGCGCCCTTGGGCGTACTTGAAGGTTGAGTATTCTTGCTAGACGCATTAGCGAGCGAATCGGCGGTAGCGACCTTGAATTCGATCCTTCTGGGTGCGGGGTTGGGAAGCGAAGGAAGCTGATACGGCATAACGGGGCCTATCCGGCTACGGTTGACTTGAACTACCCTCGGTGGAGTGGGGAAAAGCGTCCTCTGATTTTGCCTGGCTGCGGATATCTGTTGCTTGTTCATCCCCCCGGCTTTCAAAGCCTCGACTGCCCACAGCAACTGTTCGATGGGATCGGCATCTGCCTTCATTTTATCCTTACCTCTGGCCTTAGCCTGATCAAGGGTTTGGGTTGATGTTGATATGTCATTACCATAGCTGGAGGCCATCTCCGGTTGGCTAAGTTCAATCTGGTCGCCCCAACAATGGGGCTCTGGGTACAAAACTCGGCATATGGTGTGGTGGTGGCGGTGACATCCGTGGCGAGATCCGCCACGGACCTCTGGAGATCACCTATCATCCCCATCAGTTCAAATGTAGTAGGCTCGCGAGCCTGATATAGCTGGGGGGTCCAGATCGGGTGCGCAACAGGCGTTCTGGGTGGATGCGGCACATCGACATTGGTCTCACTTTGTAGAGTGATTCCTTGATCCAACGCGGCTATCATAACCATGATCTCTTCTGAATTCTGCGTCATCGTAAGTCTTGCCTCGGCAAAGGGGAAACACTAACTATTCTGGAACTCTCTGAACTGAAAAGAAAAACAAGCAGCATTTATTAAGCGGATCAAGCACAGTGCGGCCGAACAAGCATACTCTACTCTCGATCCTTTGTTCCCCGAAATCAACATCTCACAAAACCTTGAATCGGATATCCACAGATATAAGCGATTCTATAAGCGAATCTTGGTGCCCTCAGGCTTGATACTCAATCTTGCAAACTAATATGTGTGTTCCTGTAGAGATACACTCTGAAAGCACATAGCAAGTAGAGAGAGCAAAAACACCCCTATGTTGGGGTAGGGTTTCCCTGTCCTATTTTGTCAGGAGCTAGGGTTTCACTACGCACGCAGCGATTTCAAACAACCTAACATCGGGTAAGCAACCTGTCCTAGTTTGGAATGGTCGCTATAGATTCCGAATATGCACTAGGTCGAATGGTCGAAAAGGATGCCCCGGTAAAACCGGGGTTTGTGTTCCTCTACTGGCAGAGCCCGCAATCGGTTAGCCTTATGGCATGCTTTGACAAAGTCAAGCCCGGCAGACCACTCAGGAATAGCAGATGGCCAACACGGTGTCCTAGGCGCACCAATGCACATGCAATGCAAAGAAACACATAAGTGTAGTCAAAACAAGATATCACGAGTTCGAGTCAAGCTCTCTAAAACATCTCCAGCAGAGTCACCAGAAACTGTAACAAGCTCGCGAGGGACCTCGCGCTACAGTTCGGACTCGATTTGTTGTCGTGGTTCTAAATCTGAACCAAAGAGTCCAAATCCAGCAAATCGTTTTGAGAAACAGATTTTTAGAAAAGAAGTGCCAAACATGGACTGCTTTGCGGAATCTGAGTCGCCAAAAATATTTTTAATGGGGAATTTAGAAAACCGACTCGGTGCCAAAGGCCACGTGTCTGTCATCACCAAAGTTGCCTCGGCTCGGGAACTTAGATGCGATTGGGAAGGTCGACTATGAGCACCCGCTTCCCGATCCGAAGATCGGCCTCTACTAACCATGATATCAAATTTTGAAAGCGTTATGTGTTCTTATTCCCATTATTAGCCTAGAGTTACTATGTTATGCGCCTGACAAACAAGTATAGACTAGATCGCCTAACTTGGAAACAAGCATTGCATATCCGTTTGTTTTGGAAAGCGCTTTGGGATTTGCTACTGCAAGTAGGCTAAAATCACAGTTCAATGAGTTGTTCCAACTCAAACAATCCAACCTTCACCCACAGGCATCTAGGCAGTTTAACATATAAGCATTTAGCCACATGGTAAGCATGCTGTCATGGAAACATTCACACGCATGCAAGGATGCTAAAGCATAAAATACTTACAAAGTACTCCATGCCAAAACAAGAACATGTTAGCAATCAATGCATGATCCAAGTCCATGTTAAGTGCCTAATGCATTGTATACAAAATGTCACTAGAATAGGCTCGGCTAATCTAAGGATGACATGTGAAATGCACAAGTAGCATGTATTCAAATTTATTTTGAAATATAATGCAATTAGCATGATGCGCCGAGCCCGGTGCATGTAGTACTGATGAATGGTGCACGCATGCATAACATAAGGTATGCTAAATTAAACATGACCTAATACTAACCATCAAAGCAGGTAAGTAAAAGGGAGAAAGAAGTGGGGGTTGGAAGACATACACACACTCACCCACACTTATTACAAATTCGCCCTCGCTCGGAGGGACCGAAAGAATATACAAATCAAATAATGAATTAACTATCCTAGCTAATTAATTATTACAGGCCAACTAAATTAATTAAGCAAATTAATTAATCTAATAAGCGATGGCAATGACCTACAGGAGGGGGGGCTCGTTGCATGCGTTCTCGGTTTCGTCTGGAAATCCACCACCATGCACAAGATGCCTCTGTTTTCCCTGCTTTGCCCTTCTGATGACTGCCAAAGTCTCAGGGTTTGCTCTATGGATGCCAGGGAACACCACCGGCTGGGGGAGAACACCACCGGCCATGTAGAATGGTCACCGGCCACAAGCTTGATCCATCGGCCAACAATGACAGCCGGTCGGCACTAAATGTGTGGCGGACAAAACTCTGCGGCGGTTGTGACGTACGAGGACAATACTTGGCATGGCAATGCATTTCAAGCAATGTATGCACCAATTACACCCCATATCATGTTTATGACTCAAAGGGACATGAGCCTTGGTTCTCGGACCACCAATCGCGCATTTCCATGCATGATGGCCCAAGAAGCCAAGTATGCATTTTTAATATGGAATGCAATGCACGTAATCAAGCCAAGGGGGGACTTAACCTCTATCATAAGCAATTCAAGAGGCCAAGTATGCATGCTAATGTAATGCAACCTAAGCATGTTAACTAGGCATGCAACATGGCAATGCAAAGAGGCATACAAAACATGCAAGGCATGAGACAATGCAACCAATAAGCATGCAAGGCTAACGTAGGCATCCAAGCATGCAAGCCAATATGTGACTTCATTCAATCATGTAATTCCAAACATGCAACACACTCACCAATATGCTACAACATACAAGGAGCATATGCAACAAGCAGAGAGATGGACTTAAACATGATTTAGGCAGCCCTAACTAGGCCTAAAACAGTGTCCAAAAAAAAACTCAAGAAATGGGACCAAACACACATACACACATGCACATGTTAATAGGCCAATACTTAAGCACATAAAGGCAACTTTTAAGCACACTTAAAAGAGGCAAACATGGACAAATGGCATGCATTAAACTTTGAAAATCATGCAAGAACATGGTGCCAAACCAAGCAGACAAGATAAGCTAAGCATGCAACAATGGCCCAAAACTTAAGGCTAACAAACCAAAATGTAAAGGAGCTATACAATACATAGCAAGTATGACTCAAGAAATTTAAAACAGAGCTAAAGCATACAAAAACATGCATTAAAGCTTCACGAAACTAGGCCTAAAACATGCTAAAACAAGGGCTTACAACCTAAGGCATGTTAAGGCCTAAACATGGCATTACAAGGCATGTATGCTAAGCAAGCATGGTGTACCAAAACCAACTAAAAACAGAGGCATATTATGACATAATAAGCACAAAAATCAGTTAAGGCATAGCCAACACACACTTAAACATGGTGCTCCCTCAAGAGGCAAAAATAGCCCTTTTCAAGGACAACAAGGAGAGGGGGTAGCCCTCTCCTGCTTAGGACCTCAAGGCACCATCCTCACCTCTGAAATGCCTTAAGATTTCAGTGGTGAGAATAAACCGCTACTATGGTCCCGGAGCTCACACAAAATGGCACAAAACAAGGGCCAAACAAGGCTTAAGAGGGGTCAAACAACCCCAAAGCTTAAAACACTCTTAACAAACTATTTAGAGGCCTTAAAAACAGAACTTTTATGTGTTATACACAAAGCCAAAAAACAGTTGCAAGATAGGTAAAAGTAGAATGCAAAAATGGGGAATAAAAGGACAAACTTCTTACCCTTGAAGACTTTCTTCACAAATGAAGCTCCAGCAGCTTCTTGAGATTGAAACCAGCTCCCAAACACTAAAAACAACCCTCAAGGGCCTCAGCTCCAAGAGATGGTGTGATGGTGTGTGTTTGTGAGCAAAAATGAGACAAAACACACACTATGGAGATAGGATATAAACCAAACCCTAACCCTAGAACTCAAACCCTAAAAATGGCTTTCTAAAAATGTCTCTCTTTTTTTTCAACCCCTCAAAAAGGAGAGAAAGCTCCTCTTTATAGAGCTTTTTAGTCTTGTAAGCTTACAAGACAAGCTTCTAAAGAGAGATCCCTCCATACACGTGTATGGAGGGGAGCCAAATGCATGCCAGCTGTGAGAAAATATCTGCAAAAGCAGATGCACAGTAGTCGACCGGCCAAAGATGCAATTGACCAAAAAAAGATAGCCGGCCGGCCATCTATAGTGCCGGCCGGCCAAATAATTGGCCGGTGGCCACAAAACACAGCCGGTGGCCTCAAGCCCTGGCCGGTGATGGGTGGGGATGGTCTACATGCCCTACCCTGCCTCTCAAAGGCAAAACACAAGTGTTTGGTGCAAAACCAGACACAAAACGGTCGAGTCGAGAGATCCTGAGGCAAGGCGCGTAGCCAAGGCTTCCGGGAACTCAAGACGAACACAAACGAGGGTGATCACTGAGTGTTCAATCAGTGATGTCCAAGTCTTGAGGACAGTCAAAAATGGAGTGTCTACTGCGTCCGAGAAAAACGGGGCTTAAGTTCTCGTTGCTCTCAAAACCTAGATGGACAGAGGCAGAGGATGGATACTCAGGTTCTGGAGGATCAAGTAAGAGAGCAAGATGAATTGATAAGGAGAATGGCAGCAGACATGGACGCCATGAAACGCCAGATGAAGGGCAAAGGCGTGGCAGGGGAAGAGATTCGCGAAGGCAGAATGCATTCTTGCTACTCAGGAGATCGCAACAAGTGAGTCACACCATTGCAATCCGAAAGCAGAAGCCTCTAAACAGGTGACACAAGATCAAGAACCTAAGTTCGAGAGAACAAGGACTGAAAGGTCTTACATGGAGGGAAACAGTTATCAATGCTCACATGCTCACCAAACCACCTCTTGGCACACTGAGCGGCCCAGTTCAGTGGATCTGCGAACTATTATGGTAGAAAGGGCACGAATGAAGAAAGACGCCTAGGCTTATGACCTTCAGAGGATCTCGGCTCTACAAAAGATTGCCCCTAGAACACGTGAAAGCGTCGAGGTTAGAATGCCAATATCGCGCCTTGCCTATGAACCAGCCGATAAGGCATTGGCAAGGTTACAAAGCTTGCCGTTTGTTCCGGCAATACAGAATGCACCATTACCCTTGGGCTTCCACCAGCCTAAGTTCACAACTTATGAGGGGAAGTCAAACCTCTACATGCACTTGAGCAACTTTTTCCAGGTGATGGCCATATATGGATGAAACGAGGCTCTAATGTGTATCCTGTTTCCCTCAAGCTTAGGCGATTGAGGCTTGATTTGTTTTAAGAGGTTGCCAAAAGGCAGCATAGCTTCATGGGCGCAACTTGCAGAAGCGTTTGTCAACAAGTTTAAGACAAACACCAAGATGCTGGTGGCGATAGACCAGCTACTCTCTATCGACATGGTCGAGAAAGAAACACTAAAGTCTTACAACAACTGATATTGGGAGACTGTTAATCAGATCGAAGATTGTCCCACAATGACAATGGGGTTTACCAGCAGGCAATAAATTGAGGGATTCAATGACAATGACAATGACAATGGCGCCACCCCTTATCATGGAAGCCACGATGAATGAGTGCACCAACACATCCGGGTAGAGGAAGATAGGGCCAAGGCAGAGTCTGGCACAACATTGATGCAGGATAAAAAGCCTTCGGCGAGAGTTAACACGGTCGACAAGTAGGACAGACTGCACCAAAATCTTTGCCTAACTAGGGGCAAAGTGGGTTGGCAGGTTTGACTAACTCTTTTTAATAAATCTTTGCCCAACATGGGGCAAAAGGGGTTGGCAGGTTTGACCAACTCTTTCTAACAAACCTTTGCATAAGTGGGGGCAAAGAAAGTTGGTAGATTTGACCAACAAATTTTTTTCACTCTTTGATCGGGATGACAGTTATCTCGGCCAAAGTAGGTTGGCAGGTTTGACCAACAAATTTTTTGCACTCTTTGACTGAGATGACAGTTACCTCGGCCAAAGCAGGTTGGCAGGTTTGACCAACAAAATTTTTGCACTCTTTAACCGGGATGACAGTTATCTTGGCCAAAGCAGGTTGACAGGTTTGACCAACAACATTTTACAACTCTTTGGTCGGGATGATAATTACCTCGGCCAAAGCAGGTTGGTAAGTTTGACCAACAAATTTTTTACCCTTTTTCGTTGGGATGACAACTACCTCGGCTAAAGCAGGTTGGTAGGTTTGACCAACAAAATTTTTTGCACTCTTTGGCTAGGATGATAGTTACCTTAGCTAAAGCAAGTTGGCAAGTTTGACTAACAAATTTTTTGCACTCTTTTGCTGGGATGACAGTTACTTCGACCAAATCAGGTTGGCAAGTTTGACCAACAAAATTTTTTTGCACTCTTTGACCAGGATAACAATTATCTCGACAAAAGCAGGTTAACAGGTTTGACTAACAAAAATTTTGAACTCTTTAACCGGGATTAGAGTTACCTCAGCCAACGTAGGTTAGCAGGTTTGACCAACCGATTTTTCGCACTTTTTAGCGGGGATGACAGTTACCTCAGCCAAAGTAGGTTGGCAGGTTTGACTAACAAAAATTTTTGCACTTTTTGGCCAGGATGACAGTTGCCTCGGCCAAAGTAGGTTGGCAAGTTTGACCAACAAAATTTTTGCACTCTTTGATCAGGATGATAGTTATCTCAGCTAAAGCAGGTTGGTAGGTTTGACCAACAAAATTTTTTGAACTCTTAGACCGAGATAGTTATCCTGGCCAAAGAAGGTTGGCAGGGTTAGTGTAAAACAAGTTAAATGCATTTGAGGTATAGAAAGAACGCCTCCTTGTACAAAAAGGCAGGGCTGTTCAAATTTTTACGAGGTGCATGACAGCTGTAACAGGAGAACGAGGCTAATAGGGGCACGTAACGTATCCTAGGAATGACATTGTGTTAGACATGCCAGATTAGTGGAAGGGCGTGCTGAGTAGCTGACAAGACTTATTGGGGCCGAATGAGTTGTGAAATTGAACAACTTTTCTAGCTCGGCAGAGTTGGGTGTTCTTAGCTCGGCTAGAGGAAAATAATCCCAATCATGCTCTGAGATGGAATTAAAGGGCAATTGAGAGCATAATTTGTGAAAAAATTAGGCCGAGCTAGGAAAAGTCTTCTTTGGAAGTTGGGCCACGCAATGGGCCGAGATAAGAGCTAGTGTAGCTCGTTCTTAGGCTAAGAAGACACTTGGCTGGTTAGAGATGGGTTGCTAGGGCTTGAACCTAGCTATCTAAAGGTAGTCCGTTATCAGACCGAGATATTATTAATAGAGAGGGCCGAGCTATGTGTAGCTCGATAGGGTGCCATTCAGTAGATCGATTTCCGGTCACACGACTTGAACGGTAGGGGATCGAGATAAAACAGCTCGGTTAGGAATGTATATCCGAGGATAAGGGTGTGGCCATCTCACTTGGCTTGCAGTGATGAGGGTGTTCTAAGGATAAGCATTATCCTTAGGCATGAGACTCCTAGGAGGACTCTGTTAAGGAGAGTTAGAGTTCTACTAAGATTGTGCTAACCATCTCACTTGGCTGGTAGTGGTAGGGTGCTATCGGGATAGATATTATCCTTAGGAGTGTGATTCCTAGGAAGACTACGCTAAGGAGAGTTGGAGTTCTACTAGGATTGTACTAGGCGGAATCTATAAAAGCTCATAGCAGGACTTATGCATAGGTATTGCAATTCTTACTCTCAAATACGAGCTTTTGTGTCTATTGTCTATTTGTTGACTTAAGCATCAGAGAGGTTTCCGACACACACCCGCTGGCTAGCTCTGTGACGCCCCAAAAAGTGCGAACTTCAGAGAATAAATTATCAATTAAAGACAGGGTTTATGTAAGGTTAGGGGTGTAGGAAGCGACACTAATGAGTCCTATGGCCAATAGCAGAGTAAGATCGAGATCGTAGAGGAGTCAAGTTAGCCTCCCTTCTAAGCCTAACTTTCTTAGGTAGCGCACTACCCTTTTGACAGATCTTAAAAGGCATTGACGCAAGGTCTCATAAGCAACGCAGAGATAGGCATAGGATTACAAGGTAAATAATAATTACAGCGTCTCAAATTTTAAATTTACAAAATGAGTTCCATTACTATTACAAATAAAAGCACAATTGGACTAATGAGCGAAATGATTCCAAACTTTCTCTAAGGAAAACTTAAATCTTCAAATGTCTTTGACTCTTCGTTGGCTTTGTACGTTTTTTCGATACCTGGCATGAAACGCCATGAGCTTTGAATGCCCAGTAAATGCACACACACCCTATCCCTTTTTCCCAATCCAATACACCATCACAATTATAACAAGCAAGTAATGAAGCATGATAATCACTCACAAGGTTAGATGTTAGAAACCTAGAAATCCCCCAAAGAGACTTCGTCCTCCCAACCACAAGAATCGGATAGCGGATTATTAGGTATACCCCCTCTTTTCTTTGCTTTGTTGTAGAACTAACCTCGGATGCCTACCAGCGGTTATATATCGCGTAGTGCCAACCACGGGCCTCAAAAGAGCGGCAATAATGGGCCTTGCCCACAAATCCCTCCTTACACCAAATACCTAGGGTCGAATACAACCGCTCCGTTCAAGGGTTAAAAACCACTTGTGCAAGATTTTAACTTCCAAATAGGGAGCATAACCCGTCAACCAATCAATATCATAGTAATCTTGTCCAAAAATTAGCAACCCATTACCACCCATTAAGTTTCCCGTTTGAGTTAGATAATTTAAGTCAGAGTTAGGACATGCTCTTGAAACAACATCTATTGCTCAAGTTTGAACAACTAAATAGTACAAATAGAAGGAAATAAGGTTACAACACATGAGATTCACATATGAAGATAGACACAAGTAGCTCTAGGCATATTCAAGTAGTTAAAGGAATAAATTCGCACATGAATAAAATTTTGATTTGCATAAGTGTGAGCACCATTGAAGGATTAAAATAAAATACATAAACCTATGACATGTGAAATATTATATCAAGACATGATCATAAATCAATAAGCATATTCATGAACACAAGAGCATGAAACACTAATGAAAGCAGAAATTTCCAGATTCGGTACTACCTAAAGATTATACTAAAAGAGCTATTTCAGATTTATCGAGCCGACCTTCTTATGGTTCGTAGGGAATTTTATCTAGTTTTCAGAACATTTTTCAAAAATGGAATAGCTTTTCCAGTTGTAGTTATTTCAGAAATACTCCAGCTCTGTCCAGATTCGTTGACCTTTACGAAAATCGGATTTTTTCACAAACCGCTCACTCGTTTTTAATGAAACCAATTTTCCTTGAAAGATAACTCCTTAAGAAAGATTTTGACATAAAATGGAGGTCCAGAATATTTTTCTACAATTTTTGTAAGGTGGCTGCAAAACAGATTTTTCTGGCACAGTTCTTGAAAATAGAAAGTTGGTGAGAAAAAAGGTCAGCTAGGGGAAATTTTCCACTTATCTTGTGATGAAAACATGCTAAATAATATAATTAAACTCAAAATTTAAAGTGAAGGGGTGCCTTTGAAAATTTTGAGAGATTGATAGGGAAAAATGTAGTCTTATACCGATTAAGAAAAATAGAAGAAGGGTAGAATCAAGGCTCAACTCCTTTCATTTTTAACACAAGAATACCATTATAACACATCTGAAAATAGCATTTTAAACTTCTAATAACATGTATTTGAAAAAGGAAAATGGAAGAGAGAGTTGTGTTGTGGCTTACTTGAGGGTTGTTAGAATTGCTAGCAAACTTCATCTCCTATCTTCCACTATGCTCACCCTTCTCCCTCTCTTCTCTCACTAGAATATAGTGTGGGTGTGTATATGTCCTCAACAAATGGGGATGAGTGGTATATTTATAGAGAATTTGGTGTGAAAAGTCCCAAATGCCCATTGGTTCCAATTCAATTGAATAGTGCCTTGATTTAGTTTAAATGTAATGGAATGAGGGAGGATTAGAACCTTAATTATGTATTTAATTATGATCTAGTTAGGTTTAGGGCTAATTTAAATACCTTCCAGTTAGAAGTACACATATATATAGCAAATCTTTATAGGTACCAAAGTCATTATTGCTCCAAGATTTCAAGGGACTTGTTTGTACTAAAGTACAATGATTATAGCCTAGGAGGTATGATGGCTAGCCATGTGATGGTGAATTGATGGACTTGTTTTATTATATATATATTTTTTTGGTACAAATCTTGGAAATTGTAAAATATAATATTAAAAAAGGATTTTAGGGTACTAGTGTATATATAAATATATAATGGTACTTGTTTGGGGTCAATTTGTGATTTAATAAAAATGTGAGGGCTTGGGCTCAATTAAAATATCTATTTCAAGTGTAGAGTTAATAAATTAGTGTTAGGAAAAATAATTCGGTTTGTATTATCTTGCTTTGAATTTAAGGTAAATAACTTAGAAACGAAAATCGGAAGTTAAGGTTTAGAGTGATTAATCTAAAATTTGAGAGTTAAATAATTAATATTAGAGTGTTAGAAATGATTTCCTAAGCTTCGAGTCGATTAGGGTTTGTATGGGTTAGATTCGTGATGCGTTTTTCGGTTCTAGGGTTTAATTTGCGAACAATCAACGAATTAAGGGCTTTATTATAATAACTCAAAATTTAGGGACCTAATAAGGTTCACAAAAGTTAGGGGTCTCACTAGCTCACGTTTGTGTTTTCAGGTAGTAAAGCTACACCGTTTGGAGGAGTACAAACCCGACCAAAAGGATCATAGGAGACGATTATTTCGTGCTCGTATAGCCCATATTACCCTCGTCGGCCAAGGAAATGGTAAAAAAAGCTAAGCCCCGATCACATAGAAAATAAAAACAATCCCCAATAGGTGTGCACCAGACACTCTGTGGGATTGACAATCTATCATGACCGAAAATGTGACAACCAATCCATATCAATATAATGTCAAAAGTATGCATGTCTAAGATGATGAAATCAAAAGAGAGTCAATGATCCGTGACTTCAATCTCACAAGAATGGCACATTAGCCCGATGCCACTATATCGAACCGGTGACTCATTCCACAATGTTGACTCCAACTGATTAATCTTTATCCCCAAAGAAAAAGCAAAACCAATAGATATAAATGAATGCGACACACCTGCATCAATCACACACTCACCAAAGAATTGAACACAAAAAAGTTACCTCTCACAACAGAGGATCCTAGCAATTTCTCTAGTATTTGTAATAGCATACATACGCCCATGTGGCCTCTAATCAACCTACTCTTCTCTCGGAGCATAGACCTGTTGCACTGACTGAGTCAAGGTGGCTCCCTGGATAGCTCATGCAGTCTGGACTAAATAAGACTAGTGGTGACTCTATGTTTGCCTCAACCCTGATGCATCTCCCAACTATGGGTATGCTCTCCTCATGTGACTTGACTGACTGAAAGCAAGTGAGTCCCTACCCCCTACTCTGAGAGTGACTCTAGGATCGGTTAGGCAGTGGTGGTGGTGGTGGAATCTTCTATTTTCCTCCCTTTTGTGGACGGACATTAGCCTTGTGACCTAGCTGGCCATATTTGAAACAGGTAAACCCACCTTGTGCATTCTTTCCCATGCCAGCACTAGACAACATGAAGGTAAAGCTAGTCAGTTGTGATTGGGCCTGAGATGAAGCGGAGCCCCTATGCTTCTTACTAGGCCTGAAGTCCCCTTGTGACTTAAGCCCTTTAGATCTTGAACCCCAAATCCTTTCCTTCTTGGCTTGTACTATAATCTCTACATGTGTTGCCACCTCTACTAAACGGTCATAGTTCTAAATCATGTTCCCAGCAACCTTAGACAAAATTTTGGTTCTAAGTCACTTCTCAAATTTAATGCAATGGCATTCCTCCGTTGCCACCAACTCTAGTGCAAATCGGGACAAACTAGTGAAGGTTGCATTAAACTCGACCACAGACATGTTCAGTTGCTTAAGGTCTTAGAACTCTTGCTTCAGTCTCTCCCTAGCACTGGGAAGTAGGTATTTGTCTTGGAAAGCGGTGAAAAATGCTTCCCAAGTCATTAACTCTACATTTGGCGTATTTCTACCATTAGACTACATCCTTTTTTAGATAATAATTAGCGAGTCACCTTGAGCTCACTTGTTGTCGATGTGAAGCATCTCAAATGTCTTCATAGTTTACTCAAGCCACTCATTTGCTTTCTTGGGCTCTAGACCCTTTGTGAAACTTATTAGGTTTGGCTGCAAGAACTTCGGGTAAGAAAACCCGCCCTCGTTTGCAGCGTTCTCTCGAGCTTAATTCTCTACCCTTAAAGATATTCATAGACTCTCTCAAGGCCCTATTATTTCTCGGGGCTAAAGTGCCCATAGGGGCTTAACTTGCTCGACTATGTTTGCTTAGAGCGCTTGCGACCACATTTGCTTGGGGCACTTACTTAGCCACATTAGCTTGTGAACCCTCCTTTTGCACGGAACCTCATGGACTTAGTTACATAAGCAGATACATGTTTAGCACAGTCACACATGTGGTGCATGTCGAATCTCACTCACGATAATTAACAAGCTTTCAATTCATATAAAAACTTAGTTTCACTCCATCTAGGCACTTGGTCACATAAACAAATCTGATTGCTCATTCAAGATAATGTTTCTCCCACAAAATATCGAGAGTTCCCATTAGAATGAGCATTGATCAGGTGCCCTTCTCATGAGACTTTACAGGATTTAAAATATGCAAACAATATCCCATAAGTTCAATCCCATATCCATCTAGTCAAGTAAACTTGTTATCACATAACACTTAAAAACATGAACATCTCCTAATTTAGCGAAATGAACCCATTATGGTAAAATCAATTCCTGCGAGCCCCAGTATTCAAACCCAGTAGCTTTGATACCAAGTTGTAACACCCCAAATTTTGACATAAAGATAAGTCTAATTAATTTGACCAATCACACTAACTAAATGATCACATCTCTATATTTGTATTCATTCATGTGAGAGATTTACAAAAAGGTGTCCACATACGATACATATTCAAACTTCTCAAAGAGTGAATCCATAGCATGTGTGACGATTAAGTAAAACAAAAGAAATAACACAAAATAAATGCCCAAAGGCTACAAGTTCCAAGACTTAAGCCCGGTTACACAAAAGATGGCTATCCTGAAACCCATACAATTAATGCCCTTGGCTTGTCAAAAAATATATAACAAAATATAAAAGAGCCTTGTTCTCTCAAAACATATTTCCTTGCCTTTAGCTAGGCGGGATCACTACATCCTTCCCCACACAAATCCACTAGGGGTGAGCACAAAACCTAGTAGGAAGATCTTAATAAAGTACATATGTTTAAGCAGCCATAATCGCATGCATGCAACACCATGCCATGCTCCAAAATCTAAGTTTTATTCCTTTGAAAAAAAAAAAATCATATGCAATGATCTTTTAAGACAATTCATTATCTCGATAAATTCCAAAATTTAAATATGGGGTAGTAAATATGACTTAGGTAATCCCTAGGCTGGTGTTTGTAAGTCATATAACAAGCATTACTAATCCCCCACTTTCTGGCTCCTAGCAGGAAGGCACGTGGTACCTCCTCCACGTTTGTTTTAGGTCTTTCACCTAGACACTCAAGATTAAACAATACCATCTAAGCCCCTATTTAGACTTACCAAATGTATTTACCCCAAAAACATTTCAAGATTTTAAATTGTTTTCTCAAACCAATGAATTAATTCCTAAGGTATTGCCATAATAAATGATATTCAAAGCTATGCAAAATGAATGAAATGAGTTCCGCCGTTACATTCTATAATTCTTAACATTTGCTCAAATCATAACCAAAAATTCATATCCATGTGATATATGATATCATTTCATATTCACCATAAATGTTCACTTTAGTTTAAGTAGTCCAAGCATATACAAAATCATGCTATCATATAAATTTCTCAACACAAAGTTTATCCATCCATGGATGTCTCAATCAACAACAACAAAAGAAATTTCATCAATTTTTTTAAAGAAATTTCCAAAAACTTCATAATTATTTCACAAAAATCTAATTTTCTAATTTCCTAACTAAAATCTAGGGTTTGAGCAAAACAAGGTTTTTTCTTCATTTTCAAGACATTTTCCTCCATGGACTCCCAAGAGGTTCACAAGTTTATAAAACCATTTTTATTTGAAATTTATCATGATAAAAGTCACTTTTCAACATTTTTAAAATCCCACATTTCAAATTTGAAACCTTCTACACAAAATCTTAGCAAAGATGAAGAAGACATGCTAAAACCTTATATATAACTCAAAGAAACTCCTTACTTCAAGTTTTAGGAAGAAAGGATGAAAAAAACTTCAAAATCGACGGCGTGAAAATCCGATCTCCACCACACACAACGTATCCCTTGACATCTCCAATATTAATGAAGGTACTAGGGTCAAAATCCCAATGGATTAATAAAGATCAAGGAATTAATGAGGTTGGGTGTTTTCTAGAGATACGAGAGAAAATAGAGAATGAAATGTAGAGAGAGAAAGTGAAATGAAAAGTAAAGGAGAAGAGTGTAAGGACTCAACTTTTAAGTGATTGGACACATTTTTCAAAGCTACTACGGATAGATTGCTCGGCGGTGAAACCTCTTGAAGATCGAGGCCAAGCCAAAAACTTTGTTTTGTTCAAACACCAGAAAAACAAATGAAAAATATGCAAGTGGCAGCTAACCACTTTCGGTGAGCTTACAATAGATTTATAACATGAAATTGAAGCAAAAAAAAGCAATATAAGAAAGAAAATGCAAGAAAGTAAAAAGAAAATAAAAAGTGTGCAAAATTTACCTTCCAAGGAAGGATTTGATTTCTAGACTTCCTTTTGGTCACCCTCAAGTTTAGGAAGTGTGTCCTCAATTCTCAATTCAAAAACTCAAAAATCTAGTTAGAATGGTATTTTTCGGTTGTTTAACAGTATGTGTGTTGGGGGGGAGGGGTTAACTCTCTATTTTTCTCACTTTTCAACAACACTCACTCTCTTTTGAGCAAGGCTACTTGAGTATAGCTATATCAAAATTTTTGGGATGGTTTTGGATATATGGAACCTAGTATATCAGTGTTTCACTAAGCAATGGAAGTTGTGGTTCAAAGCAACCAACTCTCATTTTTCTCTTTATCTTTCTACTTATCCTCTATTAATTCATTCTTTTTTTTTTTAATTCCATCCCCCCTTACTTTTTGATCCTCTCTATCTCTATAAGTAATCAGGGAAGGCTGCTAAGTCAAGGAGAAAGTGGGAGACAAGGATGATGGGGTGACAAGAGTAGTTGAAATGGATGCCCTCTTTTGGAAATAAGACAATGCCCTTTTTGACAATGGAGGCCAATGGAGGATAATAGAGGGGCGTGGGTGTGTATCTCGTGCATGAATCTATTAAGAAATAGCTGTAATGGCATGACCCACACGCATTCAACAAGAATTCTGCCGAAACTACCTCGCTTTTGGAAAATTAGCCGGCTGGCCAATTTATTGGTAGGTGATCGGTCATTTTCAATTAAAAATAAAGAACTAAACAAAGCACTAATTTAGTAGAATAGTGGATTGTCTAGGAATTGTACAACTAGTACTTTGGGCTGAGTTATATTAATAGAAAGGGTAATTTTAATTGTAATTGGAGGAAGATATGATGATTGGGCTTTTGCTAATGAAAAACTAAATTATATCTAAAATAATTATGCAAATAAAGAAACTAATCTGAATATGAGGAGAGTCTTGGGATTTCAAATCCACTACTAATCTTATATCATGTAATTAAAATATCCAATTCTAGTAAATCAATGGCCCAAATAATAATGATGTATCATGGCTCTGAGGCCCCAATATCATCATCAAGAAGATGAGTATATTCAAAATGTAGGCACGAATCGTCAACACTAAACTATGGTTGCAACACGATTTGTCTCCCTAAGCATGACTCGTCTCACGATTTGTATATGCAAGGCAGGTAAAAAGTTGTATGATCATGCATTCTCAATCACAGAAATCGAATACATAAATCAAATGAAAAGATTATTTGAATAAAAGATCTAAAAACAATCATACAATGATTATCAAATTCCAAAGACAAACTAGAATTAAAATACAAAATTACATGATACTTGATTAGAGCTTCATCTCAATCCTAAGAAGAAAGCTTAGCGGCTCATGGAGAGGTTGAACACTTCGAATGTTGAAGAGAAAACTATGGATTGATGATTTGCTTTCCTTCTCTAGCTTCTAGCCATCTTCTCTAGGGTTTCAAATGCCAAAACAGGTCCCCAACATTCTTTTTTATAGCCTCCAGTCCATTCAAAGTAAAAAATACACGCACATATATCGAGGCAAATTTGCTCATGCAGATTGGTGAATTGCAAGCGGATTCGATCGGCTGACGGACTTTTCACTCTTTTTGCCTTCTTTTGCTATCCTTTTGTTTTCGGAGTGATATTAGCCCGAAAAGGATGAAAAACACTTTATTGCATCAAATATTATAAGCTCAATGACTAAAAACATAAGATAAGGAGCCTGAAAGTGCAACATTTCGGCTCAAATCAGCTGGTCGGCCAAAAAACCTTGGCTAGTTAGCCAACTAATTGGCTGGCTGACCAATTAAGTTTACTGGCTGGCTAATTATTTGGCCAGCCATGGCTGGCCGGCCAAAAAAGTTGGCTGTCACTGACTATTTTGTGTGAAATAGGATTTTTCAACAGAATTATCATCATTTCCTCCTATTTGCACACTGTTCTTTGCTTGATTTTCTTCGAAAAAGTTTCATTTTGAAGTTTAAAAGTGAGCCTCGAAACACTACGAAAATATTCGAAACAAAGCGTAAAAAGAAGGTTTCGAAAGAGAGTTTTGAATAAGACTTAAGCGATCGGCCAAAGCAGGGCTTAGGATTTGGAGTAAAGCTTAAATTCCATCTTTTCATTGAGAATTATGTGAGAAACACATTTTTGTTTTCATCATCGGGTAATTAAAAGGAAGCCAAGTCTTAGGGTCGATCAAAATGGGATGTCTCTGTTTGCTCTATTTGATAGAACTTCGAAGGCATCTCTTGGCGTGGCGAATGTCAAAACCGAAGGCGACCCTTTTGACAAAATTTGTAAGGCGTGGGCAAACAAACAAGATCAAATGCGGTTGGTTGAACCCTAGGGTTGCCTGTGTATCCCTTTATAAGGAATCAAACCAGCATAGTTTAGGGACAAAATGCAAATAACATGCTCTAAATACTAATGAAAACTGGACTTGCATGCATCACAAAGCCATTTGTTTTGAAAATTCATGATCTACAATGCAATGCAATAGGTAATATACGGTGAGGCAAGCCTCGTGCAAATGATATGGCATAACAAGGGATACAATCCAAACACACTCACATAAGAGAAGGAAATGTAACCCATGAATTGTTTGAACCCAAAATAGGGAAGGTATTAACCGATGGATAGTCTCAACTAACAACCCAAGAAAATGGAGGTATTAACTGATGGTCGTTTGATCCGGCAACCCAAGAAAGAGATAGTATCATTATCCCGAAAAAGGGCCAGTATTAACTGAGTGGTTTGAACCTTTAACCCAAAAGAAGGGGCCAACATTAATTGATGAAAAAGGTTGTAATCAAATGTTGATGTGAAGAGATTGTAGCCAAGTGATGTAACAATGGTAATTATAACCATGCAAATGATATGCTAAAGCAATTGAAATTTGAATTCTTTTTTTCCTTTCTTTTTGAAAATGCATGATTTATGCAATGCAAGATGTAATATATGGTGAGGCAAGCCTAAAAAAAATGATGCAAACAAAGGGGTACAATCCAAACACAGACACTTGAGAGGAAAAAATAAGCTTTTAATCAAACACTTGAGACCAGTGTAACTTGATACGAAAGAGGGATTCCTTTCAGCGAATAAAGAGAAAATGGGTCTTAACCAATATACAAGACCTAGGCGTACCTAAATCTGAAATTGGGTGATGGTTTTCAGCAGAGTAAAAAAGCGGTCTTAACCAATATACTAAACCTAGACCGTACCTCAAGACGAAATAGGGGGATGGTTTTCAACTAGATAAAAGAGAAAGAGGTCTTAACCAATATACATGTCCTAGATCGTACCTCAATATGAAATAGGGCGATGGTTTCAACCAGGTAAAGGAGAAAGGGGTCTTAACCAATATACAAGACCTAGGCCGTACCTCAATACAAAATAGGGCGATGGTTTCAACTGGGTAAAGGAGAAAGGGGTCTTAACCAATATACTAGACCTAGACAGTACCACAATACGAAATAGGGTGATGGTTTTCAACCGAGTAAAAGAGAAATGGGTCTTAACCAATATACAAGACTTAAAAATAGGGCAATGGTTTCAACCGGGTAAAGGAGAAAAGTTATAACCAAAAAGTTTGAAGTGATGTGAATGGATTGTAACCATGCATGGCAAATGTAATAAACGATACAAGTGTGATGGTGAATGCAAAAAACGAAGGGCAATCTGAGACATACGATATGCAATGATATGATATGATGGATGCATAAGATGAATACACAAAATGACTTTTTTTTTCTTTGTTTTCTTTGTTTTCTTCTTCTTTTTTTTTTTCTTTTTTTTCTTTTTGATTTCTTTCAAAATTTCCTTCTATTTTTTTTTTTTGAAAATGTATATATATATTGATACAAATAATATACAAAATGTGTACTATGTACATACACACAGACAAAATATATACATACACACCATATACATATATGAATACATGTATATACATACACAAACATATGGATACGGATACACAGACATATACATACAAAATATGTACATATATACACTCCTCTCCTATTTTCTCTCTCTCTCTCTCTCTCTCTACCCCATTCGTCTTCGTCGAGCGCCATGTCTGGCGTGCGATTTCAACAATCACGGCGCACCTGATCGACAACAGTTGGATTAACTGCGATTGTCAAAGATTTCCTCAGCAATCCACTTTTCTTTTGGCTTTTCTTCTTCTCCATTCTCTTCTTAAATCAAGGCTTGCGAGAAAGCAGAGTAGAAAGTTGCAAACTCTCCATGCCATTACTTTACAAATTCTCTCTTTGGCATTATACTTCTCCTGAGATGGCCTATTCTTTTTGTATTCTCACTCTTTTCCTAACATACTTGATTCCCCAATCGAGATTACAGCTCCTCTGAGCCTTGATCGAGTGCCCTTGCCCTACCCATGTTTCGGCTTTCCTCGCTGCTCGGTCAAGCAACTAATGGCAGCACAATTTGATATCGAGGCCAATCACTACAAATTGAAGTCTTGTGTAGAGACTATAACTGCGGTCTCCAATTTGTCCCATCAGCTAGAGGATAAGATGAGTGAAGTACAACTATTAAATGCCCAACTCTCCTTGGTCTAGTGTATGTACAAGAATGCTCGAGAAGAGATCATCACTTTGAAGAAGCAAGACAAAGAACTGAAACGACTGGCCACCTTCGTGGCCCGATTTAGAATTCATTCGTATTTCTCATTTAATGGCCGGCGGGGAGTAAGTTCTTTTGGAAGCTCTACCAATGTTGAGGTAGAGTCTTCAAAGGCTTCCCGAGAGTGAAGATGTGGCAAGGCAGTTGACGATAGAGTCAAGCGATGAAGTTGTCTGCGAATGTAGTCGGTTTGTAATCTTCACCACTAAGCTACTACCAGAATCTGAGAAAAAATTCCCTATCTATTTTTTTGTATTTTCAATTTTTTTCCTTGTTATTCCCTTTTTATTTTTTCCTTTCTGTTTTTGCTTAGGAAGGAGCACTAATGCTTCAGTTTAATAAAATGAGCTTTATTTTGCACATCGTGGTGTGAATGACACATCATTTAAGCATGAAAACATTTTTCTTGAACTTGAATCCAAGAATGATTAAATTTCAATGAATTTTAGATTGGACATTAAGCCCTAAACTGACCAAAAATCAAATAATGACTTAATGAAAGAAAAAGAAAGGAAAAACAATCCAAACACACCCATTTACACTTCTTTGGAATGAAAGATACTCAAAAGGCAACTCGAAAGCACAAACCATTGAGCCTACACAAATTATGCAGCTTTTCATTCTAAATTGATATGAAAATTGGCCGACCGATTGAAAAATTGACAGGTCGGCTAATTCATTAACCGACCAGCTGAACAAACTGATGAACCGACTAAAAAATTGGTCAGTCCCCTAATCAAGTGGCCGAAGTCAACTAAAAACTTGGTCAACCGACTGAATTGTTAGCCGACCGGCTGAAACGTGAATAAGACTCGAGAGTGCGAGGAGAAGACAAAATTCTAACTTGACCATACCCTAGTTCATTGCTTTGAGTTTTTCTTTTTTTTCTTTTTGCTAAAAGATTTTGACTAACATGAGAGTTAGATTAGTAGGCTTGTTCTACTATCTATTTTGAAATCATGTAAATCAACCTGTGAGCACTAAACATTTTCCTTTTTTGGTCCAAGAAATGGTCTAGTTTTGCAAAAATGGAATAATTTTTGAAAAAAATAGTTGACCTCATTAAAAATCATCAAAAATCTATTTTTGCAAATGGCCATTACCCGACCAACATGGAATCAACCCTTTGAGATGCATAATCTCAAATTCGAACTTGATTTGTCTTGCAGCTGAATCTGCCATAAAGAAAAGATAGGACAACCGAATCGAATAAAGATAGCCAATTGAACATGGACAAGACAATTGAGTTAAGTAAAAATATACCAATCAGACATGGGCCGGGATAAGTGAGTTGAAAATGGTTATGGGCGAACTTTAGGATAAAAGCGCCTCGTATCCCAAAGATAGGAATCAGGCTTTACATAGTTCTTGGGGTAAGGCTCACTTAGGTATTAACACCTTCTTTTTGTGCTCTAACTTTTGCCAAAGCCGCCCTTTCCAGGTTTTCGACCTTGTGAGCTTTTTTCCATTTTTTCATTGTTTTCAGGTTCTCATTTTTCTTCATTTTTCTTTGAAATCTTTTCATTTTCATTTTCATTCTTTTTTGTGCTCTAACTTTTGCCTAGGTCACCTTTCCAAATTTTAGGCCTAGTAAGCCTTTTAAGGGTAGTATTTTTAGCTTGTCCATGTTGATTGGTTGTGAGATCTCTAGGCCATCTAAATCTATGAGAATATTTGCTACTCTTGACCATATAGATGTGATGATGTAAGGACCCGACTAATTGGGCCTAAATTTGCCCTAAGGTCGTGAATAGGAACTAGGCTGTCCTTTAGCAATAAATCTTCTTCTCTTAGATTCTAGGATTTGACTTTCTTTTCTAGTCTCTATTGGCTTAGAAATGACCCAAATTGAATCTTCAATCACATCCGACCTTATTGTCCCTAGTTCAAGGGCTACTTCCAATCTGGTGTCGCACCTCATATTCTACTTGATTTTGAACACTCTAAGTTAATGTTTGAAAGCTAATAGGTCAGACCTCAAGGTCGGCGGGATCCTATATTGTACAATCTCGAGATCAATAGTAGGCATGTCTTCGTAGGACCACGCAAAAACATTTCTTTGAAAACTTTTAATAAAGTGACTAGTTGCTCGTGCTCCTCTGAAGACAATCAGAACCAATCTGGACCAAGCCATGATCCTTCTCAATACCCACATTAATGACAATGATGTCATCTAGCAAGGGCTTAGCATACCTCTTTTCTCCTAGTCAATCAAATTTTATGAATCCTAAGAAATTCCTTCCTCTTTATTTTTTTAATTAAAGTTTTGGAAAAACTTTTAAAATTTTTGGTCAATGCAATGATTTACGCGCATAGAAGTGGCGAAAATTCTTGCTTTTTCATTCGAACTTCTAGTTCAATGGTTAAAATAGACTCAAAAGGAAAAGAAAAGACAAACATAGAAATGATAGTGATGTCCGGGTTATCACCCCCAAAATCATCAGACTCTAACTCAACATCAAATTTAGAAAGTAAAATGAAATCATTCTTAAATTGCTAAATCTGATTGCACATCATCCACCACGTCTGGAACAAAATGTGTGCAATCAATAGGTGGTTTATTGCTCCTGCGCTAGTTTCAAAATCTATCACAAATTCAGCCAGTGTCAGACCCAAAACTTCTTTAGTGCTTCTTTACTTCTTGATCAATCCATGGCTCAAGAAAACCATAAAGAGGGAAGTGCATACCTATGAGACTATCTGTTATAATGCCCAATTCTGGCTCCAAATCATATTCTACCATAGGTGTTAGGGTTTTGGCTAGAATCGACGAACATACATCATGAATAAACCAACGCTTTCTAGAATAAACACCTCGAGCTTGGGTGAATGGAAATGTGTGATGTATATGCTAGGGTTGAAGATGGATAGTAGTGTATGGATTTGGTTGAGGTTAGAAAGAGGTGGTATTTTTTCATGGGGTGGCAATGGGTTTGTGGTGACATTGGGTTTTTGAGGTAGAGCAATTGTTTTGTTGTCAATGAGATCTTGAATCTCATAATGAAAGCGATAACAATGATTAGTGTCATGTGCGAAATTTGGTGGAAGAGCCTGATGTTTGGCGAGGTTGTTTGGTGGGAATGGATCGGAGAAAATGGTTGAGGGTCAAGAGGTTAGAGATACTCTCTTTCCATCAAGATCCTCATGGCTTTGGCAAGGGACATATGGAGAGGGTTGAAGATTACGATTGAGGTTTGAAATTTGAGTTGGCGAATGAAATGGTTTGTTTTGGCAATGGTGGCAGTGTTGATCTCTAAGGGTATGGCATTGGCATTGTATTACTCTTGGGAGTAGCATTGGAACTATGAGTGAATATCTTTCTCACATGCTCATTTCCTTCGTAATGGTCCCTTGCGATAGTATCCTCAATTTGGACCCCAATCTCATGGAGGTCCTTGAAGTTGAAGAGTGAAAGAACTATCATTTTCTCTGATAATCTTCCATGTAGATTTTTGACAACCATGCGGACTTGATCTTTTTCCAAGTGTCGATTTGTCATCATGGCTGCCTTTTTCCTCCACTTGGTGATAAGCCATGAAGCTCTCATTAGGCTATTGTTGGGTCGCCTCTAAGTCCCGGTGGTTACCTAAATTTGGGTGCTATAAGAATATTGAGTGATGAAAGCCTCGGCTAACTCCTCCCAACTACGTGTTACTAAGTCTTCTAATTTAGCATACAGGATGGTAGCTACACTAGATAAAGTTCTCCCAAACAAGGAAAGTTACGAGGCCAAGGCGGGCCCATCGGTTTTAGGGCATCAGATAAGAGGCGAATGTGGACCATGGGGCTGACTCCATCAAACTGTCAATGTATGGCATTTTAAAGCATTAGGCAATTTAACAACTATGTTTGTATACCCATTTTGTATATCGAGAATGGAGTTGATCCTTGTGACTATTCAAATATTTTCTCCAATTTAGATATTCTTAGCATAGCAGGTTTAATTTCACCAATATACGTGGGGAAAAGTCATCCCATTGGTTATGTAGGAACCTAAGATCTTCTTGTAGATTAGGTTCATACAATTCTTCAACTGGCGAGATGGGTCCAAAACCGGATAATCCATTGGAGGTGGATGAGATGCGGATGCCTCAGATGGACATTCCAATTTGGCAAGAGCCTCACGAATACCAACAACCTTGTTGGTAATAGCATCTATGCTTTGTTGAAGAGATAACAACATGTTTGCTATTACTTCTGGGGATTGGTTAGATTACTCTTTGGAGGTGGGTTCATCACTATTGAAAGTGGGTCCGTCACTCTTTGGAGGTTAGTCCATCACCACTTGGAAGTGGGTCTATCCTGCTTGAAGGTTGGTCTATCACCATTGAAGGTTGGTCCACCACCACTGACAGTGGATCCATCACAGATTCTAGAAATCTTAGCTAGAGAGGTTCTAACAATGAGGTTTTAACCTTCCTCCTTGGAATTGGCAGCAAATAAATTGGCTATCCTTGAACCAAATCTACAATTCTACTAAGTTTACCAGCGTAAGTCCACAAAACTTGGGGCATATTGGATTGTTCTGAAGCTATAGTGCTCGACAACCTAGCAAAAACAAAATGGAACTCCCAATTAGAAATTGAGTATTTTGGCTCAGCTGATCATTATGCATCTGAGAACTCAACCCTTCAAAATGATATGCGACCCTTGATCGAATTTGAGAACCCCAAATCTCATACATTGCATATAGTAGGAAAGAGAACAAAGACCCCTTATGGAGGGTAGGGTTATCTTGTCCTAGCTTTGAAATGGTCTTGAGGTTTCACTATTCACACAAGTGGCACCATACATCCTAGAATGGGGTAGTATCACGCCCTAAGTTGGAAATTTGCTAGAGTATACTATATGCACTAGGTGGGTCTTGGCCAAAAAGGGTACCTCGATGGGACAGATATACTTGCCCAATATAGTGGATCAAGCGGTGCGTGGTGGTCCCGATTCAAGGCTTGTGCTCCACCATATTAGAGCCCATGTTAGTCTATCCACCCAAAGCCAAATAGCCGCCCAAGATAACAGGTGACGAGAACGGGACTTACGCGTACCAATGTATGAAATGCAATGAACATATAATTCAAAATAAAATTCATATCATGGAGTTTGAATCAAAGTTTCTTAATATCCCGATGGAGTTGCTAGAAAGCGTAACCTTTGCTCGAGGTACCTATGCTTGTTAAGCAGTTCGAGCGTTTAATTTCTTGAACTACTCTCATGAGTGCAATGTGAAATGTAGATGAGAGTCTAGATTTGGCAACTTTTATAGAAAATCCATTTTATTACAAATTCTTTGCTAGAAATGAACAACATCACGAGATCTTAGAGTCACCACCTAATACTTTGGAAAAATTAGGAAACCCATGACTCGTGCCAAGGCCACTATTCGTTGTACCCAAGGATGCTTGGCTCAGAACCTTAGGTATGAAAAGGGAAGGTCATTTATTGAGCACCTCGCTCACCTGATCAAAAGATTGGCCTCCACTAAGCCATGATATGATTTTTATTAAGTTTATGTGTTCATATTCCAATTATTAATAAATCCTAAAATTTACTATGTGAAGCAAACAAATATAGACCGTGTCGTTAATTTTGGAACAATTTCACTTCATTATTTCGAAAATGTTTTAAATAGTGTAATCATGAAAATCAATTTTATTTCAAACTAAATAACACAACCTTCACCCACCAACATGTATAGAGTTCTATAAAATAAGCAACTAGCCACATGGTAGAATGCTAAACATAGTAGAAAAACACACAAGCGGGATGCTAAAATCTGAAAACTTACATATTCTTGGCGTCCGCTTAGTAAAACATGCATGATCCTATATACAAGATCCTAACGTAATTCACTCATGAAATGCAACTACAGATCCAACTTCTAAAATATATGACATGTGAATCATTTCAAGACATGAGGTATCACATAATAATTTATTAAACTCACAGTTCCAAATTTAGCCGTATCTTAAGGCATAGCACATAGATGCAATGTATGGATATGATGACAAGCATGATATACTACATATGTAAAATAGGGAAAGAAAATAAGAGAAAGGGATAGAAAGAAGTGGGAGTAAGGAATTATTACATCACTTTGAATATTACAAATCTAAATAAGGGAAGAGAGGAATAAAAATATTATATCAAAATTAAATCCTCACAAACTCTCTCTAATTAAAATAAATAAACAAAAAAATAGAAGCCTCAGAGGGCCTCGAGACCATCGGAACTATTGCTTTCGAGATCCAGAGGGTTTTGTCTAGGAGAAAGTGGCTGGCTGGCCAAAAGATAAGCTGGCTGGCCAAAAAGTTGGTTGGCCGGCCAATCAGGCCAAGCCAAAAACTCTGTTTTGTTCAAACACCAAAAAAACAAACGAAAAATATGCAAATGGCTCAACTAAGCACTTCCAGTTAGCTTACAACAGGTTTATAACATGAAATTGAAGCAAGAAAAGCAATATAAGAAAAAAAATGCAAGAAAGTAAAAAAAAAAAAAATGAAAAGTGTGCAAAATTTACCTTCCAAGAAAGGATTTGATTTCTAAACTTCCTTTTGATCACCCTTAAGTTTAGGAAGTGTGTTCTCAATTCTTAGTTCAAAAATTCAAAATTCTAGTTAGAATGGTGTTTTTGGGTTGTTTAACAGTGTGTGTAGGGGGGGGAGTTGTTCTAACTCTCTGTTTTTCTCTCTTTTCAACAACATTCACTCTCTTTTGATCAAGCTACTATATAGCTATATTAGAATTTTTTGGATGGTTTTGGATATATGGAACTTGGTATATTAATGTCTCACTAAGCAATGGAAGTTTAGGTTCAAAAGCAACCAACTCTCTTTTTCTCTCTAGCTCTCTAACTCTCTTCTCTTAATTCATTCCTATTTTAATTTCATCCCCCATACATTACGATCCTATATATCTCTATAAGAAATCGGAAGGCTACTAAGTCAAGGAGAAGGTGGGAGACAAGGATAATGGGCGACAAGGGTGGTTGAAATAAATGCCCTCTTTGGGAAGAAGACAATCCCCTTGGAGGCCAAGGGAGGATAATGGAGTGGGATGGGTGTGTATCTCATGCATGAATCTGTCAAGAAACAACTGTAATGGCATGACCCATATACATTCAACAAGAATTACGAAAGCGCCTACATACGGAAAAATTAGCACGCTAGACAATAAATTAGTGGTGGCTGGCCAAGAACAGTTTGTCAGGCCAATTTCTTAGATGGTCGACCAACTAATTGGTTGGCCGACTAATTAAGTTGGCTGGCCGGCCAATTATTTGTTTGGTTAGCCAAAAAAGTTGGCAGTGGCTGACTATTTTGCACGAAACAGAGTTTTTCAATAGAATTATCATCCTTTCCTCCTATTTCCACACTGTTCTTTGCTCGATTTCCTTAGAAAAAGTTTCATTTTAAAGTTTAAAAGTGAGCCTCGGAATACTACAAAAATATTCAAAACAAAGCGCGAAAAGAAGGTTTCGAAAGAGAGTTTTGAACAAGACTTAAACAGTTGACCAAAATAGGCTTAGGGTTGGGAGTAAAGCTCAAATTTCATCTTTCCACTGAGAATTATATAGGAAACACATTCTTATTTTCATCTTCGGGTAATCAAAAGGAAGCGTCCAAGTCTCAGGGCCAGTCAAAATGGGGTGTCTACAACTTTCAAGTGTGGTTTTGGAGTTGGATCAAGTAAGTTTTTGGATTACTTGGTCACTAGAAAAGGAATAGAGGCTAGCCCCTACCAATTAAGGTAATCCTTAATCTAGAAAGTTCAACAAATGAAAAGGAGGTATAAGTGTTGACCAAAATCACAGCATCATTGAACAATTTCATCAGCCGAAGTTCTGATAAGTGCAGACCCTTCTTCAATCTATTGAAGAAGGCCACTAATTTCCAATGGACTGAGGCTTGTGAAGTGGCATTGACCAACCTAAAGAGGTATTTGTCTTCCTCACCTTTGTTGACAACACTAGTACTTGAGGACGAGTTGTTTCTGTACCTAGGCATGTCAAATCATGTAGTCAGTACAATGGTGGTCTGAGAAGAAGATGGAGAACAGAAGGCAGTTTACTATGTTAGCAAAACCTTGGCGGTCTTGAGAGACACGGTATTTGTCGTTGAAGAAGTTAACATGCGTATTAGTGATGGCGACAAAAAGTTAAATCACTACTTTCAAGCCTATCAATTGTAGTACTAGCGAGTACTCATTGAAGTCTATGCTACAACATGGAGATTTGTCAAGAAGAATAGCATGATGGGTTATTATTCTGGGTCGATGCGACATAGAATATAAACCAAGGACAATAAAGGGACAAGTTTTGTCTAACTTTTCAAGTCCAAGTGTTGAGCCCTCATGTAACAATCTATCTTGGGAGACTGCATAAATCAGTCGCACGGGCAGAGATGTGGAGCTCCCAGTATCTTCCCTGTTTGTAGGCAAGACCGCTCGAGCGATCTAGGGGTCTCTCGGCGTGAAATAAGGTTCCTAGCATTTTCACCTCTATAAAACTTCTAGGATCATGCATTTCTTGCTCAGCGATGGATAGTTAAGCTTGGCGGTCTCCTATATTTTTGTACTTTGCTCAAGCGTTGGAAAGTTCGCTAGATCGGTCTGTTGATGCAGTACACTCAAAAGTCGATCCAAACACCTTTTCTCTCACTTTTCCATATCTTCTCTCCCTCTCTCACTAGGGATGGCAATGGGTAACCTACCTGTGGGTATTCATGGAGACCCAACCCAATATATGGGTTTTCCTTTTTTTTTATCCATTGGGTAGGGTAGATGATATTCTTTAAATATCCTGACGGGGGATGGATTGGGGATGGTACCCACTAATTTCCTCATATGTTTTTTTTTTTTTTTTTTTTTTTTTTTTTTTTAATGATTCACAACCAAAATTAAATATACATTCAATCTTTTTCTTTTATTTATTTATTTATTTATTCAAGTTCACAACTAATTTTTTTTTTAAAAGCAAAACTAAATATATATTCAACTTTTTTTCTTAATTTATTTTTCGGTTCACAACCTTTTTTTTTTTTTTTTTTTTTTTTTTTTAAGATTCACAATCAAAACTAAATATACATTCAATCTTTTTTCTTTTATTTATTTCTTTATTTTTTCAGGTTCACAACCAACTTTTTTTTTTTTTTTTTTTAAGATTCACAACCAAAACTAAATATACATTCAATCTTTTTTCTTTTATTTATTTATTTATTTTTTCAGGTTCACAACCAGCTTTTTTTTTTTTTTTTTTTTTTTAAGATTCACAACCAAAACTAAATATACATTCAATCTTTTTTCTTTTATTTATTTATATATATTTTCAGGTTCACAACCCATTTTTTTTTTTTTAAGATTCACAACCAAATCTAAATATACATTCAATCTTTTTCTTTTATTTATTTATTTTTTTTGAGTTCACAACCAACTTTTTTTTTTTTTTTTGAAGATTCACAACCAAAACTAAATATACATTCAATCTTTTTCTTTTATTTATTTATTTTTTTCAAGTTCACAACCAACCTTTTTTTTTTTTTTTAAAGATTCACAAAAAACTAAATATACATTCAATATTTTTTTTTTTTTTTTAAGTTCACAACAAAAGCTAAATATACCTTCAATTTTCTTTCTTTCTTTTTTAATATATTTAATGTTAACAACTTTTCTTTTTTTTTTTCTTCTAAGTTTCACAACAAAAGCTAAATATACCTTCAATCTTTTTTCTTTCTTTTTTAATATATTTAATGTTAACAACTTTTTCTTTTTTTTTTTTAAAGCTAAATATACCCTCAATCTTTTTTCTTTCTTTTTTAATATATTTAATGTTAACAACTTTTTTTTATTTTTTTATTTCAATTAATTGGCTTGAAATTGGCCGCGATTGCATATGATTGTAATCTTTTTAGGTCTTGCAGAATGTGGTTGGATTGTGAAGAATGCTTCTATCACAACACTAACTTCGCTTGTAAGATTTTAGGAAAGTATGATGATCTTGTCTTACAACTAATTTTTCTTTTCGGTTTTGAATGATAAAATTTAATACCATAATAATTCAAAGTTTAAAATTGTCATTGACAATTATAAGAGAGATCGATATGACAATAATTTGATTAATTTCTTTCTAATATCAAAACAAAATTATTGTTTATTTTTTTTGGTTAAAAAATATAATAGAACCAACACAAGTTTGTAAGGTCTTGAATGATGAGTGCGACTCGTTGGAAGAGTGATAACAAAATTTCCATTTCAATATAAATAGAGTAAATTATGCCAATTTTTAAAATCAATTATGTACGTAGACTAAATTTCCGTTCAATTAAGCATTTTAACATTTTAAATTGATTCATGCAGTAACTTTTATTACATAATGTTCACTTTTGAATAATTGTATACAACCTAAATGAAAAATTAGTAAATTTAATCATAAATTTTTTCCTAATACCAAATCAAATAAATTATAAAACATTATGAGATTCTAATAATTTATTTTATTTTATTTTATTTTATTTTTCAAATGCTACAAAAGAAAGATTTTAGGTTAATCTTATCAAAAAAGACTCACCTTGGTGGCTTTGCCTCATTGTTAGTGTAGTACTTATTCAATTTTTATTTATTCTTTTTTTTTTCAAAAGATGATTAGTCGACTACTTTGAAAAATATTCAATTAAAATCTGATTCTTGAGAATTGTTTTGCTCTCATAGGCAGTTTCTCTCAAGTATACATTCCAGATGTTCTTTCAAAAATTCCCATCTCGCCTCAAATAGGGTTGAGCACTCAACCTACCAAAATAAGGGATGTATATTTAGCTTTAACTGTGAATCTTTAAAATAAAAAAATAAATAAAAAAAATTGGTTGTGAACCTGAAAAAAAAAATAAATAAAAGAAAAAAGATTGAATGTATATTTAGTTTTGGTTGTGAATCTTTAAAAAAAAAATAAAAAAATAAAAGTTGGTTGTAAACCTGAAAAAAAAATAAAAGAAAAAAATTTGAATGTATATTTAGTAGAAAAAAGATTGAATGTATATTTAGTTTTGGTTGTGAATCTAAAAAAAAAAAGAAAAAAAAAAAAAAGAAAGGTTGGTTGTGAACCTGAAAAAATAAATAAATAAATAAAAGAAAAAAAGATTGAATGTATATTTAGTTTTGGTTGTGAATCTAAAAAAAAAAAAAAAAAGTTGGTTGTGAACCTGCAAAAATAAATAAATAAATAAATAAAAGAAAAATGATTGAATGCATATTTAGTTTTGGTTGTGAATCTTAAAAAAAAAAAAAAAGTTATTTGTGAACCTGAAAAATAAATAAATAAATAAAAGAAAAAAAATTGAATGCATATTTAGTTTTGGTTGTAAATCTTTAAAAAAAAAAAAAAAAGTTGGTTGTGAACCTGAAATAAATAAATAAAAAAAAAAAGATTGAATGTATATTTAGTTTTGGTTGTGAATATTAAAAAAAACTTGGTTGTGAACACGAAAAAATAAATAAATAAATAAAAGAAAAAGATTGAATGTATATTTAGTTTTGGTTGTGAATCTTAAAAAAAAAAAAAAAAAAAAAAAAATTGTTTGTGAACGAAAAAATAAATAAATAAATAAAAGAAAAAAAGATTGAATGTATATTTAGTTTTGATTGTGAATCTTAAAAAAAAAAAGAGGTTGGTTGTGAACCTGAAAAAGTAAATAAATAAATAAAAGAAAAAAGATTGAATGTATATTTAGTTTTGGTTGTGAATCTTAAAAAAAAAAAAAAAAAGTTGGTTGTGAATCTGAAAAATAAATAAATAAATAAAAGAAAAAAGATTGAATGTATATTTAGTTTTTGTTGTGAATCTTAAAAAAAAAAAAAAAAAAAAAAGAAGTTGGTTGTGAACACGAAAAATAAATAAATAAATAAAAGAAAAAAAGATTGAATGTATATTTAGTTTTGGTTGTGAATCTTAAAAAAAAAAATAAATAAATAAATAAAAAATAAGAAGTTGGTTGTGAAACTGAAAAATAAATAAATAAATAAAAGAAAAAAGATTGAATGTATATTTAGTTTTGATTGTGAATTTAAAAAAAAAAAAAAAAAAGTGATTGTTAACATTAAATATAAAAAATAAAAACAAAATAAAAATGGGGATTAAAGTGGGTTGGGGAAAATCCAAACCCATTAGGAAATGGGGAAGGGGGTACCCATGGGGAATGGGGAATGGGGAATGGGGAAAATTTATTATAGGGTAATGGGGATGGGAATTAATATCACCCCATTAATCCCCATTGCCATCCCTATCTCTCACCCAATCCTGAAACCCTAGATTCCCCTTGATTTCTACCAATATCCACTTTAGATCTTAAAAGGGGGTTAAAGAATGAGTCTAGATCAAAAGTTATACCGATTGTTTTCTCATCCTTTGAAGTTGGAGTTGGGTATTCACCATTTTCCTTCAATTTTGAGGTAGAGGTACTTTTACTCCTTATATCTTTGATTTGGGATGTATATGTGGTGTTTTCATTATAATTATAAGGATATCTGAAAATATGAGACTTGATGTGTTATCTAGTGGATTTTAGCTAAAAATATGGGGTCATTCCTTGAAAATTTCTTGAAGGATTTGTGTTTGGTGTTGATGATTATGTTATAGGTGATGAGAATTGACCTTTAAATGTTTTCAAAGGAAAAAACCCCAATTTGCTTTAAACCCTAGTTTTCAAAGTTGTTCAACAATTGGATTTTGGTTCATTTGGCCTTTTAATCATGAAATTGAAGGTATTGACTTAATTATTATGTTGAAACATGAAATGTTGAATCTTGAGATGATGATAGGTATGACTTGAGGAATTACCTTAATTAGAAATGCTTAAATGGCTGGATTGTTGTGAATAAAAATCATCCTAGGGAAAATTGAGATTTGTGAACTCATATATCATATGCATTCATTAATTTCGAATTGTCAATGTTTGGAACATCTATGAAAGGGGTTAAATAGCGTATGAGTTTGGGTTGTGAATCGGGTCTTGATTGAATTGTGTTTTGTATTTGGTACCCTTGAGGGGAATCTAGGTTCCTAATTGCCCTGTCTTGTGCTTATCGCTAGATGAATATGGGAAGTTTTTAGGGTGTCCACGAGCATGCCATTTTTAGAGCCGGCAAATGTGGAAAACATGATTTTTGGTGTCCACGAGCTTGCCATTTCTAGAGTCAACCAATATGGAGGAATGAGGTCTTGGGTGCTCAATGTCCCGCCATTTCTAGGGCCGGCAAATGTGGGATTGTATTTTCTATATATTTATATGTATTTATTTTTGTACTTTCAATTTATGGCTCTCGTATATAGACATCATAAGCGTAAATATACCCCATGATTGTGAAAAGGAATAAGTTAGTCATGAACAATGTTTAAAATGATCTCCAAAGTTTTACAAAGGACGGACATGGGTTTTCTCATCCATTGCATTACATGGTCATATGTATATCTCAATTAATTATACAATTTGTCAATAGTATTTTCTATCGGGCAATTGTTCACCCAAAACTAACAACCTTTCAAGGAATAATAGGGACATGTTGCGAAGTGACTAACATGGAGATGTAATTGTGGATGGAAGTCACGAAGCTACTTTTGTGCTAAGTGATGGAGGCATGGGCTAGTTTTGTGCGAGTTAGAACTTCATCTTTTGTGTGCTCAAGGAAAATCCTTGAAAGATGTAAGCCCTTAGGCGTTTTGTTTGTATTCTCTCTTATGCTTTGAATTATTAATTCATTTGTCCTAGGAGACCGCTTGAGTGGTCAATCAATCACTCGAGCGGATATGCGGAGCTCTCAGTATCTTGCTTGTTTGCAGGCGAGACCGCTCGAGTAGTCTATCGATCACTCGAGCATTGAAATGAGGTTCCTAATATTTTCATTGTAGCTCTGCAAAACTTCTAGGACCATGCATTTACCACTCGAGCGATCTCCTTGTATTTTTACAGTTCACTCGAGTGATGAAAAATTCGCTTGAGCGATCTGTTTGGGACAACACTCTTAAAAGTCCATCCAAACACCTTTTCTCTCATTTTTTCCATATCTTCTCTCCCTCTCTCATCCATTTCTGAAACCCTAGTGTAGCGACCCTAATTTTCTTAAGTCATTTATTTATTATTATAATTATTATTATCTTATTTTATTTTTGGTTTTATTACTTGTGTGGTCACATGAAAATTTAATGTGGTATTTAATGAATTTAATGTGGTGATTAATTAATTTAATGTGTTATTTAATTATATAATTAATCTTTAAATATTTGTGTTTGTTCTATATAAAAAAAAGAAATTGATATAAATATATAGATATATATTTAATTTTATATGTATATTTATATATATTGTAATTATGTTATATTATATAATAGTCATATTAGATTATAATAAGAAATTAGATTATTATATATGTAATAAAATATAAGAATTCAATTAGGTGTATGAGTTTATAAGGAATCCTAAGCGACCACGGGAAAAGGCGGAGAGAGAGAGAGAGAGAGAGAGAGAAGAAGGAGGATTAGGGTTAGGATTTTGTTTTGGTGGTTCCATTAATTCTTCAAAGATTTCTTTGATCTTTAAAATAATATTGTGAGTACAAATCCCACTTCTCTTGATTTATGTTTAATTCGTTGTTTTTATTTATTTATTTATTTTTATTTGTTTGATGTAAGTTTGATTTTGTTTTTACAAAACATGATTGATTGATTTTAATTATTTTGTTTAGTTGTGTATGTAAAGTTTAGGGTTCTTAGATAATTGATTTATTTTAATTACTTTGATTAGTTGTGTAGGTAAAGTTTAGGGTTTATAGATGATTGATTGTTTTTAATTATTTTGTTTAGTTGTGTATGTAAGGTTTATGATTTTTAGTTGATTGATTGATTTTAATTATTTTGATTAGTTGTGTATGTCAGATTTAGGGTTTTTATATGGATTTATTTTATGGTTGTAATCGCCCTCATAATTATATGAAACTAAAATTAATATGGTTATATAAAATTAAAATTAATTAAGAACATATAGATAAATTCCTTATACTCCACCATGACTCCATGGATTATTGTTTTGTTTGAGTGATGGTGAGAAAGAGTGTATAAAAAAAGTGAGGATTATGAGATTTATTTGAATGCCTTTTGCCCGGCATTGTTATGTTTATTCTCATGTGTGAGATATTGTGTATATATATTGTCGCCTCGTTCTCATGAGTAGACAAGTGCTTTGATTTCTTGCAGCGTCGTATATACTAACCATCCGGGAGTGTGAGTCAAACTCGGGGCGATATCCTCGTGCAAGTTTGGCCGGGCGGTGTTAGATATATGGGAGGCACATGGGATATATGTGTAGGCGGAAGGGAGGGCGAAGTGGTGGAGTTAAGACACAAAAATTTAATTATGAGTTTATTGATTTGTACATCTCGAAAAATAATGTCGACCTCAATAAAATATAAAATTTGAGCAGAGGCATGTATCGTGATTTTGGACAACTTTTGTGTTGTAGCTTTTTATTAAAAGATCGATTAAATTTATAATCGGATGACCTTGGTTATTGTCGGTTTGATTCATTTTGGTAATGCAGATTTTATAGGCTGTTTTAACCCGAAACGAGCTTATTTTTATTGGTTTCGCGTAAATTGAAGTAAAACATTATTCTGCACACTTTTCATGTTTTGAACTTTTCGAAAAAAAAAATCATCTTAGGGCAGTTTTTGTTCATTTTTAGTTTTAGATTTTTCGATTGAATTTTGTCTAGATTTTTAAATCAAGTTTTCTCTTAACTTGGGTTTACATTAAATTCATTCTCAATGTATTTTAGGAAATTTGATTCTGTACAACTTTCGTTCTTTGAGTTTTGGTCAATTCAAATTATTTAAGCGAGGAAGCGGTGCATTTTATACGTATTGACAATTTACTTATAATTAATTTATACTAACATTATTTTTCTTTTTGAGAATGGTGGGTCTTACTAACTTTTATGCGGTGACCCACCATAGTTCTATTTCTATTTTGTTTATGTTATAATAAATATATATTTAGATTGTGTACGGACAAGAAACTAAATGTCGTAGTATCTTGAGAAACTACCCATTACGTCTCGATGGTTGGAACTACTTGTCTTGTCCGTGATAAAAATTAAATGTATTTTTTTTGCGTGTGTGGTGGACACGTGGGTGTTAAATCTTGTACTCATACTAGTATACTAACCCGTTTGGTCTCTTAACCTTCGGGTGCATTACATTTAATGTGAGAGCTTCCTTCTTGAGGATTAGTAGAGGCTACGGTGGTGGCGAAGTAACTATAGTTTTTGGGCATATATCTTGAATTTCTTTTGTTTTCTTGAGCTTAGGGTTGTTAGTAGCTCATGTATTTATTATTTTTTTTATGACTTTAGTATTGGAATAATTTGGTATGGTTTGTAATCGTACATTATTTAAGTTACTTTGATTACGTATTGTTACTTTGATGTTTGAGATATTTGTTTAGTTATTAATTGTGGTGGATGGTTTTGTTGGAGCTTAGTTTTTCTTGTTTCACCTAAGTTTGGATGATGGAATATTGATGGGGTTTAGCCTAATTTGATATTTAATTATGCGAATTTTGGGGCGTGACCGTTAGTATCGAGCTCTAAGTTACCCTAGACTTGCAAGAGTTTAGGTGATCCTCGGATTATGGAAACATGGGTTAGCTAGTTTAGGTTGGTGGTTGAATTTATTCTAAGTATTCATGAGCGAATTCTTTTTGTGTGTTAACTTGAAGGTGATGGTTGGAAGGTATAATTTGAGAAGCGCTGAGTCCAATGGCATAGGGAAGCAATTTGCTAACGCAATGATGGCAGCGACAAGCGCTACGAGGTAACCAATACGGTGCGAGTTAATGTGGGAAGATGATGGCTCAATTACTTGAGGTTGTGCGAGAACAATAATCAAGGCGTGAGGAGATCCTTTGCGAAGAGAAACAAAGACTTTGGTTCTTTGGGAGGCCAAAAATTCTCACGGAGATGGAGGACCTATTGCGGTGGCCTTGGGTTGAGATGTGAGATGGTGTTTGGTGGTATCTGACTCAGGAGGTCCAAAAGCAGGTGGCGACACATCGACGAGGGCGACCCTATTTTGGTGGAACTTCGTGGAAGGAGGTGTAGACTTGGCGACTTTGACTTGGGCGATTTCAAGATTCGTTGTGACGGAAGTTTGTTCTGCTTTGCTATTGATCTCAAGCGAGTGATGAATTTTCGAAATTGACTCAAGAGGGTAGAACAATGATCGAGTATGTCACCAAGTTTAATGAGTTGTCGTTATGCCTTACTTGATCGTCTGGAGGAGAAGAAGAATGAGAAGTTTATTAAGAGATTGAATCATTACTGTCTAAGTCCCTTATTCCTTTGATCTTTGAACCGTTTAGCGGGGTTCTTGACTTGGCACTAAAGTATGAGGAAAAAAGAAGCGGTTTAAAGAAGGGAAGGCCAAGGTCGGAGAAACTTCTAGAGAGTCACTTCGGCGGCGGGATGGGAATGAATCTGAACCCTATGATCAAAGACATAGGGGTCGGCGATTCGAGGCCACAATGAAGGTAGTCGAGAAATTTTCGGCCCGAAATTTCCACCACAGGCACTATTATCGAGAGAGGGTGGTCAGTGCCCCTAGGGTTATCAGGGCAGCGGCAACAAGTGCCTGATTGGGTTATCGTCCTCCGTACCTCGGTTGGAGGACCTCCACCTCTCGAACCGGTAGCACTTTAACGATCAATAGGAAGTGTTTTGGGTGTCGTGATTAGGACATGTAATCAAGAATTGCCCTCGAGAGGCGAAGCGCGGCAATTCGAACAGCTCAGCCGGGGCATTTGCGATTATGCGAGGCGACAAAGTGCAAGAGTACTTTTAATCTCTTTCAAAAACCCATTAGAGTTCTTTTTATCTGGGTGCTTCTCATTCTTTTATATCTAGGCAGTTTGTAGAAAGAGAACATATTGTAACTACTTCCTTGTCTAGACCTATTTGTGTTGAGACCCCTTTAGGAGGGACTACTCTTTATGAGATGTGTAAAGATTTTGAGATTGACTTTGCGGGTAGAGTCTTATATGCAGGCCTAATTGTGTTAGGGTTTAAAGGGTTTACAATTATTTTGGGTATGCATTAGCTGCGAAAATACTTTGTGACTCTAGATTGTGCTGGAAGGACTATAAATATAGATATTCTCGGTATGCCACGGCTTACCCACACTTCTAGCGATGGAGAAGAGTCGGTGATAGTGAATTTTCTATGCTCGATAGAAATTCCTAAGCGGGATATTAGTGAGGTAGATGTGGTGCGTGAGTTTGAAGATGTATTCGAGATACGGACCTCCTCCTCGACGGGTAGTAAATTTCGCATTGACCTAGTGCGAGGCACCAATTTCTAAGGCGGCATCTGAGAATGGGCGCCTAAAGAGCTAATGGAGATGAAGAAGCGGTGGAAGATGCTTGAGAAGGTTCATTCGTTCAAGTAACTCCCGTGAAAACACTGCGATCTTTGTCTCCAAGAAAGATGGCACTCTCCGTATGTGCATAGATTACAGAGAAATTTGAACAAGGTGACTATCAAGAACAAGTATCCACTACCTAGAATTGATGATTTGTTTGATCGGTTAAAGGGGCAGCCATTTTCTCTCGGTTTGATCTCGAGCAGGTTACCATCGGATGGGTGTATCGAGGAAAGTATACCACTTCTTGCTTTTCGGACCGGTATGGGTTGTGCAATTTCTGTAATGCGTTTGGTTTGACTAATGCTCCTTCCTATTTCATGGACTTGATGAGCAGAATTTTTCAACCGTATCTAGATAAGTTTGTGATTATCTTTATAGATGATATCCTGGTGTATTCTAAGAATGAGGAGGAACATAGAGAACACTTGAAAGTCGTGTTGCAAACTTTGAGGGAGCAACAGTTATATGCTAAGTTCAGTAAGTGTCACTTTTGGGAGAAAGAAGTTTGATTTTTGGGACATGTTCTGTCCAATCAGGGGATAGCGGTAGATCCTGAAAAAGTTGTTGCGGTTAAAAATGGAGCGACCCACGAACCCTCTGAGAGGTGAGAAGTTTTTAGGACTAGCGGTTATTCTGAAGATTTATAGAAGTTTTCCACTATTGCACCCATGACCAAGTTGACCAAGAATGTGAAGTTCATATGGACGAGATGATTGTGAAAAGCTTTCTAGGAGTTAAGCGGTTGACTATAGCACGGTGTTAACTATACGGTACAAGGGAAAAGTTAGTAGTGTTCTTGATGCGAGTGGGCGGGTTGGGATGTGTATTGATCTGACATCGAAGGTTGTATCTTATGCTTCTCGACAATTAAAACCTCATGAGAGCGATACCCCTCATGACTTAGAGTTGGCGGTTGTTTTTGCGTTGAAAGTGTGGCGACACTACTTGTTTGGGGAGCACTTTGAGTTGTACCTGAGATCACAAGAGCCTCAAATATCTCTTTTCTCAAAAAGAGTTGAACATGAGAACAGAGATGGGTTGAATTTATCGATAGTTATGATTTCGAGATCGTTTACCACCCAGGGAAAGGAAATGTAGTCGATGATACACTTAGTCGACAACATGAGATTATGGCTTCTTTGATGATTCAAGAATGGAAGTCTTTGGAGTTAATTTCAAGGCATGATATTCAACCAATAGAGAGTGCTGAGAGGGCATACATTAGTAGTTTGACCGTCTGCGGTAAGCGTTCTTGGGTAAGCTTCGTCGATTCTGAAATTTAGATGGATTTCTACGAGCTTGCCATTTTTAAGTCAGCAAATATGGAAAACATGCTTTTGGGTGTCCACGAGCCTGCCATTTCTGGAGTCGACAAATGTGGAGAAAAGAGGTCTTGGGTGCTCAACGTCCCGGTGTTGTTGGAGTTGGAAAATATGGGATTGTATTTTCTATATACTTATATGTATGTATTTTCGTACTTGCAGTTTATGGCTCTCGTATCTAGACATCATAGTGTATTTATACCCTATGATTGTGAAAAAAGAATAAGTTAGTCATGAACAATAGTTAAGTGATCTCCAAAAAGTTTTACAAAGGGACATACATGGGTTTTCTCATCCATTGCATTACATGATCATATGTACATCTCAATTAATTATATAATTTGTTAAGGAATTATTTCCAAGCGGGCAATTGTTCACCCCAAAACTAACAACCTTTCAAGGAATGATAGGGACGCATGCAAGTGACTAACATAGAGATGTAATTGTGGATGGAAGTCTGAGGCTCCTTTTGGTTCTAAGTGATGAAGCTATGGGCTATTTTTGTGCGAGTTAGAACTTTATCTTTTGTGTGCTCAAGGAAAATCCTTGAAAGATGTAAGCCCTTAGAATTTTGTTTGTATTCTCTCTTATGCTTTGAGCTATTAATTCATTTGATATCGTGTTTCAAATAATGATGTAACCATATTAGCAGTTCAAGGAGAAGAAAAGACCTTGATGCGTAACAAATTATTTAAAGTTTTGCATTATCCTTCTTTGTCATAATATTCTTGAATTAGTATCAGAAATTGTGGTGTATTGTCAGGGCGTGACACCTCAATTGTTGAGTATGAAGCAATGTGTGTTGAGCTTGGTCCAAGTTAGATGGACTCCCTTGTGGTATTCATAAAGGATGGAAGACTACGAGAGGACAAGAAGGAAACGTACAAGATAAGGCTCAAATCGACAAGGTTTTGCTTGTCGGTTGAAAGCCACCTTTACAGAAGGTCCTTCACAAGACCACTATTGCGATATGTGCACCCTTCTCAAGTTGAAGACTTCTTGCATGAGATACATGATAAAATATATGGAAGCCATGTTGGGGGCATGTCACTAACCTCTGAACAATCACGTGAGAAGTCTTGGTGGCCTTACATAAAGAAGGATCTTGAGATATATGTGAGAAAGTGTGAGAAGTGTCAGATGTTTGCACCAATGATACATCAGCCTGCTGAAGAACTAACTCTAGTGTCCAGTCCTTGGCCTTTTGCTTAATGGGGGCATGGATCTAGTTGGAAAAATGCCACAAGCAACTAGCTAGAGAAAGTTCCTTCTAATAGCCACTAATTACTTCACTGAGTGGAAAGCGGCGAAACCTTTAGCCCAAATCCAAGATGTGGATGTTAAGAAATTCATCTGGAGGAATATCATTACTAGATTTGGCATACCAAGGGTCATTGCAGCAGACAACGATACTCAGTTTGATAGCAAGTTGATCTAGAACTTTTGTGCTAAGTACAAGATCAATAATTACTATTCAATGCCTAGTTTTCCTCGAGCAATGGCCAAGTGAGGCATTAAGCAAGACTATCCTAGATGGAATCAAGAAGAGATTAGAGGCAACAAAAGGCAAGTGGGTATAAAAGTTACCTAATGTACTATGGGTATATCGGACTACTTTGAGAAGATCAGCAGAGAAACCCTTTTGCAATGGCTTATGGCATAAGCGGTGATACCTCTAGAGATCGGTGGCCTAGAATTCGAGGACTCAAGCGGTAGAGAATGAAGCGAGAATGAAGTTTTCCTAACCCAAGATCTAGATTTAATAGAAGAAATAAGAGACAAAAAGTCAACCCTAGAGAATTCAAAATTTGGTGACCTCATCTTGAGAAAGTTGCCGACAACAAGAAACATCGAGAGAGGGCAAACTTGGCCCAATGCAGGAAGGACCGTACAAAATTACCTTGGTTGTCGGTGTAGAAGCATATCGGCTGAAAAAGATTGTGATGGCAAGCAACAGCCAACACCTTGGAACACTAGCAACTTGAAGTTTTTCTATCATTAGTAGTATACTTTTTATGTAACTTAGAAGTTTTAGCTTGATGTTTTCTTTAATAAAAGTTTAGTTTGAATTGTTCATTACAAATTATTATTGATATGATTTTGATATGTGACTTGTATAGAGAGCTAGGATAGACTTAGGCGATGTGGTGTTTTAGCGAGAAACCAAGCGTTTGGCTTAGACTTACCAAGAAGGTAGAGTGGAACTAAGTTAAAGGGATATTTCGATGAGAAACATGATGAAATTAAGCGAGATTACGCCAAGGGATAGTAATGTTCTTCTGACCTAGTTAGTTAGGAATATGTAAAGCCGAGGTGAAGTACCAAGGAAATCGGTGCCTGAAGGTTAAGCCTTAGGTATTTTGTTTAGACAAGCTAAAGTGATGACCACAGTCATGGATCCTAGGTCTTATGAACCTAGGCATGAACAAGATGTTGGCTTAATAATGTGAAAGTGAGTTGAGATTGCATTCAAATTAGAAATTTGAGGCGAGATGAGTTAATAGAGATCTAAGTTAGTAATTTGAAAGTGACACTTGGTAAAATTTTCAAACAATTTTATGAGTTGATCCAAGATGGCAGTTGTATAATCAAGAGATAATCACATTATACGAGATGATGTTTGAATCAAGGATGCTACACTTTGAAAAATATTCATGAGATAAGTATTGAAGACATAAGAGTAAAGAAGACATGAAAGCGAGTAAAGCTTGAAGCTAACACTTGGACAAAACAAAGATTGTATTCATAGAAAGAAGTTGCGACTCTGATTATCAAACACGTCATTTCGTTAAAAGTAGATCGTTATTCAAGAATAGAAATTGTGTTGAGCAGAGACCAAACAAAAAAAAAAAAAGAAGAAGAAGAAGAAGAAGAAGAAAATTCTTAGTCTATACTTTTGATTGATCTTTAATCTGGACCTCGGATTGAGTGCTTGTTGTTGGAAGGGCCTTGGTTGCCTTGATGGTGGAGGTGTAAACCCGATTAGCCATTAACAATTTAGTAGTCTATTTCCTCTAAGATCTCCTCAACGGACTTTTGGCCACTATTAGCACCACATTTTATTTTTACATCAATTGTGGCCTATTAATTATGGCCAAATTCGATTATGGCATGTCGATTGAAATCATAGACTATTTTTAAAGAATAATACAGCCATATTTGTTATTATTATTATTATTTTAAATCAATAGAAATGTTGACGTGGGATGACAAATATGTTAAGGACGTGACATGATGACATGTTAAATAGAGGGCCAAAATTAGCTATTGTAGCTATTTGAAAGTTAGTTGCTAAGATCAAGGAGCCAAGACCAAGTCAAGCACCAAATCTGTAAAGTGGTTACTATCAAACATGGGATATGGATGATGTTGAGGAAATCATGGCATATTAAGGAGATCATGGGCTTGTTGAGGAAATTGTGGGCTTAGATTCTCTCTCTCTCTCTCTCTCTCTCTCTCTCTCTTATATAGTTGAGCCTATAATCTCTTAGGCCTTGGTTACCAAAGCCTCAGCCAGATTCTTCTCAGCTTTGGCAGCCCTTTCCTCAGTAACCTTGGCAGCAACTTCGACTTTTTGGGCTTCAACCTTGGCGGTAGTGATTATTGCCCACTGTTTCTCATGCTTCCTCTTCGAATCATTGAGTTGACAAAGATACTCAGTTGCCTCCTGAGTTTTCTTCATCAAATCAGCTTTGAGTACGAAAGAGTGAACGTGTTGGATAGACTATGAAAGAAAGGGACTAGTAAACAAAAATATTCTAAGTGTTAAATGATGGATAGAAAAATGAAGAAGGTTACTAGAATGGAGTGTCGCATCATGATAGCAAAATGCTCGTACTCATTGCAGTCAATAATTAAATGCATGTCGGCTGGCAATAGTAACGCAATAAACAGAGTGACAGCGACCTCGGGTCATTTATGACTTTGTCTTCGACCTTCAGTAGATGGTCGCCTATATGGATCTCGGGAAACCAGGTGTCGCCGAAGGTGACATCCCTTGATCCGCTAGGCCCAACCGACTTTAGGCATTTGTTGCTCGGAGCATTGGCGGATTCTGAGGTTAGCATATTCTCAACAACCATCGGGAGATGGAGATGCAATCTTACGGATCTTTGTCCTCATATGTCGACATTACGGTTTGCTTGAACTTTTCCTTGGCCTTCTTGGTTCTTTTGGGTTTTGGGTGATGGAAGAAAAGGAGTGGATTGCGCTATGATGATGCCGAGATATTGCCTAGAAGATTTTTTATAGCTGGCGTCGATGGGGCCATCTCGCCGGAAGTAGTGATGATAGTTCGTTGTGGATGATTTTGGAAATACAATAAGAGGGTTGTCGGGGTTGTAGAAATGGGAGTGCGGAACCTTAGCACTTTACCTTACGGTTTTGTAACCAAATTATCACTTTGTTGGTGTCGGCATTAGCGTTTAGCATGTGAAACATGTAGGAAAAGGCGCTTCGGTGAATGGTTGGTCACTAGGTTAGAAGTGGAACCTTGGTCGGTGAAGGTGATCCTAGCATTATGTGAGGCAGTAGAGTTCGGCTCCTAGATGGAATGTTTGGGAGTGAAAACCTATAGGTGGCAATGTAATTGAGTAAAATGAGAGCTTCGTTTGTAGAGGAGAGATCTAGGAAGCGTGATGTCTGGTCTTTGGCGTATGCTTTGTGAAATAATTTGTTGGCTTGAGGAGTTACGCAAAAGCGTGAATATAGTAATTAGAAAATTGAGTAAGTATAAGATGTTGGTTTAAAATGGTTGAGAAGTGTGTGATCTAGGGATCTAAGACTTACCCTCATTAGGATCCTCTCTGCGAAGGAAGAGAAGGTTGTTAATAAGAGCAAATTCCCAATTTCTCAAGGTGATCAAATAATCCTCTCTAACACCCTTGTTGGAGGTGCCATTCTTAGATTTGAGGCGCACATGGTGTAATAATCTTGAACATCACTAATGGTTAACCTAACGTTATGTCGGACATAACTTGGCAATACCATTTATGATGTGAAAGGTATTGATGGCTAGTTGCATCGGGTTGAGTTTATAGAATTGTATCATCTCCTAAAATAAGAAGTTAAGGGGAACTTGGCGCCACCCTTTATGAAGAACACTATGGAGAAAGGCATGTAGTCCTTCGGGCATGATGAAGTCATTCTCACTAGCTAATCTAATGTGTACATTGTCTAGGATGTAATTCTCGGCATAAGTTTTCTAGTTTTATCGGGGTGTCAACTCTCCACTTATGCATGCCAATGGTGAAGGACGAGGGGCGGTCTTGATGTTTGGGTTTAAAATTTTGATGGGAATGGCTTATGGAATTTCTAAGTTTCATGTTTTCCTAGTGTGATTCAATAGCCAAACCAGTTTAAGTCTAAACTATGTAAAACGGCGAATAAGCAAAAATCGAGAAGATATTAGAAGGAAATTGGAAAATTCTTGAAAATGATGAAGATTATTAACATGTGTAAGAATAATGAAACTGAAATGGAAAAACTCAAGGATGGATGACTTACAAGTAGATTCAGGCGCAAGGGAAGATGGATTCGTGTTCGTCGGAGTTAAATAAAGCTTTTGATCAAAGCAGAATAATGATTTAGTTGCCAAAATTAGTGGTCAGAATAAGTTACAGAGGCGAGCTTTAGGAACACAACAATGGCTATTTGCGAGTAGAGAGAGAGTCAAAGTTAGAAAGTGAAGAGGCGTAGAGAGGAAGAGGTGTTTTGGTGAGTTGAAAGGCGGCATGTTGATAGTTGACATCATTTCAAATTTATTTTGAGAAACATGTTAAAAGGAAACATGTTGATAGTTGACATCGGTGATGCCAAGTGAGATAGCGTCGTCGAGAGATTAGGACATGTAAGAGCCAATGGAGGTGACATGTCGGTGCATTTGTTTTGAGAAGGCGACTTTGAATCTTGAAGTTCTTGAACTTCTGAGTCTTGATCTCGACTAGTGGTATGATTTCGGTTGGCATGATGAACTTGAACAAGGAACATCTTGGTTCTTGGATCTTGTGAGTGAACCCAAATGTGTCCTTGTTTCTTGGAAGTCGAGGAGTCTTGATCTTGGTCAGAGAGGTAGCCTCTAGCATGTTGTTTGGTCGACATGTTAGGAGGTTGGACACTATAGATTCCATCACATCAGTATGGCTGAAGTAATAGAATGTATGGGGCAATTATGGGGACATAATTTTGGGGTTGTCCAGCCTAAGTTGATAGTTGAAGTGCCACGTGGGTGATCTAGGTTGTCGAGATATGATGTGATTATATCGGACTCCAAGATATTCGAATAGAGAACAAGAGTCCTAGTTGATATTAGACTACCTGTTTGGGTCAGGTTAGTTTCTTGAGAGAGTTGATCCTAATCTGAATAGGAGTCTTGGGTAAATGATATCCTTGTAAAGTATAGAGCCTCATGAAGTAAGGCTTCTAGGAGAAGTAGGGCACTAATCACTATATAAAGAAGGCACTCCTGTGGATCTAACGTATGTTTTGAACTAGTGTGTTCTTGTGACAACCCTACTTGATTAGTGCTAATCTATGATTAAGCATGTTAGCTGGTGATTAGTGAAATGCAGCTGATTGATTGAGTGTATTAGTTTAAATGCATGTCTATCTGTTTATTTGCTAAATGAAATTATTTATGTTCTATGTTTTAAACTGCAAATTGAAGGCCTTATCGGCGGCCGAATCCGGAATTGATTAGTGTTTTATGCTAATTAGAATTTACGTGATTTTATGGTATATCTAATTGAAATTTGTTTTCGTAGGATTAAATTAGTTTAAATAATGTTGTATTGTGTTAGTTGGACTTACTTACCAAAATGCCATATTAGCGTGCCATCTCATAAAACTTTTGAGACTTAATTCATATCTCTTCCTCCATTTCCTTATACCAAACCGACTAGAGAGAGAGGGGATAGCTTGATTTCATCTTGTTTTGGCTTGGAGATTAAGAGAGTTGAAGGAAATTTGCATAATTGAGCTCCTACATTTGAAATTGGAGACCTAAGGTAGGACATTTACCTTCTTGGTTGTGAATTTAAGTTAGTTCTTGCATGGCTCATGGTAATTTAGTCATCTAAGGCTAGAATTGGTTAAGATTGTTGAATTGAAGCTTGTATCATGCATGCATGTTCTTATATTGAAGTTTTGAAGTTGTTTCATGAGGATTTCTTCATGCATGTTCATATTTTGGTCTTGATCCATGAACTCACCATGTTTTGAAGTTAAACATTGCATTTGATCTTGTTTTGTAGCATTGGGTTCCTAGGAACCCGCATGTATTGAATTTGCATTGTTCTTCATGTTCATGAAAACTCCTTTGAAATTGTGTTTAATTGAACTACCTTTGGACTTTGATTTCTCAAATTGATCTTTGAAACATGTAATATTATGGGTTTTGAAGTGTTTTCCAAAACATTGGCCCAAAATGATCGAATTTGATGCATTAAAAGTTGATTTTGAGCTTGAAGGTTCAATCTGGAATTGCCAAAATTTGGACTCACGCTCAAGCGGGGTAATGCACGATCGAGCGGGGACTTGAGTCATACGCTCGAGCGGGGTCGAGCGCCCGTCGAGTGTGAATTTTGTGCATTTTTGCCATGTTTTGCGATCCGCTCGGCGAGAAAGTGATGCTCGGCGAGGATTCTTTATCTGCATGTCGCTCGGCGTGAAAGACACGCTCGAGCATGACCCCTGTTTTCTAAAAATTTTCTGAAGTGTTTAAAAGTACATTTTTGCATCCTCTTTCCATCCTAGGCATTCTAGGGCATATTTAAAACATCTGAAGGAGGATATTGATGTAGAACTACATCGAGGCAAACTAGGGATTAAGTTATTATGTTTTTCCCAAGCTGTAGCTTAGTGTGTGTTAGATTACATAGCTGTGTAGGGTTGGCATCCGTGGATGCTCTAGCTTGCTATAGCCCAATGCTCTGTGAGTAACAATGTTGTAAAGATATGTTCAATCATGAATATTTTACGAATAAACCCTTTGTACTTCTTCTGAAATGATATTTCTTCTTGAATGGATGTTTGTCCTATTTGTGAATTGTATTAAGTGGCATCCAAAGCAATTTCTTTATTCTTTGTCTTTATCTTGCTCATCACAGAGATCTCTGTCGGTTCCCATGTTTAGAACCACTCATTTCTTGATATGATGGCCATCAATGGTATTAGGTCTATTAAGACCCTCTTGTCTTGTTGCTATTAGATGTACCACATATATTGCTATGATTGAATAAGCATTTATCTTGATATAAGCATTTATTTTTAAATCTTGAAAGGACATTCATTCTTAATTTCTTTACGCACATGTTATTCACTGGGCTTTAGCTCATTGCTCATATATATATGTAGGTGTTCAGGCACCGCACCGTTGCTAGGAGCATCAAGCTAAGCTCTTGTTTTGTCAAGCCAACCATTGTGCCTCCTTTGCGAGGTTCAAGTCTTTGCCAAGCCAAATTTTGCTTTAGGGTGTTTAGATTCATACATTTGTTTACATTTTGTGTGGTGTATAGACTTGTACTGTATTGTTATGGTAGGGAGTCGGTCCCTAATCTGAATGTCTATATAAGTTGTATATGTATGTATATACTGTTTTGTTCTAAATACGTATGAAAAGTCTTTTTGCATCTGATATCCTGACTCATTAGACATCTTTTATTACCGTTTTGGCTTCCTTGCCACATACTCTGTATTCTTGTTATTATTGTTAGCGGGCCTTGATGATACGGATCCTTGGCGATTCTGATGCTAAACCCATAAAGGCGGATTTGGGTCATGATTATTTTGAGTTGATATCTTTGAGAGTTAAGTTGGTGACTTAATCATCGTAGTATCCCAGTGAGCGAGCCACGGTTTTATTGTCTTTCTGTGTGTAGGTGTTGAGTTTCTTTATTTCTACTCGTGCTGTATGGCTTAGTTCCCAGAATCTCGATGAAAAAATCAGATTTGATTATGAGGTCGAAATTCAATCCCCACAAACCCTGAAAGTTCAATTTTTTGCTCCCCCTGTTTCTTTCGCATATCTGATTGCTGAAATTGGAATGCTGGCATAGAATCCTAAATTGGTTCACACACCCAAAATAATAATATAATAATAATAATTCAGGTGGTGCTTAACAGAGTAGCGTGGATTGTAACGGAGTTTTGAGGATTTAATTTAATTTTTATAACAATAATAATGGGATAGCACATGCAGGAGAGGTCCTTATAATAAATATATAATTTATCGTAGCAATCTAATATATTTGCGGCAGATGGAAGACCATTTCTGTTGGTTTTGTCAAATTCAAATAATAATAATAATAATAATAATCTTATAGGTTGATCAGATCCACCCACCTCCTTATCCATAAATAATTAAATACATATGATATATATGCATGTATTATATCTATATATATAAGAAATTCTTTCTTGCTATAGCTTGTGATTTTTTTGCCTATTTTACCCTTTCATTTTAAATAATTTATTAATGGTGACATATATGTTGAGTAAAGATTTTTTTATAATTATGTAAATATTCTTGGTCAATTATGTAATAAGTTTTATTGTAATTATGCAAACATTCTTGGTCAATTATGAAATAGGTTTTTCATAATTACGAAAATATTAAGTGGTCAATTGTGAAACATAAATCTTTTATTCTTTAACAAATTACAAATACACCCATAAAGTTTGTTTAAAATATGAATCGATACTATAATATTAGAAATTACAACTTTCATTTGTTATAAATTTTAATTTAACACCATACCCAAAGGGGCAAAAAAAAAAAAAAACAACTATTCTCCTAAATTTTGTCTCATATCATGTTTATTACAACTATTTTAATTTATCAAAATTGTTTAGTAAAAAATATGTCTCATATCACGAAAAATTGTTAATGAACTTAATGATTTATTTATTAACAAAATGGTTAACTGAAAAATATTTTTCATATTATTAAAAATTATTAATTTACTTAATGATTTACTTATGAATAAAATTGATCATTTGTTATACGAGTATGATTTATGTATTAAGAAAATTAGTCATTTGTATATATATGTATTTTGTTTTGCTTCTTTATTAGTTCAGTGACTTATCTTAGTAATTTTTTTTAGATGGAAGAATTATTTTAATATTTATTTTATATTTATATGTTAAGAAAAGTTACATACTATAATTTTGTTATTTTATAAATTCGGAAGAAATGTTAAAAACTCATAAATTCACCCAAAATGATATGGTAATAGAATTGGAGTCGACATCATCAGGTGTATAACAAATCAAAAAATGATACATATCATACCATATAAATCTATCATATATCTAATGATTTATTCTATTCAATTTCATAAAACAATATTTATATTTTAAAAAAATTATCAAAATATAAAACTTAAATATATTGCAATAATAACTCATGCCTTGCATACGAGCTGAATAAATTAGTATATAGATAACATTCACAGCTTGAGAGGTTAGTATTTTTACTTTTTCTATTTATGATTTTCATACATCATCAAAACTTTCAAAGATGAGAAAATATTTTGACTCATCTTCCTCTTTTTATAGATATTAACTTTTTATTTTTCTATGGCCATGTTTGGAAAGTGGATTTGTGGCCGTTTTTAAATTGACAAAAAACAAAATAGATTAAAATAGTCAACAAGACAAAATGTTCGTCAAACCCATAATCATTTCACTTTTTCTCTCACAAATATCACATCCACCTACAAAAAATCCAACCATCTTTCCAAACATAAAAATTTTAGTCTACTAAAATATCCAACTTCCCAAATGAGGCCTATATTTAAAGGAACAATTTGTAGGAAATTAACTATTTAAACTAAATAGTAAAGCGTGTATTAAAAATTAAAAAACATTTGGAAAAATTCTATAAAAAAAATGAAAAAAGAAAGATTCACGAATATAAATTTTAATTCCCAAAACCCAAAAGGAATTGTTCATAAAATCAAAGGAAGGAAAGAAAATTTCTTGTTGAAGTCTAAAACAAGAACAAGAGCACCTTGAACATACAAAACAACTTCTGATTATTGTTGTATAAATGCAAAAGGAAAAACCGAGGCGTGTGTTGTATACACTTTCCTTAAAATTATTCGATCCTTACAGCAGTGCTTGAGAATAGATGGCGCCAACCTCCGGGATGCAGCGACTATATCCCAAAATTGCGGCACTACAATGCGGGACTAGCAAAGCAGTGAGTTGTATCTCTCTCTTTGACAGAAAATATAAAACGATATAGAAGAGCAATACAAAGAAAATGCAAGAAAAATGAATGAGAGAATTGGTTGGAGAAAGTCTAAACTTATAGGCAATAAGGTATTTGTTCTAATGGGTTTGGAAGCCCTCTGAACAAGTGTGAATTTGAAAAATTGCGAGTGAAGAGAGGAGAGAAGGAAGGATGCCACTATTAGGTTTGAATTTGAAATTTGGCACAAGTGTTTGAATTTTTCCGCTAGAAATTCAAATTTTCTAGCAAGAATTGTGGAAATAAAAAATTCAAACAAATTTTATCCAAAAATTAAAGCTAGGATCTCGACCCACAACCGCACCTAATGCGATATGGACGGCCGGCAGTGCGGCCTTGTAGCGTGTGTGGGTGGTTTGGGCCAAGCCCACTTTGTCCATAACTCCTCCTTACAAAACTTGGGGTGCCCTTGGAGCCCAACGCTAGTGTGTCCACCTAGAGCTTATATACTCACACTAGCTCTCTTAAAGTTTCAACGTGGGACAACCAATTTAAAAACCCATATTCCCAAAAGCGACATCAACTTCTTATTCACTCATAAATGGTTTTGACGAACCGTCTTCGCCGTGTGACTTGCCCTGACAAGGAACACGCCACCTTTGGACCCACCCCAAAAGATGTATGAGCCCTACTCAAATTTGGTCTCAAGGTAGCCCAAAATAAGCCTAAGAAAATCATAATTTCCAACAATCCCCCACATGAATGGAGTTGATGGAAGCGGACATACAACGATATGCAAAAATGTGAGAGTACATTAACAAGATACCCTACTTCGAGATAGGTAGCTTTTGGCTTTGAACCTCCCCTAGTGAAAACCTATTGGACTTACTAGCTGTCCAGTGGACGTGGTGCCTTGAACTATTCAGTCGTTGGTGTAAGCTAAGATAATAGATTACACACAGAGTATTGCCAAACAGTCTTGTTCTCTGGTTGTGTTCATTTTGTGAACAATACGGTTTAGTGAGTGCTTTAGAGAATTGACTTTTTAATTCTTATAGAACGGCTCAGTTCACACTCACATAGGTAATTCTCATTAAGAATGTCCTATCACACTCCACTTGGATAACAAGATATAAGAATCATTAAAAGCAAAGCTTATATAGACTACGTTAGGGATCACTCTTCTTGTTATAGAAAATAGGTAGAAGAGAGAACCTCTCTAGTGATTAGGGAATCTCCATAATTTAGTTGTCCCATTGAACCTAGTTCTTGGAATCTCGGTCTTCTCGTTGGGTTGCCATTATGGCGATTCTTAGTTAATAGGCTTTAATCACAATCCCTTCGATAAACAAAACACTTGCTCTCTAGCTAGCCTTTTTAGTTAACGGATCACGATATTATCTTTAGACCTTATATAGTCAATGGTAATTATACCATTTGAGAGCAACTACCAAATGGTATTATGTTGTCCTTGAATGTGTAGAGACTTCTTTGTTATACATATGATTTTGTGCCTTCCTATCTTCTAGGAAATTTTGAAGCCATAGATTCTTCTCCTATTTTATCTAAAGCTATAAATTCAAATTCCATTGTGAACTTTGCAATGCGAGTCTGCTTAGAGGATTTCCAAGAGATTGTTGTGCCTCCAAGAGTAAAGACATATTCACTAGTGGACTTTAAGTCATTGGTATCTGATATCCAATTTGCATCACTGTACCCTTCAAGTACTGCTGGATATTTTATATAATGCAATCCATAATTTTGGGTATGTCTTGGATATCTAAGTACCCTAATTATAGCTGTCCAGTGATCCTTCCCTGGGTTGCTTGTGTACCTACTTATTTTGTTGACTGCAAAAGCTATGTCAGGCCGTGTGCAATTCATTAAGTACATCAAGCTTCCAATGATTTGGGAGTATTCTACTTGTGATATGCTTTCTCTTATATTCTTCAATAAATGAGCATTAACATCTATAGGTGTCTTAGCAAGACGGTTGTCATGCTTCCCAAATTTTTCTAGAATTTTCTCCACATAGTGAGATTGAGATAAGGCATACCCATCAGATGTTTTAGAAATTTTCACTCCAAGTATGACATCTGCTACTCTCATATCTTTCATGTCAAACCTTTTGTTTAACAATTTCGTGGTAGTTTTTATCATTTTGGTATTGCTACCAATGATGAGAAAATCACCTACATAGAGGCAAATAATGACATAACCTATATCAGTATTCTTGACATAGACACATTTGTTGCACTCCTTTATTCTAACCCCATCCAAAATCATAACATGATCAAATTTCTCATGCCATTGTTTTGGTGCTTGCTGTAATCTATATAAGGATTTGACAAGTCTGCAAACCTTCTTCTCTTGGCCAAGAACTTTGAATCCCTCGGGTTGTTCCATGTGGATTTCTTCATTTAAATCTCCATTTAGAATGGCGGTCTTAACATCCATCTGATGTATTTCAAGGTTATATAAAGCTGCCATAGCAATTAACATACAAATGGATGTTATTCTTGTTACAAGGGAATAGGTGTCAAAGTTGTCAAGACCTTCCTTTTATGCATGCCTTTTATTACATGGCGAGCCTTGTATTTATCAATTGACTCATTCGCTTTCATTTTCCTTTTGAAAATCCACTTGTATTCAAGTGGTTTGCACCCTAGAGGATGATCAACCAATTCCCAAGTATGGTTTTGTAGAATGGACTCAACCGCCATTGATTGCATCTTTCCATAATGATGCTTGGGACTTGACATTACTTCCTTAAAGCTTGAGGCTCATTTTCTAACAAAAAGTTAGAAAATGGACCAAAAGACTTAGATGTCCTTAGTCTTTTTCCAGGTCTAGGCTCATCTTCTTATTGGTCTTTGTCATTTTCCATGGCATCAACAAAAATTTGTTTATTAGAACTTGGCTCTTCTAATTCGGATATTTCGGCTTGTTTAGCCATTGTCTCTATATCTACAAGTCTTTGATTTTCTTCATCATTTTCCAAGGAAAGATATGTTCGAAAAAGGATGCATTTCTTGACTAGATAATAGTAGTTGTGTGTATATCGAAAATACTTGATTTAACTACTAAAAATTGATATGCACTACTATTATTGGTATAGCCAATGAATACACAATCAACGGTTCTTGGTCAATTTTAGTCTTTTTAGGACTAGGGATGCCACCTTTGCCAAGCACTCCTACACTTTTAAGTAATTATAAGAAGGTTGATGACCTTTCCATAATTCATAAGGTGTTTGGTTAGTTTTTGTGGGGTATCCTATTTAGGATATAATTTCTTGATAAAATAGCTTCCTCCCACAAATGCAGGGTAAACCGAACTTATCAATATGGCATTCATCATCTCTTTAAGAGTGCTATTTTCCTTTCGGCCCTCCATTTGATTGAGGAGAATAAGGTGCAGTGGTTTAGTGAATAACACCAAGTTCTAAGCAAAACTCATCAAATGGTGCATCATATTCACCTCCTCTATCATTTCTTACAACCTTAATCTTTTTTCCAAGTTGATTTTCAACTTCTACCTTATACTGCTTAAAAGCTTCTAAGGCCTCATCTTTACTTCGTAATAAGTATACATCGGAATACCTAGTGCAATCATCAATAAAAGTTATATAGTACTTTTTACCACCTCTAGTTTGCACAAATTTTAAATCACCAATGTCGATGTGAATCAAAGCTAATGGTTCAGTACTTCTGTCAATTTTATTAAATGATACTCTAGTCATTTTAGCTTCAACAAATACTTCACATTTATGATTAAAATCAAGATTAAATTTAGGTAAACATTCTAGATTAACAAGTCTCATAAAGAACCATAATTTACAAGTCCTAATCTACCACGCCATAAATGAGCAAAATCAATAATATAAGCAAAAGATGTGTTCTTATTATTAGAAGCAATAATTGGTACAATAGTTACCACATTGAGCTTAAAAAGCCCATCAGTCATATACCTACGGCCTACATACATTCCAGCCTTAATAAGTACAACTTTTTCATATTCAAATACTAGCCTAAATCCGTTCTTAATCAACAATGACCTAGAAATTAAATTTTTGTGAATTTCCGAAACATGAAGTACATTGTTAAGAGTGAGCTCCTTCCTCGAGGTCATCTTTAGCACTACCTTCCCTTGTCATTCTACAGTTGATTTGGAGGACTTTCCTATGAACAATTGTTCGCCATTTTCCACCACTTTGTAGGTTGTGAACATTTTCTTATCGGCACAAATGTGGTGGGTTGCTCCAGTATCCACCCACCATTCTTTAAGGTTGCCCACCAAGTTAGCCTCAGAGACTACTGCAGAAAGATTGATGTCTGCCAATCCCTTAGAAAGATTGTATCCCTCAGTTATGTTGGCTTGTGCCAGTTTCTTGCTAGAACTTGCTCCATCGGCTTTAACAATCCTTTGCTCGATGTCCATTACCACCATGCACATAGCACTTGCATTTGAATCTTTTGTTGTTTTCACCTTTGAAGCCTTGCTTGGACCCTTTGCTATCATGCTTTTTTTTTTTGTTGTTAAATCTCAAACTTTGTCCTTGTTCCACAACATTTGCCTTAGCCTGCATGACTTGGTTCCCAGACTTCTTCTCGGATTTCCAATTGTCCTCTTCAATCCTCAGTTGCATGATAAGTTCTTCCAACTTCATTTCCTTTCATTTGTGTTTAAGGTAATTTTTGAAGTCTTTCCACGCTAGCGAAAGTTTCTCAATTATAACAGCAACTTGAAATGATTCACTCAGAATCATTCCTTCGGAAATGATATCATGTATTATCAATTGAATTTCTTGGACTTGGCCAACCACCGTTTTGGAATCAAACATTTTAAAATCCAGAAAGCGTCCGACAACAAATTTCTTTGCCTTGGCATCTTGATTTAAAGTTCTTTGGCCATCTTCTTTACACAATATGCATTGTATAAAGAATTATCAAGTCCATTTAGTATGTAATTTTGACATAGAAAGTCACCTTGCTTCGGGCATCTATTGCAACAACAAATCGACGATCAACGTCCTTCCCATCTATCTGTTTTGGGGCCTCTTCATGGATGTCTGGGCCAAATGCAAAGTTGTAAGATAAAATAACATTTTTGCTTCCATCTCTTAAACTCTATTCCATTGAATTTTTGGTTTCTCTCCATGGTTTATTGGTACCATAGGAGTCTTGGCGTGGTACCAAGAGACTATTGAGGTCCGCAGTCGAGAATAGTCTTAGCACTATCCGTTGCCATTTTTTCTAAAATTACAATTTCATAAGCGAAATAAATACACACAAAGCAAAACAATATTAATAACAATCTTAAGGCATGTAAATTAACGATTTAAACTAAATAGTAAACTATGTGTATTTAAAATTAAAAACATAGTGGAAAAATTCTTTAAAGAAAAAGGAAAAAGAAAAAAAATCCGAATGTAAATTTTAATTCCCAAACCCCAAAAGGAATTGTTTACGAAAATCAAAGGAAGGAAAAGAAAATTTCTTGTTCAAGTCTAAAACAAGAACAAGAACACACCTTTGAAATAAAACAAAAAAATTTACATACAAAACAACTTACAAATTAGTCTTTGTAGAAATGTAGAAAGGAAAAACCGGTAGGGCATGTGTTGGACACACTTTTTTAAGATCGTTCGTCCTTGCTCGATTAACAAAACGAGCAGATAGCCCGACCTCCAAGATGCAACAACTATATCCTAGAATTGCAACACTACAATTTGGAGTGCGGCAAATGGTGAGTTGTATCTCTCTCTTTGACCGAGAAAATATAAGAACAATATCAGAAGAAATCTGAGAAAATGAAGGAAAAGCGAATGAGAGAATTGGTTGGAGAAAGTCTATATTTATAGACAATAAAGTATTTGAGATGGGTTTGGAAGCCCTCCAAATAGGTATGAATTTGAAAAATTGCGGAGTGAAGGGAGGTGAGAAGAAGGAAGGATGCAGGTTTTAATTTGAAATTTGGCACAGTGTTTGAATTTTTCCCATTAGGAATTCAAATTTTCCCAGGAATTGTGGAATTCAAACAAATTTTGTTGAGAAAATTAAAAGCTAGGACAGAGCCGGATCCACAACTCGCATCCGCGCCTTGTACGGTACGGCTCAGATTAGCCGACCAGTCGGATGGATGGCGGTGGCGGCCTGCGTGCGCGTGTGTGGTGGTTCTGGGCCAAGCCCACTCTATCCATAACTCCCCTCCTTACAAAACTTGGGATGCCCCTTGGGGCCCAACCCAAGTGTGCGCATAAACTTATATACTCATACTAGCTCTTTTAAAGTTTTAATGTGGGACAACCAATTTAAGGAAACCCACATTTGACTCTTCAACTTCCATTTCACGAACCCGTAAGCAGCGTCAACTTTTCATTCACTTATAAATGGTTTTGTGAACCGTCTTCACCGTGTGACTTGCCACCTGACAAGGAATATCACCTCTTTGGACCCACCCAAAAGACTTGTGGGCCCTACTCAATTTGGTCTCAATGGTGGCCCAAAATAAGCCTAAGAAAAACCATAATTTCCAACACAATTTTGATATTATAAAAAAAAAAAAAAATTGGTATATTACACTTCTTTGCCAAGGTTAGGCCAAAAACAAGAACCCCATGAAGTCGATTTGTAAGGGCTTCTCCTTGATCATCAATTTTTCATCAAATTTGAGTAAAAGCTTCCTTTGATATCATTGCTCAAATGGAGGATTTTGAAGCTTCATTAGAACATCGATCGACTAAGCGACGACAGGCGGATATCGACGGTTGGTAGCGATGTAAAATTTTCTACTTTTTGCCTTAAAATGAGTGCGACCAGGCGATCAACGGAGTGTAATTTTTCACAAATTTTTTGTCTTGAGGTGGTCATCGAGAGCACATCAAGGGGACATCGACAACAGTAATGAATAGTGATTTGATGAAAGGCACATTGGTCATCATTTTGATGACAGAAAAGTGAAATCCACAATTTGATACCTATTTGATGCAACTATTAGAGCAACAAAATGACTCATTTTCCAACAAATTCAAATTTGATGAAAGGTTTGAGTAACCATTGGAGATGGTCTAACAATGTCCCTTTGGTTAATACCAAACTGCAAAATTAACGTTTTCTGTCAAAATCAATAGTGTGTGGCGTAATTTACATTCTACCTCCATAAGATTAAACCAAAAACATATGCCCCTACAATTTGATTTGTGACAGTCAATACCCTTGAGGTCAATACCAAGGTGAGAAAATAGATATTTGTAATGGCAGTATTAGAAAGACCTAAATAAAAATCTTATTTTTATTTTTATTTTTATTTTTTGGATTATGTTTCTTTCATCTTTTTAACGTTCTCTCTCTTGCCACCACCCATTAGTACCAAAGATTGTTGGTGCAAATTAGGTTAATGAGATGGAAAGAGATAAAAACAAAAATAATTAGTATTGCTTCAAAGGTAGCGTTACAATGTAAACTTTCCTTAAGACAATATTCACCTCCACCAATTTTGTCGAATATGGTGTGCCTTTGTGTTATTGTGAATCCACCTCCGGGATACAATGAAACTTAGTCTAAAGGCGATAATACATTGCACTATGCACAAATCAAATCGGATCCCAAATACCTTGAGATTTTCAAATCCACCAAGTAAAGAGGAAAATATCAATATGAATCATTGAGATAAATTCAATGGATTTCATATGGATTTCTTCTTGTCCAATTGCCAATCCATTCCGCCATTATGTAGGCATGGGTTTGTGTCCTAGACCAAAGGTCATGTCTTTTAGATTCAAAAGTGACACCCTTTAAATTCAAGAGTCATGCTTTTTGTTTTAAACTCAATGGTTACACCCTTTTTTAAACCCAAAAGTCACATCTCTTTAATAATTCATATAACTATATTATATATTTAAATATATATAAATATATTATGAAAATGTTCAACAATCCCCACCATTTCAAAATATATGAAAATTACAACTTGGATAGATTAGGAAAATTTATGCATAAATGAAGATATCTTTAGATTTGAATCATTCACTTAGTGAAAACACATCAAAGTTAATAAAGATGGCATAGTAGACTTGTCTTTGAACTAGCGATCTTATCGATTAACCAAACAAACCTCACACACAAATTTTCTTCTCCTTAGATAATTCAAAAAAGCCGACCGTGGATTGTCCTTGTGTCTATATCTGTTTCATAAGTGCTCTAGAATCAAGCCCTTGGACTCATAGGAGCGGCACCACCTCCTACACTCATATAGATAAGTTTACTAAGAGTAACCTTATAACTAAAAGTACATAACTCACCGTTGTAAACTTATTAAGAACTAACTAACTCAACCTCCTCTTTTGCATTCAGGTCCCAAGCACTTTATACCTTGGGATGGTTATAAAATAAAAATTTAGCTGCTTGCAATCATGACGTATGGTGCACTTTGGCTCATTGAACTCAAGGACTTGATGTTTCTTCAAGCATTAGTCGAGTTTCTAGGAGTGATATATTACTTGGGCTTAAGACCCATCCTTTGATGATCTCATCAAATCCCTTGCAATTATTTCTTAAGATAATTCTGATCCGTGGACAAAATTTACATAGCTATGTATTACCTGATTTATGGCGTGACCAACATGTCAGGACTAACAATCCTTGTCATAACAATTAACTCATATTGATGATGAGTTTGCATCTTGAAAAATTCAAGAAAAATCCGTGACAAAAATACCACGTCCTCCATCTCTTTTGTTACAAGAGACTAACAATTTGTAAAATTCATCTCTTTAATTCTGAGATAAACTCCCCACCAAGAGTAATCTTTATTTACTCTTAAGCCATAGTTGTCATGCTAAGTGTTCAAGCAGGCACCTATGTATCCTTTCAAATAACGGATACTCACTTTAACATATAAACTAACCATTCTCAATAACTTTGAGAAATTAAAAATTTGTGAAGTTTAAACAATTAATTCTAAAGATATTTAGAACTAATACTTTCTTATATCTTAAGTTTTATGATTTTGAGACAAAAAAAAAAAAAAAAAAAAAAAAGTTTTATGATTTGTACTTGTATTTGTTTTGAATCATAAATTGACCGATCAATATAAAATTTCCATTCAAATACAAATTGTGTAAATTAGAAATTCTAATTTAATAGCATTTAGAAAATTTACCAAGTATATAATAAATATACTCTATATTTTCTCAAACTTCAAGAGATCACAAACCAAAAATAATATCTTGATTTTTATAATTAAAATCATAACTTGATTTTAAAATATATTCTTGAAACTTTCACAAATAATCTTGTGGGCTATTTATTAAAATAAATCATGAATATAAATTTGAAACCTTAGACCCAATGACTTAAATCAATATATGGATTTAACCACTTCAAACCAGGCATATAAAACAATATATTGTTTTGGGTCTTTATATAATAAATTGGACCCATTTCTTTTATATCCATAACAATTTTCCATACAGAGCAATATAAACAAACAAGTCCATTTATAAGCCCATTACATAGAGTAATGATTAGCCCAAGTCCAAAAATAAATTTGTGAAAAGATGCCAACAATTCCATTATACATCATTTGATATCGTTAATAGCATGCCAACAATATATAAAACAATTTATACATCTACAATGCATTCAGTTGGATGGAATACACATAACAACATGATCAACTTTTACAATATTGATTAACAAAACAGATTATGAATTTAAATAATCAATGAACCTATGAGAAAATAAATAAATAAACTCAAAGAAGATATAATTATTTAAGCACCAATACAGAAAAATCAAACTTGTCATGCAAGGATCGGAACACAAACCGACATGACTAAACAATACTCCAAAACAGGTCTTTTAAGTAAGAAAATTTCAGCGGCCTGTTTAAAATTTTGTTTCAATTATTCAAAAATGTCTTTGACGTTATACAATAAGACACCTTTTTCTCTCTTTAAACTTTGTGTCATGATCTACCCACGAATTACACAAAATTACTGAATATTAAACAAACAACGAGTTACCTCGTACCAAGGATCTAGTTTTTCCTTGAAAAGTTAATTTTAAACTTTATCTTTTCGACTTGCAAAGTATGGTCTTGGTCATTTATGTTCTACTAATGATCCATTGATGCATATGTCACATAAATTTTCATCATAAAATAGTGATGCCATTAATTAATACAATTACATGGAAGATGGACATTATTAGTTTTGTTTTCTATTTCCACACAGCTTCGCATGAAAATCTACATAGGAAAAGACTGGAAAAAGAAGAATCTAATAATTTTCACAAGGCAAAGAAATTTATACTTACTTTTTAAAAAAGTTTCTTTCATTGGATACCGAAGCTAATGAAGATATCGATTGTCATAACATCAAAGAAAAAAAGAAAGAGTTTCAGTAACAATAAAACTTCCTAATTTATTGAGAGGCAAATAAATTGGGATATAACACCATACAATAACTACTACATATACAGCTAATATCATATTAATTTTGATTTGTAATAAAATAAAGAATATAAAATAATTCTGTTTGAAAATGTAGCCTTTTTTACACGCATATATTTATGCATGTGAAACAAAATCAAATTCAATTTTTGACATATTACCCAAAAATAGTAATAAACTTCTACAGCCAATTATTATATGAGGGCTTTCCTTCCCGATTGTTCCTTGAATCTTTCAATAAATATTTATTTATGGCTTACATCTTCTTGAGTATATCGTCTTATTATTGTTTACTTGCAAATTTAGTTAATGGGATGGAAGAGATAAAATAAAAAATAATTTAATATTGCTTTAAGACCGTTGCAAATCCTTTTCCTTGGAGGCAATTTTCCACCTCTCTACCAGTACATCAAATATGGTGTGCATTGAGTTATGAATGGTCACCTCTAGGATACAATGAAACTTGAGTCTAAAAGGCCGATTAATAAATTGTGTTGAACCACAGGCACTAAATCAAATCTTGGAAATACCTTTGGATTTTTCGATCCACATAAAGCTAAAGGTAGCGAAAATATCCATATGAATCATTGAGATAAATTCCTATAGATTTCTTCTTGTCCAGTGCCAATCCAGTACCACCTTTCTTCATAGGCATATGGTTTGTGTCCCATATGATCAAGAGTAAGTTGTCCTTTAAATTCAAAGTGACACCCTTCGTCCAAGGGCATGCCTTTTGTTTTAAACTCAATGATTTACCATTTGATTTTAAACTCAAAAAGTCCTATCTCTTTGCAGCAGAATTCAGCATATAATTATGGAAAATGGTTTTGTACCCCACTGAGAGCCCCCCCAGAACCCCTAGTAGGAGCTGATTCCAGCCTTTTTTTTTTCTTTTTTTTTTTTTTTTCGTAATGACAACAACTGCGTGTGTAATATTTGGCAGAATTAGTGGTGGGGAATGAAAAATTGAATACAGAAGCTTGAAGTTGTAATTACTGTTATTATATTTAAAGATATACTCGTAAATATATTATGAAAATGTTCCAAATAAAGATCGCAAGTACCACACCAGTAACAATACCATATAAAGACCACCACATATCAACTAGTATAAAAGAGTCATTTTGTCTTTTTTAATTTTTCTGTTACAACCATTAATATAGTTTTTGCATTAACCTAGAGTTCATTATTTTGATAGCATACTTCAAGGGTTTTTTTTTTTTTTGGGCCAAAACCACAAAGGGGTAATTTACCCACCCACATCAAGTCCATGCATTGTTACTTTTGACCCAAAGAAGTTAATGTCTTCTACAAGGGTCCATTATTTAAATTAAACTTAAAGAGGTCTTCATGTTTTTGACCTAATTACACAAGGGGTTAGTATGAAATTTACCTGTAAAATTCTCTCCCAATCTCTTTACTTTTGATAGATTCAAGTAAGAGGTTATGAGATAAATGAGCAAGTTGATATCTATTTTGCTTCCATTTCACTCAGGTTATTATTATTATTATCACATCATCATCTTTACTTTTCCAAACAAATGTTTATGAACCGAGGAAAATTTTGTGATATTACACCCCAAGAGTGTGCTTCATTCTACTTGCCCCATAGTTAGAGATCTTTGGATTTATGAGTTGCATGACCAACATAGGAAGTAAATTACTGCCATGGAGGTCACAATAAGTTTAAGACTTAATTTTCGTATGTCTTATAGAAAATATATCTTAGTAAAAAGTAGCTAAAACTAATTTTATGAAAGATTTTTTGTATTTGTCACTAAAATTGACAA